>JAJGRW010000121.1:932923-1057540 GCA_025461045.1 Carex parvula | reverse complement strand
AAACTTGAAGAAAACTGCATCCCCACTAAAATTCACTTTCAAAATAGCTGTCTGTTTACATCTAGGTTGATTAATCTCTAAGCTACACTAACTTACGAACATATTTCTTCATATTCCCACAATGACCCTCCTATGCAATTATCATTGTTTCAACCCCTGAAACTGATGGATGAGATGACATCTAATCTCATGAGCAATTAAGGATTTGACTATTTTGTAAGATACACAGAGCATCAACTTCAATCAAAAATCAACAGGTACAATATCGCGGTGAAATTGACCAATGCATCGAGTATATAAAAACATATAAAAAGTTAATTCCCTGATCATTGCGTACTCCATAGCTACGAGCGGGGTACTCATACAAGGGTTTACGCGCGTAAAGAGAAAAGAAAAAAGAAAAAGGGGGAGGGAGAGAGATAGATACTCTAGGTTTGTTGAACGGGGAAAGAAGAGGGAGCGAGTAAACGTAGCCCCGCTTCTCACGGCCGCGATCGCCATGATCTCTACTAGTATGCAATTAATTTTGTAATTTCAATTCTGATTTAGTTCGGGAGGAGCGACTCCGTGGAGAGAGAGAGAGACTGAGAATTGGGATGCTGCTAGTCGAACAGTAAGATTTAATCTCGGTCCCACCTGTCAGTGAAACTTGGACACCGCATCTAGTATTTTGGCACCTAACCGAAATAGCGAGTAGCCGGAGTATTCCCCAAGTACCTGACCGAAATTAATTCGCTAGTTATTTGCAAATTAAAATACAGGATTGTTTGCTTTGAGATTCTGTCAGATTAAAACGGACGATTCAAATCTCACTCTATACGATCAGGTATTGTACTGGACCCGAATTCGAGTAGTCGTGGGTCCTAAGATGCCACGTCTCTTCAAGGTGTGGCTCTCCTGATTTTGTCTTCTTTCAATTTCCAACTTTAACTAGACTTTCAAGCGATGCTGACAGCCACTCACTTAGATTTTTATTTCTCCTGACAATATACTAGTCAGAAACCTGTGTCACGACTCACGATTGACGACTATTTGTATTTACCAAAATTATAATTGAGACATTTTAAAATTAATTCGATTAATCAGCAGCCAAATTCAACGACTCTCAAATTTAAGGAAGTTGATAACAGTACTCGCGCTACAGTACTCGTACTGTATCTGCGTAATAACTACCATAACTATCATAATTATTTGAGAACCACAAAAATTCCAGTACATAATTTTTTTCTAAAGTATTAATACATATGCAATAAAGTATTTATACATATGCACGGAAGTATTTATACCTGTGAGGTGAACACTTTTTACGTAAATAATTGTCTCCTAACTAAATCTCCCAAACATATCCGCACCATAAGTACCTATGGGAGTGGATTTTTTTTTCTCCCAACCGTATACACGTTTTTAGAGTTGGATTTTTTTTCTCAGTTCAATGTCGTCCATATTTCTAACGATCTGTAAGAAATTTTGCGAATCTAAAACCACAAACGTCTTCTACGCAATTTTATCTTTCAAATGAGATACATGATAACGTACTTTCGGGCTCATCGCCACACAAGTATTTACACCTCGACGTGCAAGTATTTATTCCTATACTTGCAAATATTTTTTACATATGATACTAGATGACATCTGAAAGTATTAATATCAAGTACTGCAAATATATATACATATGCACTAAAGTATTTATACCTATGTGGTCAACTATTTTTGTTAGATGAAGGTTGACGCGTGGATGATTGGGTAAGGTAGATGCGACCCCACTACTCCATTAGAGGAAGGTTGACGCGGGAACGATTGGGGGACTGGAAAAGGGAAGATCATAACAAGTTACGCATCAAAGTATTAATATCTTATCTTCCAAGTATTTATATCTACTAAGGTTGACGTGGGGACGAGTACATGGACTGTGAAAGGGAGACCATATAATTAGTGGAGATCATAGAAGAAGGGTGTTGCTAGAATTTTAGAATAATAATTAGTGAGGGACATATAATATCTTTTTAGAATAATAATTAGTGGAAACCATAGTACATTATTTTCCTAAATGCGGGTACTGTAGCACGGGTACAGTGCGGGTATTGAAATAATTATTCCAAATTTAATTAGTCGTTTGTCAAGTCTTCAGTACAAAATCCACAAATTCAAGCCGTTTAAGTAATTAAGTACAATATGTTGAACTAATAATAACTAATTCTCATAATAATAATGCCCTTAACAATTTTTCGAGGAATTCGTCATGATATATACACGATAGATTTCTTATCCATTTTTTTTTATAATTATATACATGTATAATAATTTACATAAAATATTTTAAATACAACTATTTATTCACTTATTTGTTACTATTATCTTTATAATGATATTACAATACATACTTTCTACTAGATTAGACAACTAATTGTTTACACTTAAATCAAAATCACCATAAATGAATAATAGTCTGCTAAATTTTGTTAAATCGATTGCATAACAATTAATTTCCTAACAGTATCCTATCCACTCATAAAGTGCATCCCGTAATTAATTCCAGTATTTGAAGATAAGCTTATATTAGTTGCTGTATATTCTATTCTACGGATCGATTGAAAGTACATCCTTCCATAGTTTTGATTAATACAACACGTTTGAACCAGTTTTCTCAATTAAAAGAAACATACAGATAAACCAACCACTACCAGTAAAAAGAAGCCTGAACCATCGCATTCCGTGTAAATATTATACAACTCGCAGTCATGCATAAAACTAATTAATTATTGGTTAAATGGAATCAAATGAAAGGAGATGAGAGTACATGTTATTGACTGGACCAAATTAATTAATCCTCTAAACTAACTTAATTACACAAAGCCAACTTGCTCTGAAACCCTCTTTGACATAATCAAGTCATCTAATGAATTAATACCCAGCTATAAGAAGAGTAATCAGAGCCTAACTGCCAGAAAATTGCGTCATAAAACAGGTCCATCAAATACTCAAGTACAAAAAAAATGAAAAAAAAATAAAAAAACAGAAAACTAAACCGAGAACAGAAACCAGAGACTAAGAACTGCAATTTCGAAACCCTGAAAATTATTTCGAAAACTCAGCAGAATTTCCAGTGATTGTTGCAATTGACGCAAGTGACAAAAGTGGTCATGGGCTCATCAGCACTGCGCGTCTGGAGCTGGTAGTATGTAGTCTTACGCTGGCCGCACCTGCCGCACTTGAACTGGTCTGTCGTGGCCTTGGGCGCGCCACTGCGCTCACAATCGAACAGAGCCTTGTCCTTGATCTGTTTGTTCTCCATCTTCCTCGCATCGCTCGCCATCTCCTCCGGTGTCAGGTTTGCTAACCTTTCAGGTTTAATCTGTCCTGTCAGCACCTTCCTCCGGAAGTCGGTGTTGTTATCTGCTCTCAGGTTGAACATGATCGACCTGTACTTGTGCTTTTGGGCCCCGGTCGAGCCACCCAGCTTTGCAAAAAGTGCTGACTCAGCAGTCACAGCAACCCGTAGTGGGTCATATTCCTCCACCTCATCTAGGATGTTCCTCACCTCCTCTCTGTCGTCTTTTTCAGTTTCGCCAGAAACCTTCATGAAGGCCTCAGCCATGAGTTCGCGAATGCGATCACGGTTGGTGTCGTTGCATCTGAGAAGGGCTGACAACTTCGGGACAGCTGGCGCCTTCCTTTCAACTGAGACTGCCGGCTTCCTCTCCTCCTTAACAAGGGGCTTCTTTTCGGATTTTGGGGTTTCGGGCTTAACATCTCTCTTTTCAGGTCTCGCCTTTATCTTTTCGGGCTGTGCCAGCTGGGGTTTTTCAAGTTTGGGTTTGGATTCGGTTTTAACAGGCTTCCCGGCATTGGATGACTTCTCAGTCTGCCCATTTTTCTTTCCATTTGAGTTCTCTTCTACCACAATATTTTTCCAAAACGTGATCAGTTCAGAGGCCACAGACTGGATCTCACTGTGGGGGTGCTTTGTCAGAGATCGCAAGCGTTTACCAACCTAAAAACATATAGAGAGAAAACCAAAGATTAAGCCACAGACTCAAAAAAGAAAAAATAGAAAGGAAGGCAGAAATGCAGGATTGTAGTACTAAAGATGGATTGTGAGGTAAAGGCCATTCTAGAGGTATACGTATAAAATACTAACCTTTTTTGCATATATATGAAAAGATATTCTCAGAAAGGACTCCTGATGCATTGACCATGGTTAAAATTACAGGAATTTTGCAGTAGCACGGAACACTATTCCAGGAAAACAATTTTATGATCTTCTTAATTTAAAAACATGGTTTGAATTACAGAAACGTCATTATCTTTTACTTTTCCTAACTTAACTGATTTGTCGAATCAGTTAACTTCTCAATATCTTTTAAGGACTAGTCTCAGCACTACAATCAGATACAATTTCAATTATCATAACAAAAGGAGGTGTTAAATTTCTATGTATTTCCATATCAAATTTGCCTTCCCAAAATTCATAGCCACATAGAACATAGCCAAAACCTTACGATGAACAACTATCAAACAACAGAAGAGAATATTCTATAAAGAACCATAGTGTACAAAAGCAATATACAATATAACCTTCATCACTTTTTCCCTATTTCAACTAATATAATAAAACCTAACAAGGGTTAAAGAATTGACCAATGCAGAAGGTATACTGTTGTTAAAAGTCCGTGAAGAAGTTCGACGAGACAAAAAATTGTACTCGTTTTCTTGTTATTGGATAGAAATCAGAGAATTTAAATGAATCTAAAACTCTAAGAACTCGGATTCCATAAACTTAATCATGCAACTCGGAACAGTTGACGCCGATCTAGAAAGGGCAAAAGAATATAAAATTTCACACAAGAAAAGAAAGCCTTAAAACAATTCACGAACCTACCTGAGTAGAGACGAGCATGGCGGTGGTGACCTTGATCTCTCTCAGCCTATTCAAGGCGTCGATACACCGATCCGCCTCCGGAGACGTGCCGCCGTCCTCAGACGCCGCGTCAGCCGCTTTCTTCGCCGCCTCGAATATCTCTAGTAGTTCCCTCTCCGTTGAGTAGTCCATTGAACCCTAGGCCTCCAAAGTCCGATCCAGCTCAATTTTCTCTAGTACAATGGGAAGAAATGTAATAAAAACCCTAGAAAACCCGAATTGGTTAGAGAGAGAAACGAAGAGAGAGAGGAGAAACGAAATCGGATTACGTCGGCTTTATAGAATATATTAATATAAACAAGATGATGGCATTTCACCTGAGGTAACAGACATTTTTATGTTTAGATCCAGACCGTCCGATCTGCATTAGCTCGAAAATTAATGAGTACCCGTGCATTCCACCTCGGACGGATTGGTCTCGGATTCTGATCGGACGGTTCTGATCTAACCACTAATAATCTGTTACCTCTGAGGATGCGGTTCGGATTTAGATTGAGGTATCGACGGGGTAGGATATCACACGTGGCGTAGTGTGATGAAGAAAGAGATTTTTTTCTTTTTGAGTTGTTGATAAAAGAGATTTGATTATGATTGGTTTCGTATATATGCCAGGCTAACTATATTGACAGAGTAATATTTGCTTCATGAATCGCACGTACAATAGAGCCAAAGCAGCGATTCTTATTCCTCGTGCGCTGCAGTAAGTAAACACTAGTCTGTCAATATCTGTACACCATTTCTGTTGTCCAATAAGCTTCTCTTTACTTGGACCTACCAAATTACTAGAGGCGCAAAAGATGTTTCCAGAAATTCCTCCTTCAAAAAATAGTGAGAAAAAAAAGAATTTAATCATACGGCAGAGGTAAATTCTTCTTTCGTATTTATCACTTAATTTGAAAACACAGACAACGGTATCAATTTACTAACAAAATATAAAAGATTAATGAATACAAAATATATATCTCTCTGGCCCTTTAATTTATTATGCGCAAGTGTTATTGGCTAAATATAGTGAAGCAAAACTTAGTAATTTTTTCAGCGAAGATGTTTACGAATTTTCTAAAATGAACAGAGATAATTTTAGATGATATTCTATGGTCATATGATGTGCAGATCCCAAAATTAAGTATTTCACAGAAGAGCACCTGCATAAAAATATATATATATTTTTTTTTGTCATTCAATAGCCCGTAGGCACAATACAATGCTCAGGATACAACAATCATTCCCAGCAGCCCTATCTGATATCATATTAAAATAGTAGAGCAATTTAATCAGTAAAACAGGAGAAAGTATGTCCAACACAGTTCCAACCATTAACTCTTTCCTTTTTTTGTCAAATTATCAGCCAAATCATTCTGGCTTCTTTGAACATGGTCACAAGAGAACGAGTTAATTCTTGAAACAGGTTCCAAACCTCCACAATCTCATCAAAAGCTCTTCAATCGGCATTCAAAGGCGGTTGCAGACTCGAACAATATGAGCACTCTTTTATACCCAACCCAATCACAATATGCATCGATTCTTTTAATACCAGCACCTCAACCTGCAACAGACAACAACCCCTAACAGTCTTGGATTTATAGATGATCAATGCCTCTTTATACCAAACAACAATTCCAATTCTCCCAAGCCAACCCTCTGCCCATGAGCCATTCGAGAAGCAAACATAGTCATTGCTTACCTCGGTCAGAGTTACTGACGAAGGAACCCTTCCCGTTAAAGAGCAATATCTACTGGCTTCCCCTGTTCTCGACCCTTTGGAGATCAAATTCAGATATTTGAAAAATAACTGAAGGTCTGGTTATTTGCCCGAGTAGGCCCTATCATTCATGCAACTCCATAAAGCCCACACCGAGTTCACATAAACTACCCATTGATCATCATCTAGCTTCGCAGAAATTTCTAACAATATTTGCTCAAAATCCCTAGAAAAAATATTGACATGACAAATGTATATTGTAGAAGAAACAAACAAACAAAATTCTTTTAAAAAATAATTAATTCTAAAAATTGTGTGAAAACTTTCCTCTCTAAAAATATAATTTTCTTAAATGAAAAATGAGGAGGGTTCAAATGCCTGCATTTTTTGTGCCTCCACCATGCCTCTATTTTTATAAACTTTAATAACTCAAAATTTAAAACTTAAAAATCAAAATAAAACCGTTAGATATGATCTACATCATTTTATTTATGTGTACTCATAAAAAATTATCACATTTCGATTTTATTTTGATGTGAATCAATAAGTTGAAAAATCAACGTTGATTGCAATGGATAAAGAAGGGAAAGAGTTGATTCAAATTTATGTTCGCAAGAAATTGTTGGATGCGGGGAGGTGGAATGGGAATAAAATTCAAGCCCAAATGAAAGCAATTAAATGAACGGGCTTTTGGAAAAATGTCTCCTCGAGTCCAAAATCCTGTAAATTTCAGATGAAAAAATCTGAACAAGGCAGTAGTCACTGCACCGTGAAATATTACAATTGGTTCTTTTATAATAAGACTTAGCACAAAGTTCTATGAAATCTCATCCATTTGAAATTAAATTCCGACACCCCTTGATCCATGATCCATCTCTACAATAAACGAGGCACTTTGCAATTTGTTTGCTAAACAAGGACGTCAGTAATTGTAGGTTTGTAAAAACAATCAAGAAAGAAGCATGCATGCATGCTCATTAAGATTGTCAATGGAAAAGGCAAAAAGTTATGTACTTCTCTTTCCTCTTGAGTGCAATGAACAAATTTGTATCAATGCACAAAGAGCTCGTATTGGCACTGTCTTCGTACCAAAAGTAAATTGTCATCCTATATTAAAATTGGAACACAAAAAAAAAAAAAAATTGATCACAGAAGATGTCTGGTTTTCCGGTGCAGCAAAAAGATTGCACGCAACCATATTGTGATCTTTCATACCTCTTCAACCTACAAAAATTCAGACATCATTTAGTTTATTGCAGGGGCGGAACTAGAAAATTTTGATAAAGATGGCTGAAAATTAAAATGCATAATTGTAATGAGTGGGATTTCAACTCAAGACCTCTCAACCACAAAATAGAGCTTTAACCACTAGACTACAACTAAATATTTGTCATTTATTGAATGTGGCTAAACTATATAAAAAGTTTAGAAAAAATAAAATTCAATTAAATTCTTACACATATAATTAAAATTTTAAAATCATAGGAGTGGCTTAGCCTAAACCTTAGATCAGCCCCTGGTCTATTGTCATCAAATACATCAGATATAGCAAATTTATTTGTCTAGCTCTCCATACTGATTTAGGGAACTTAGTTTGACCTATATATTCCATTGTAATTTATTTTCTTATTTATTATAACATCATCTTCTTTAACTAATTGTGTATAGTTAGGGTTTAATTGTATGGCTAAACTGAGGACTCAATTTAGGTTTTGACAAGCTTAGGTCAAATGTAATAGAAGCTACAGCCTCATACCGAAACAACAGTATGAACAGTGATTAATATCTGGTGTCAGAAAAATAGGAAACGACCACAAACAGATAACCAAGTTGGGTTTACAGAGAAAAAATATGGTAAAATAGCTGGCACATAAAAGATCGCTAAAAGTTTTGATGCTACTATACTTCTGATAATAAAGAAAGAATACTTGAAGCAAAAAAAAAAAGTACGAATAGGATATCCAATCAAATAAATCCAAAAAGAAAAGAAATCCTAGAATCAGTAACATACTATTAGATGGTGAACCTTACCTGAGGAAGACTCATTAACTCGAGCACGGCTTTCTTAGGGGTTAGTTCATTGTCAATTATGCGGGCTACAGCTGTCAAAACCGGCATCTTCACATGATACTTCTGAGCTAGTGCTATAACTGCACCAGCTGTTGATACACCTTCAGCAACCTAAAAGAAGACAAAAGAAATGACTTCAAAATCACAACATAAAGAATGATTAAGAAGGCCTGGTCTTTAAAAAAATTAAGATCAAATGAAATTCCTGTAATATTTATTTTTCATGACCGCTTGACTTTATACCAACTTAATTCGAAAATTTATAAATTTGACATGTAAACTTGTCACTTTTGAAGTAGATCGGTTTTAATGGTTTGGATTCATCATTCGAAGTAAATCCAATAGCCGATAGGTTTTGGAGTTAAGCTCACAAAAGGCTTGGTGACCCTAAGAACACCCAAGTTCTACTCATTTAACAGATACATTCCAGAAAATTTAACTAAGGCCCGGTCTCCAATACCAGGAGGTATACGATGACACATGCCTCCAATACTTCACATGGTACAACAATTCAGAACATATATCTTCATATGGACCATTGAAATGCCCCTACGTTTCAGTGAAGAGTTCTCTGTAACAGATGAATGTAGGTGTTAGCACACAGCAACAAACCTACCTGGCTCATAGAACTCAAGATATCTTCCAGTTTCTCTCCAGCACCAAGGCGCAACCCAACAGTTCTATTTCTTGAAAGATTAACAAAACAAGTGAGCATTATGTCGCCGGATCCTGACAAACCAGCCAGCGTAGTTGCTTTTGCTCCCATCTGCATTTCCATGAACATAAACAAACAAACGAAACAACACTACTAGTTAGTCATAAGATTCATTCAAATGTAAAATACAAAAAAAAAGTAGAATTTTCAGTGTTCAATGGCGAAGATGGAGGTGAAAGACGCACTTTTGTTGCAAGCCATCTAATCTCAGAACAACCTTGTGCCACAAGAGCTGCCATGCAATTATTGCCGAGATTCATCCCTTCGACTATGCCGGCAGCGATCGCTAGCACATTTTTTAAGGCACCGGCAATCTCTACTCCTTTGACATCACTGATATATCACAACAGTTACAAATACAATCAAAGACACAACAAGGTCAGCTAAACCAACTCAGTTAGGCCCAGCATCAATTTTTTTTTATGATTTTCTTCTTTTCAAGTGTAATAATTCACCGAGGGGACAATCTAATGTGCTTCTACCATTAAATGAGAAGAAAAAAAAATTACTTTTCAAAGTCACTCTTACCAAAAACATCCTATTTAATAAAGCACCTCAACTCTCGTCCTATTTGTCGGAGAAAGATGTGGTTTTTAAACAAAATAGAATAAAAAAAAATATATACCTTGACGTGCTAATCCTGAGATGAGGAGAAGCTAGAAGTTGCTGAGCTGCACTTGCTAACTTCTTGTCTTTCGATGCCACCACCATTGCTACATTGTTATAACCACATGACAATATTGTTACATTACTAGTTAGTGAGTTGCTCCTTGTGAAATAAATGGACCAGAAGTATGACAAAACGAACCTGTGGGTAGTTTGTTCATCAATTCAACAGCAAAGGATGGGCCAGAAAGAACAACAAACGGCTGACGTGGATTCCCTAGAGCCTTGGGAATAACTTGGGACATCATCCGCAATGTATTCAACTCCAAACCTTTACTCAGAGATATGAACGGCAATTTTGGATCGACATATTGAGAGATGCCCTCAAGGAAGGACGAACTGAACTGCCGTGTAACAAGTTAGGTCAACAGAAACTTTGTAATATGATTAAACGACAACAACTAAATGCCCAATGCCTAAGTACTGTAACACCAGCAATTACTGGAAAAGCTTGAGTATCATGGTATTATAAAATTAAAACATTAAGGCAGCAGTCGCTAGAAAGTACACTAGTCAATGTTGCTTAGATTTGCAAGCAGAAGCAACCTGCCAGACATCTCATAAAACCCATCCAAGCATCAGTTATATTACTTTGTGGAGTACAATTGAACAAAAATGCATCATATGTTTCCAGTTCTCCATGCAAACAAGCAGTTCAAAAATGAGATTCTTTTTCAGGAAAAATAAAAGAAAGAAGGATCGATCACATTCCCCATTTGGCATGCAATAGGCGGCCATCAATGGCATTAATATGCTAGTGACCAGCACATACTTAGTCCAACTAGACCTAATTGCACATGTTTGGATCAGAATGCAATAGTAAGACAAAAGAAAGAACAATCTAAATTACCTGAACTGGAACAGCATGAAAGCAAAAATCAGCACCAGCTAATGCATCCTTCGCACATGTAGTGGCAACAATATTTTCTGGAAGCTTATGTCCCGCAAAATATTTGCTTCAATATTTTGTAAGAGATCAGCAAAAATGACCCACTTTAAAATGGAAAAAATATTCATACAATGAACACAAAAAGGTATTGAGGAACAAAATGCCCAAGGGTAGATGAATAAATTATAGTTGTTTCAAACTTCAGACCGGCAATTACAAAAAGTTGTAATAGATGAATATTTACTGCGGCTTGTCACTTTAGACGGGCAATTATAAATACTATACCAATCTATCCATGTCCTGATACTTGTAATATATTCAGAATTCTGATCTAATTTTGTAAGGTCTAAAACTCGTAATTCAGGTATAAAGCGTGCATAATTCGGGAACAGTTCAGTTTATTAACAATAAAAATAAGATATCAAAATTATGATACTTTTAGAAAGCATACAAAAAGGTTGTAAAATCCACCAATAATATGGTATCAAATGAATTATAATAGTTCGTTTAGTTCGTCATTTGTTTAGAGAGGTGCAGAAAAATAATAATACGGGTATTATTTGGGAACCTTGTTACTAAGATTAATACAATGATACACTACATACATCAAACCTGTAGTGTACCAATTCAATTTTGTTTTATTGTACGCTTAATTGTGGGCATTAAAATATTCATTTTTTTGGTTTTGCAACACCAAGTTGTGCTTCTGATGGACCTATTTACAAAATCACCATTGAAATTGTTCTGCTACACTAGTTAATACAAATGCTGGTGCCAGTTCTGTCAGACCTATTTTACAGAGGAAATCTCCATTGAATTCATTTATTGTAGTAGTTTATATGAGTACCAGTACCCACTGGGGCTGAGCATTCTAGAAAAAAATAACAGTTTTTTGTAACCATCATTACTGTTCTTTGGAGTGTAATACCTATTGATGTGAGTCTCATTGATAGATTGGCAAACATGATCATCCCGTAAAAGCATGGATACTTCCATTTCAGACTTCTTGCTGGCCACATGTGCTGCCATGGCTGTCCCAAAGGACCCTCCACCAAGAACTACTACCTATTTGATCGACCTTCTTATGTTATCCCCATGTAAAATAAAAAAATCAATGATCCAAAATAAGCCAAACACTGGTACTTGGATATGAACTCAGCTCACTATATTACTTTGTTCTTTTCCGTTGTATTATCTTCCTACCAATTAAATTGTGCTATAGTTAGGTGCCTCCAGTACATGAAATTCGGGCAGAAACAGTGAAGTTAAATTTCACAGGCACGGGGAATATAAAAAAGAAAAATATATTATGGCGCCAAGCAATCGACTGAGCAGTTTTGTGCGTTCTAGGTAAGCAACAAATAATTGAACAACAAACAGAGGACTGGGGGCTAGGGAATAAATAAGTAATAACCTTCCTAGTCTTTTCAAGAACAACGCTCTTATTTCTAGATCGCCATGAGCGGGACCACCTTACGAGCTTCTCCCACGCAATCCTCACCGCCCGTCTCCTATTCCCATCTTTACCTCCACCAGAAGAACTGGTGATACTACTCGAACTAAGGTTAGATTTTTCAGAGGCAGGATCGGGGTCTAGGGTTCCGGCCGAGCAGGGGCAAGTGTAGCGAGATTGAGGAGAAGAGCGCGAAAGAGAGAAATGCAATGAAGTACGCGTGTGGAGTTCTCTTGGGGGAAGAGATAGGGTTTTGGGAGGGGAAAAGAGAAGGCGATCGGAGAAAGGAAGAGCCGCCATTGGAGCAGTCGGGAGAGTTGAGGTGGATGTTTCTCTTTATCCGGATTCCCGCGCACGAGGCGTGAGTCGGAGATGAAGAGAGTAAATCAATTCGGTAATAGTGGACGGAATGTCCAGTTGGAGCCGTCCAATCTGCATCAAGATTCGTGCGACCGACATGAAATTCGCGCTGATTGAATTTGCAAGAATCATGCGGATCGGACGGTCATCGGACTATGATTATGGAGGGATCTGTTGTGAGATTTGTGCCAGACTGAACTGACGACTCAGATCTCATTCCGATGGGCATCAGAATTCGGGGGAGATGACAGGAAACTGGAGAGGTTACGTTGTTCAATCTGAATTCACATCCCCTCAGGTTACCGGACTGAGTACAATTGAATTGGATGGTCCGAAATTGTTCTTTTTAACTTGGAACGAATCTCAAAGCACAAATAATACTGCCCCTGCGCTATTCCGAACAAGCACCAGCTGAGAGTAAATCTGGACCGTCCGTTTCAATTGTGTTGAGTCAGGTACCTGGGAGGATACGGATCCGTTGAATCTGACACGGTTGAGTTCTGATCAGCTTATTCTATGGTTTAGTTAAAATCGGAAGTGATAAAAAAAATATAAAAATTAAGAACAAAAAGATATCGAACATGTTTCGACGGAATCAAACAATATACGTACTTTAAAGTTCCGCTTAATAAAGTTATGGTTAAATTAAATGACTCCTAAGTATTCTAGACCGGCCGGTTTGATAAAATTAGTGATTGCTATCAACATGTTATTTTTATTATATAAGACGACGTACTAGGGTGCAAACGGATCGGATACGGATTTAAAATCATATCCGTATCTGTTTTTATTGTTCAAATACGGATACAGATCGGATATTAAACATATATATACGAATACGAATTGGATATAGAATATCTGTAGATATATACATAAATATTTTCAAATATATATTAAACTATATGGTATATATCTACTATGCGGATACGGATAATTAAAATTTAAAACTATATCTGTATATGTATCCGCACAAATATTCAAATATCCGCATCTAATTTTTAGATACGAATTCAGATACGGACATATAATATCCAATCCGTTTGCACCCCTACAACGTACATAATCTTCTTCTATCATGACCCCCGTATTACGTTGCTATGCTCAATCTTAATTCAGGCAAAAGTTCTTTTTATTGTATAATACGCATGGTTTATTTCAGAAGCAGATGCATCAAGAACAAATAGGAATCAATTGATTCTTTTATTTCTAAATTTTTATATTTATATGTGATTTTATATATGAGTGAGGCTACGGTGCTATGCATAGCACGGATTGAGCCGTGCTACCACTACAGCAAAATTGGGTATCTGCGACCGGTAATAGCGACCGGTACTGTCGCCGGTCGCTGAAATGTTTTTTCCCAAAAAAAAATAAAAGCATTAACACTTCGGAGACCAATATTATCAACGACCGGCGCCGTGAATTTTCAGCGACCACAAGAGCACCGGTCGCTGAAAGTATTGGTAAAAATAGTGATTTGGGCGCCAGATCGAAAACCCTCCCGCGCCAGATCGAAAACCCTCCGCCCAAAATTTCAATTTCGCTGAAAATTTTCTCCACTCGCCCAAATTTCAATCAAAACCCTCCCGTGAATTTTCTCTCCACTCTCCGCTCTCTCCCTTACTCTCTCCCTTACTCTCTCTTGCTCTCTGCGATGAACCTCGGAAGAGAGGCGATGAACCTCGGAAGCGGAGATCGGAGGAGAGGCGATGAACCTCGGAAGCGGAGATCGGAGGCGAGGCGACGAACCTCGGTACCGGAGATCGGAGGCGAGGCGACGAACCTCGGAACCGGCCGAGCTACACGGACCGTTCGGTTTGCTCTCTTACTAGTAACCCTTGATTTCTTGATTTTGTGCTTTGCCTTGCGGCTTGTGACTTTGTGTGTTGTTTGAGGCCTTCGTGTCTTCTTGCTTGACCTGCGGCCTTCATGCTCGCTTGACCTTCTCTGTGGGTTGGCTCTGATCATCAAGTAAGTATACCGTTTACTAGGTTAATAGCTTGTTGTACCGGGTTGGCTCTGATCATCAAGTAAGTATACCGTTTACTCTGTGGGTTGGCCTTCATGCTCGCTTGTCTTCTTGCTTGACCTGCTTTCAATGACTCAAAAGGCGAGCCATTTTCACATTTAGATTCTATCTGGTACTGTCATGTACCTGTTATGTTGCCAATATTATGGGTTCAACCCTATTTCTTTTTGTTGATATATTTGGTTTTTAGCTGTACCAGTTTGGATTGTTAAATCAACTCTTAGTTGAGATATAATTGAATGATAGCAGACGAATTAAGGTAGAATTCACTTAAATTAATGCTTAATTGAATATTGAAGTCAATCTGGTTTATGCAAAAAATATCGTTCTTAAGTCTATGTTGCTCCCAAATGATATGAAGTTTGGTTGCTCCTAAGTCTATGTTTATTAATTCTTATTGACAAACTCGTTTAATCAGCTGAATTTGATATTCTTTTAGCTAAGTTATAATACAAAGTGGTTAAATTATATACCAGGTTATTGCTGAAAGATGGGTCTGCCCAAAACCGGTGTTGACATGGAGGAACAAACATTGGAAATTGGCATGGGTAAGTTCTGAGTTTTGTTTTGACTACTTTTGATCTTGTAATTAATGTTCCTTTTTGCTTTAGGAGATACCTTATGCTGAATTTGTCTTATTATTTTTTTTGTGGTTTAGAGTACAGGACTGTTTCTGGTGTTGCCGGACCTCTAGTTATTTTGGAGAAAGTCAAGGTACATAACAATCTGACCATGCTTATTTAAGAAAAAATTTAGATTGCAGGATAGTTATCACTTTAGTGCAGAAAAAAAATGCATAAACTGCTATGTTATAATATTTTTAATGTAGAATTCTTGTTTCAGGGCCCAATATCAGGAAATTGTAAAGGGAGGGTCCTTGCAAGTTGATTATAATGCTGTTGTTTGTTTCACAATTGCTCTTTTCTTTAGAAAGCTAATTAATTATAGAAAATGAATATTACAACTGTTATGTATGTGGGCCTGATTCTAGGAGTATGCAGGGGGTGGCAGGGGGGCGGCAGCTCCCTGCGAGCGTTGTCTGAGGTTACGAAGCACCAGATTAGTCAAGAAGTCAATTGCATATGAATTCTTGTATCCGACGGCCCAGATTAGTCAAGTTACCCATTAATTTTCAATTGGTTGAATAGAATTGATTTAAAATTGTTATTGTAAATGGTTGTAATTGTGGATTTTAATTACTATTGTAAATTGTTGTAATTGTGGATTTTAATTACTATTGTATCGATGTCTTGTATTATGTGTATGCATGTATCGATGTTTATGTTGTATGTTGGTACGTGTGGTACCAACTATTAAATGGTGCAAATTTAAATAATATAATAAAATCTAGAAAACTGGTTTTAGGTATCAGCGACCGATTTTAGATATCAGCGACCGATACATTTGGTCGCAGAAAGTTTTTGCTGACGTCAGAAAAAAAACAACAGTGACAAAAAAAATGTGGTCGCAAAAGATTATCAGCGACCGGGTGACGTATTATCAGCGATCGGTGACGTCATCAGAAGAGTATCAGCGACAATGCTTACAGCGACCGGAATATCAGCGACCAAATTTGACTTTCTGCTACCGGAATTGGTATCTGCGACCGGCGACGTAAGTATCAGCGACCGGATTTCCGGTCGCTGATAGTCTGTTTTGCTGTAGTGTACGGCTCAATATTGAGTTTTCAAAATCCTAAACTACCTATCTAAAAAAATGTAAAATTTGATTTGCAAGTACATATTCATTTTATAATCATGTTGAACGGTTCAGATCGATTGTTAGAATTTTGAAAACTCAAATATTAAGCCGTAGCACGGCTCAATCCGTGCTATGCATAGCACCGTAGCCTCACTCTTTATATATAATTTGAAAAAAAATTGCTATAAATTTGTAAAATTAACCCTATTTATAATATAAAACTAATCTCAATTTGTGTTTGTCCTCTGTAGTTTCAAAGTTTTGACTTAGACCTGATTTACTTAATCCCAGGTAGAGGTAGGTAGAAGGGCTAACTCCGCTGTTGTGCAGCCATCAAAAGATGCCGTACGGAGTTCATCTTGGACTTAAAAGGATTATACTTTATTGAATATTATATAGACAGCATTGCACAATGAGTAAACCATATTTTTAGTTCAAAGTTGAACCCATCTTGTAAAAGTTACATATTTCTAAAATATTAGATATTGTGTTTAGATATATTGTTTTATCCTACATATTTCGTCTAAATATATTTAGGACCGTAGATATACTACACGTATCCATGACGTATAAATAAGTGGTCTTGGCTTCCATTTAGCACCAAGCAAAAGATCAAGTTCATCTTTACAAGAAGGGGAACTTCACGTATACCCCTCATAAATTTCAAAATTATGTATTTTTCTCTTAACTTAATAATATCATATTTACCTTTCTAAACTTCAGAAACTCACAAATTTATCAATTTTATTACTTTTTCTATGAAATTCATTTTAAATTTATAAAATACTCATTTTACCCTTTATTAAAAAATAAAAAATATGTAGCATGTCGAAGAAAAATGTCAGGCTTCTAATTAGTTAGCTTCCGAGGGCAAATGGTTCGTTTTTCTACTTCTGACGAATATACAGTGACATTTACATATACGCTCGTGCATGTGTTTAAAGTAGAAAACTAAATCATTTGCCCTTCGAAACTGACCAACTAGAAGACTAACGTTTTCTTAAATAAGGTACATATGTTTTATTTTGTTAATAAATGGTAAAATGGGTAATTTATAAATTTAAAATTAGTTTTAATAAAACCAATAAAATCAATAAATCTATGAGTTTTTTAATTTATAAGGATAAATATGATATTATGTAGTTTAGACGGGATGTGTAATTTCAAAGTTTTTGAGGGGTATACATGAAATTCCCCCTTACAGAAAAGAGTAAATAGTTAGTTAGTAGGAGGTTCTACTAAGAGGAGGTAGTTGTAGGTGGTGTGCTAAAGAGGTCAAGTAAATATTATATAATATTGAGAGTTCAATTATGATTGTAAAAGTGTGGTAATATTTGTAATATAATAAAATTATACTTCAATTTATCTGTTTTTCTAGCTACCCAACAAAGTTTGAAATAAACTTTTTTGCTTGGATGCATATGAATTAATTATAAATAGTTAAATTATCCTCAGGTAATCAATAAATAAGACAACAGTTCAATATTATCAATCAACGTCCAATATACTTTTATTCCTTCTGTTGTATTGTAGTTTCCCGGTTGCATTCAACAAACAAATAAAAAAACAATAATAAAAAAAAGTGCTACTGTTGAGCGATAAACTAATTAATTTCAACTTAAACAGTAAGCACACATATATTATCCGGGGGCTGTTCTCTCTCAGTGTACCGAGGCTTCGATGGGAATGCTACGCAAAACAACGGTCTCGACCGTGAGGCCTGGCCCGAATCCGAAGAGCACACCCCAGTCGAGGCCCTCTCCGGTGGTGGCCTTGCCTTCCTTCACCGACCGCTTCCTCATCTCGTCCAGTATGAACAGAACACAGGCGCTTGACATGTTGCCGTACTCGCTCAGCACGTGCTTTGTCGCACGCATCTTCTCCTTCTGCAGCTCGAGCTTGAGCGCTACCGCGTCTAAGATTGCCGGGCCTCCCGGGTGTGCGATCCAAAAGATCGAGTTCCAGTCATTGATTCCTGCATGCACCGTACATATATTAGCCCTGTATACAACTATACATACATATATACATATATCTTGTTTGGCATTGTTTATTATATGTTTAGTGACAAATATAATTATGAGGCTAATATATTTTTTCATTACCAAGAGGAGTAAAAGCCTCGACGAGACTTTTCTCGATGTTTGTCGAGATGAGCCGGGGCACGTCCTTGAGGAGGTGGAAGGTGAGACCGACTTCACGGAGGTGGCCATCGATGGCTCCCTCTGAGTTGGGCAGGATGGTCTGTGCAGCTGAGACCATCTGGAACCAAGGCCGCTCGATTGCTAGGTCGGGGTCAGCACCTACGATCAAAGCAGCTGCACCGTCTCCGAAAAGTGATTGCCCGACCAGGGAGTCAAGGTGGCTATCTGAGGGTCCACGGAAGGTAACAGCGGTAATCTCCGAGCATATCACCAAAACTCTAGCACCGCGGTTGTTCTCAGCCAGGTCCTTGGCCATGCGGAGCACGGTACCACCAGCGAAGCAACCTTGTTGGTACATCATCAAGCGGTTGACAGACGGACGAAGTCCAAGGAGCTTGGTGACTTGGTAGTCAGCCCCGGGCATGTCGACACCGCTAGTGGTGCAAAAGATCACGTGGGTGATTTTGGATTTTGGTTGGCCCCACTCCTTGATGGCCTTGACAGCTGCCTCCTTACCGAGCTTGGGTACCTCCGCGACAACCATGTCCTGACGTGCGTCAAGTGACGGCTCCATGAAAGCGGTCATGTTCGGGTTTGCAGCTAAGATCTCCTCAGTCAGGTGCATGTACCTCTTCTTGATCAGCGACTTGTCGCCTGAAATACAATAAGATTATCATGAGAAACTAAAAATAAAATAATTAGCAACTTATATATATATATGCTATTCATACTTAATTTGTACAACTTACACATGCGCTTGAACTTCGCTTTAAGATCAGTCATATGCTCGCTGTTCGTGATGCGGAAGTAGTAGTCGGGGTAATCGGCCTGGTACACGCAGTTTTCCGGTGTGGCTGTACCGATCGCCAAAATGGAAGCCGGACCTTGTGCACGTTGTGCTTGCCTGATCCCCTCTACTTTAGCCATGGCTTAACGCTTGTTAAGTATAAAACTTGAAGAATTAAAGGCTGAAGAGAGGAGAGAGCAATAAAAGAGGTGAAAGGTTTGTGTTATGATTTGTGATGAAGGAGAGAATTTATAGGATAGAGAAGAGGAAGGGAAGGTGCATGATAGATAGATAGTCTGACAGTTTTGACGAGACTGGTGGGGTGTTCAAACTTAGACTTGTTAGGTACCAGAAATTAATTTTCATTACAAAATTTCTTATCATAGAAAATGTGAAGAGAATCAGAGGCACAGGTCGATCTAGCTCCTGTTGCCACCAACTTCCCATTTAAGAAAATTTATTTTTACCAAAACCTACTAATTTACTTGTCTCAATTTCCATTTAAGCTAAACTTTTTTTTCTATAGATTGCAATAAAAATGTTACTATAGATTCTATAAAGATATTATTCTAAATATAATTATCCAAGAATTAATTAATTATCAAAATGATTTGTTGATTGAATTGAACAATGTGTGTGAGAGAGAGAGATACCTACCCAGTCTAATAAGTCTATTTCACATGTGGTAAATTGTTTGCTGTGATGCTTTCACTGGTTATCGGTCTCAGTACGTAACGACTGTGGTTGTTAGATTATAAAAAAGACTGCGGTTGTTAGGAACTACCACAAACGAACGAGTCCGAATCTGCTGAGATTCTGAGAGGGATCGCAGGTTTTTGAAATTTTGAGATTAACGATTTAAACTTTTTTGAGCACGGATCTCGGAAACGTTTCAAAAAAGTAAATTTGCATGCACATATCTCGAGAAAGACCAACAAATGAGATTGAATCGCAAGGTCCTGTGATTCCCCGAGAATCACAGCAGATTTATTTTCCAAACGAACATTGTAAACTCCATTATTGCTTTTCTGGTTTTGAATTACTCAGAACAGTTTAGCTAAACTAATTGATTAATTTATTCCCCCAAAATTAAAGGATAGTAATAAAGGATTTTATATTAAGGAACATATATTAAAAACATCAACCCATTGGACCCGAATTTTTTTAATTACTACTCCAATATTTCAAATTTGTTACATTTTCATTGATTTATAAAAAATTTAAAACTTAGCACCTCCGCACTGTAGTTCTGCGCATGAGTTTTCCTCCGTTTCAGTTCAATCTGAGCAAATTTGAGCCGAAAATTACTCATACGCATAATCACAGTGCACACATAGTAACTTTTTTAATTTTACATAAAGAAATTGTAAGGTCGGAATTGGAAGATATTGAGATGGTAACTAAAAAAATATCGGCTCATTGGATATACACAGAAACGATTATTTTAACTATTTGTTTAGATGAATAGTAAATTGTTATTTCTGAATTTTTCAAAAAAAATTAGATGAGGTGATTTTTGGCCTATTTAAAAAAATAGCAAATTATAGTAATTTTTTTGAACTTATAAACTGAGTTATTGATCAATAGTATGGATTGTTTTACGATTTACAAATTACCATAGCCTCACTCTATTATATATGTAGTTAACAATTCAATTATATAGGCTTTGTTCGATATAAATTGAAGGGTTTATTTTTTTTTTTCCGATGTGTGCATTTTGAGTTTGCTTCGTCTTAGTCAAAACGACACATAGTTTTTATTTAATTATTTATTTGAAGAAATTGTGTAATTTTCTTCTCTTTTTCTTTAAACTAATAAATAGTGTTATAATTTTCAACAGAAGCACACACGCGCCCGACATTTTTATTAATATCCAAAGTTAATTACAAATTAATAAATTTACCCATGATTCGCGAGTTTCTCCAAAAATGTCCAAACCGGCCATAAAATGGCCGGTTTCCTCTTTTTCTTTTTCTTTTTTTCTTTTTTTTAGACACACTATGAAAAGCATGATAATGAAATCTAACACTGAAAATTTAAATTTTTTGTTAGATTACTTCTTTTGATTTATAATTAGCATATTTATACTAAAATACACTAGATTACTTGAAATTATGTTGAATTACACCATATTACATTAAATTACACTAAATTATGTTAAATTACGCTAAAATACGGTAAATTCCGGTAAATTACTGTGCCTTCATAGTATTGTATAATTAGAAACTATTTTTTGTTTCTCTTTTATCTTCATAGTGATTCATAATTGAAAACTATTTTTTTTAAGAGACACTATGAAGAGCAAGATAATGAAATCTAACACTGAAAATTGAATTTTTTGTTTAAATTATTTGTTAGATTACTTCTTTTGATGTATAATTAGCATATTTATACTAAAATACGCTAAATTACTTGGAATTATATTGAATTACACTATATTACTTTAAATTACGCTAAATTACATTATATTACGCTAAAATACGGTAAATTACTTTTGAATAGGGATGATATCTTCACTGAAAAGACGAAAAACAACTACGAAACTTCAAACGGCCATAAAACGGTGCTCGAGTGTCCGATTTCAGCAAATGACCACTTTTCGGAAAGCTTGCGAAAATACCCTTGTGTCAGTGCCCACGATGCCAGATTTCAAAATTTAGAATTGCCAATAAACTATGGGAAGAGCCTCAAAAACTTGAGTTGAAGTTTCCGATTAAGATTTTTATTTATATTATTCAATCTAAGTAGTTCAGTAAATTAGTTATATAATGAACTTGTAAAATACTAATTTTTACTATTTTTTATGATTCATGAAAGATGGCACAAAATCGGTCTACTTTAGCGTAATTTTGAGTAATTTACCGTATTTTAGCATAATTAGCGAAGTTGTTGTAATTTAGCATAATTTAACGTAATTTAATGTAACTCAACATAATTTATTGTAATATAGTGTAATATAGTGTAATTATGGGGAGAGAAAACTGGCCGGTTTGGACATTTTTTGAAAAACTCGGAAATCATGAGTAAATTTATTAATTTGTAATTAACTTTGGATATTAATAAAAATGTCGACACACGCACACACACCCCGATACATATGTTTTCAACGAGAACGGAGTAGGTCTGATGCCCATCGGACCTACTTTTAGGTTCAACGAGCTTATGACCGTCCGATTAATTCAAGATTTGTGCGCACGCAAATTGAAATAGACTGGCACGAATTTTAAAGTGTTTCAGCACGAATCTTAAAGTAAATCGACGGTGATTAAACCTATCGAACCAGAGTAGGTCCGATGCCCATCGAACCTACTCTCGTATCGTTTTCAACATCTAGTCGCTTTTCTTTTTTTATTGATTTGAAATTCTAGTACTCTGTTTTAAACCTGTAATTTTTTTTTCCTCGAATTTTTTCTATATGTGTTGGGTTGTTAAGTATTTAGTAAGATTACTAAATGCATAATTTAGTAAATAAAGCATATTTTGATTGAATTCTAAAATTTGTTATTTTTGTAGGAGGTCTTAAATTTGAAATTTGATTGAAAAAATTCTTGTAGTTTTTATGTTTTAAAGACTTCACAATATATATATATATATATATATATATATATATATATAGAGCTGGGCTAAAATGAGACGTGGAGTGAAACACGTTTTTGCTCTATGGCACTATATTTTCATTTTGAAAATTCAAACAACCGATTCACAGTGGATTAGCGATTTTCAAAGTGGCTTAATAAATAGTAAAAGAATTCCCAAAAATGTAAAATTTGGTCTCCAAGCACATTTCAATATGGAGATCATGTTGAGCGGTTCGGATCGGTTGTTTGAATTTTCAAAATGAAAATATGACGTGGAGTATAAACGTGTTTTACTCCACCTCTCACCCTAGTCCATCTAAAAGTAAAATTATATTCGACTGGTTAGATTATGACTGAACATTTCAAAGTAAAAATTTAAACTAATAATCAGCATCAAATTAAATGCCCACTAAAAACATCTGTCATGATAGACCTATAACATCTGTCAGGCTGAAGCCATCAACTTGGTCAATTTAGTAAATCTAAGCACACATCACCAGACATATAAATCAAAAGTTCCAATCAAATTTTAGTATCATTAAACAACTTAATTGGATTATTGTTTATTTTATCAATGTTTATTACATTTTTCAAATCAAATTAAAAATATAACAACGATCAAGCTTTTAATTTCAAACAAGTTAGATAGGCTAGAAATGAAACCCAACCGGACTCGCAAAATCTATGTGAGAGTTTCCTTATTATAAAAAGATTATATTTTACGTTGGCTCGCCCCCCGGCTATGTGAAATGCTACGTAGCCAACTGTCATCCCACAAGAGCATCAGCTATAAGCGGTTCTGATATCTTTGTCTGTTATGAGTTAAATTTTTTTTTGAAGGGGGTTTATGATTTAATTTTTTTTTTGTACGCTGAAACCTCTTATTTTTCAAATTTCCGCAATTTTTATTTATAACATTTTAAAAAAAAAATAAACCAAATAACCATCGTTTCAGGAAATTTCAATTTTCACCACGGCCGCACAGACATTCTGCGAACCCAAATGCTGAGGACCGCAGAATGGTTCTGCGGACCCAGAATTTTATTTTGTACGCTGAAACCTCTTGTTGTTCAAATTTCCGAAATTTTTATTTATAACATTTTTCAAAAAAAAAAATAAACCAAATAACTATCGTTTCTGGAAATTTCGATTTTCACCACGGCCGCATAGACATTATGCGGACCCAAATGCTGAGGACCGCACAGGCGTTCTGCGGACCCCTGGCTGGGTCCGCAGAGCCATTCTGCAGACCAACTTTTTTTTTTTTTTTATGGTTTAGGAATGTGTGCCACTAATAGCGAGATATCTCAAAAAATAAAACAAAAAAAAATAATAAAAAAAAGTGCTACTGTTAAGCGATAAACTAATTAATTTCAACTTAAACAGTAAGCACACATATATTATCCGGGGGCTGTTCTCTGATCAGTGTACCGAGGCTTCGATGGGAATGCTACGCAAAACAACGGTCTCGACCGTGAGGCCTGGCCCAAATCCGAAGAGCACACCCCAGTCGAGGCCCTCTCCGGTGGTGGCCTTGCCTTCCTTCACCGACCGCTTCCTCATCTCGTCCAGTATGAACAGAACACAGGCGCTTGACATGTTGCCGTACTCGCTCAGCACCTGCTTTGTCGCACGCATCTTCTCCTTCTGCAGCTGGAGCTTGAGCGCTACCGCGTCTAAGATTGCCGGGCCTCCCGGGTGTGCGATCCAAAAGATCGAGTTCCAGTCATTGATTCCTGCATGCACCGTACATATATTAGCCTTGTATACAATTATACATACATATATCTTGTTTGGCATTGTTTATTATATATTTAGTGACAATTATAATTATGAGGCTAATATATTTTCTAGTTACCAAGAGGAGTAAAAGCCTCGACGAGACTTTTCTCAATGTTTGTCGAGATGAGCCGGGGCACATCCTTGAGGAGGTGGAAGGTGAGACCGACTTCACGGAGGTGGCCATCGATGGCTCCCTCTGAGTTGGGCAGGATGGTCTGTGCAGCTGAGACCATCTGGAACCAAGGCCGCTCGATTGCTAGGTCGGGGTCAGCACCTACGATCAAAGCAGCTGCACCGTCTCCGAAAAGTGATTGCCCGACCAGGGAGTCAAGGTGGCTATCTGAGGGTCCACGGAAGGTAACAGCGGTAATCTCCGAGCATATCACCAAAACTCTAGCACCGCGGTTGTTCTCAGCCAGGTCCTTGGCCATGCGGAGCACGGTACCACCAGCGAAGCAACCCTGTTGGTACATCATCAAGCGGTTGACAGACGGACGAAGTCCAAGGAGCTTGGTGACTTGGTAGTCAGCCCCGGGCATGTCGACACCGCTAGTGGTGCAAAAGATCACGTGGGTGATTTTGGATTTTGGTTGGCCCCACTCCTTGATGGCCTTGACAGCTGCCTCCTTACCGAGCTTGGGTACCTCCGCGACAACCATGTCCTGACGTGCGTCAAGTGACGGCTCCATGAAAGCGGTCATGTTCGGGTTTGCAGCTAAGATCTCCTCAGTCAGGTGCATGTACCTCTTCTTGATCAGCGACTTGTCGCCTGAAATACAATAAGATTATCATGAGAAACTAAAAATAAAATAATTAGCAACATATATGTAATATATGCACATATTCATACTTAATTTGTACAACTTACACATGCGCTTGAACTTCGCTTTAAGATCAGTCATATGCTCGCTGTTCGTGATGCGGAAGTAGTAGTCGGGGTAATCGGCCTGGTACACGCAGTTTTCCGGTGTGGCTGTACCGATCGCCAAAATGGAAGCCGGACCTTGTGCACGTTGTGCTTGCCTGATCCCCTCTACTTTAGCCATGGCTTAACGCTTGTTAAGTAATTAAACTTGAAGAATTAAAGGCTGAAGAGAGGAGAGAGCAATAAAAGAGGTGAAAGGTTTGTGTTATGATTTGTGATGAAGGAGAGAATTTATAGGATAGAGAGAAGAGGAAGGGAAGGTGCATGCATGATAGATAGATAGATAGTATGACAGTTTTGATGGAAGAGACTGGTGGGGTGTTCAAACTTAGACTTGTTAGGTACCAGAAATTAATTTTCATTATAAAATTTCTTATCATAGAAAATGTGAAGAGAATCAGAGGCACAAGTCGATCTAGCTCCTGTTGCCACCAACTTCCCATTTAAGAAAATTTATTTTTACCAAAACCTACTAATTTACTTGTCTCAATTTCCATTTAAGCTAAACTTTTTTTCTATAGATTGAAATAAAAATGTTACTATAGATTCTATAAAGATATCATATTATTCTAAATGTAATTATCAATGAATTAATTAATTATAAAAATGATTTGTTGATTGAATTGAACAATGTGTGTGAGAGAGAGAGATACCTACCCAGTCTAATAAGTCTATTGCACATATGGTAAATTGTTTGCTGTGATGCTTTCACTGGTTATCGGTCTCAGTACGTAACGACTGTGGTTGTTGGATTAAAAAGAAAAAGAAAAAAAGAGTGCGGTTGTTAGGAACTACCACAAACGAACGAGTCCGAATCTGCTAAGATTGTGGAGGGATCGCAGGTTTCTGAAATTCTGAGATTAATAGTTCAAATTTTTTTGTGCACGGATTTCGGAAATGTTTCAAAAAAGTTAATTTTCATGCACATATCTTGAGAAAGACCAACAAATTATGTTGGATCGCAGGGTCTTGTGATTCCTCGAGAATCACAGCAGATTTATTTTCCAAACGAACATAGTAAACTCCATTATTGCTTTTCTAGTTTTGAATTACTCAGAACAGTTTAGCTAAACTAATTGATTAATGGGTAATTATATCTTCCCCGTCTATTCATCCCTCATTTCATCCCCCTACTAACTAACTACCTCTTCTAACTATAATTACAAATTCTAACTACCTAATGGCCCTACAAATTAATTACCCAATTTTCTCCTTTTATTTCTTTCCTCTTTCTCCCTCCCTCTCCCACCTCTCACACCTCTCCCTCTCCACCTCCGCGTCCGCGTCCGCCCGCCTCTCTCACCTCTCTCTCTGCGCCTCCGCCCGCCTCTCCCACTTCTCCCTCTCTGCCTCCGCCTCCCTCTCCCACCTCCCACCTCCCACCTCTGCGCCTCTCTCTCCCACCTCTGCCTCTACCGGGATAGATCCATCACTGTCGACCGCCGAATCAGATCCGTCATGTCTATGTTCCTCTTCCTCATGCAGTAGCGAGTTATTTGCAAAGAACAAAGCTTCGTTAATGGTGAATTAGGCCAGTGCGTACTAAGTACTAAGAAATGACAGAAAAACAAATTTTGAAAAAATTAGAGGTGTATGAATGAATACTTGATGTTTTAGAAATAAATATTTCAACGTTTATGGATGAATACTTAATATCTTAGGTATAAATACTTTAACTTATATGTATGAATACTTGATATCTTATGGATGAATATTATTCGGCTGCTCTTGTAAAATTAATCGAGGTATGCACATATGTTTGTAATACTCTTGGTACATTAACTATTTACACTTACACGACGATGATGAATACTTGCTCGATGAGAGATGAATACTTGTGATGAGGTATGAATACTTGTGCAACGGACAACTCGAAAGTATGTCATCATGGATCTCATTTGAAATAGAAAATTGTGTAGAAGACGTTCGTGGTTTTAGATTTGCAAAATTCCTCACAGATCGTCAAAAATATTGGTTAGATTGAACGGAGAAAAAAAAATCCATCTCTAAAAACGTGTAAAATATGAGTGATTGATGTATCCAAATATGCTTCTATTGCAAAGATGAATACATTTATATAGATGGATGAATGCTAGTTGTGTTATAGATGAATACGTTTTTGCAAATTTCTAAAATGAGCTGAAGGTTATGCGGTCCCCCCACTTAATTAATGCGCTGACGGTTATGCGGTCCCCCACTTAATTAATGCTCTAACAGTTATGCGGTCCCCCACACATGTTGTTTGTGGTCCCCTACTTTCTTATACACTGAATGTTGTAATATATCCAAATATGGTTCTATTGCAAATGTGAATACCTTCATATAGATGGATGAATACTAGTTGTGTTACATATGAATACTTTTCTGCAAATTCCTAAAATACACTGACAGTTATGCAGTCTCCCACTTAATTAATGCAACTGACGGGGGATAAAACGGGAGATGGTTGATGGGGGCTAGCTAGGCTCTCCCTTGATTAATTTATTCCCACAAAATTACAGGATAGTAATAAAGGATTTTATATCAAGAAAAATATATAAAAAAAAAATCAACCCTTTGGTCCAGAATTTTTTTAATTACTACTCCAATATTTTAAAATTCTTACATATCATTGATTTATAAAAAAATTTAACACTTAGCACCTCCGCACTGTAGTTCTACGCATGAGTTTTCCTTCGTTTCAGTTCAATCAGAGCAAATTTGAGCTGAAAATTACTCATACGCATAATCACAGTGCACACACAGTAACTTTCTTAACTTTACATAAAGAAATTATAAGGTCGGAATTGGGAGATATTGAGATGGTAACTAAAAAAAATATCGGCTCATGGGAGGGATATACATAGAAACGATTATTTTAACTATTTGTTTAGATCAATAGTAAATTGTTATTTCTGAATTTTTCAAAAAAAAATTAGATGAGGTGATTTTTGGCTTATTTAAAAAAATAGTAAATTATAGCAATTTTTTTAAACTTATAACCTGAGTTATTGATCAATAGTATGGACTGTTTTACAATTTACAAATTACCATAGCCTCACTCTATTATATATGTAGTTAACAATATCAATTATATATG
Organism: Carex parvula; assembly: GCA_025461045.1. Classification (NCBI taxonomy): domain Eukaryota; kingdom Viridiplantae; phylum Streptophyta; class Magnoliopsida; order Poales; family Cyperaceae; genus Carex; species Carex parvula. The sequence continues at coordinate 1,028,742 of JAJGRW010000121.1, read as the reverse complement.
CTTTGTTCGATATAAATTGAAGGGTTTATTTTTTTTTCCGATGTGTGCATTTTGAGTTTGCTTCGTCTTAGTCAAAACGACACATAATTTTTATTTAATTATTTATTTGAAGAAATTGTGTAATTTTCTTCTCTTTTTCTTTAAACTAATAAATAGTGTTATAATTTTCAACAATGCACACACGCGCCCGACATTTTTACTAACATCCAAAGTTAATTACAAATTTATAAATTTACCCATGATTCCCGAGTTTTTCCAAAAATGTCCAAACCGGCCATAAAATGGCCGGTTCCCTCGTTTTCTTTTTCTTTTTTCCTTTTTTTAGAGGCACTATGAAGAGCAAGATAATGAAATCTAACACTGAAAATTTGAATATTTTGTTTAAATTATTTGTTGGATTATTTCATTTAATGTACAATTGGCATATTTATACTAAAATACGCTAGATTACTTGAAATTATGTTGAATTACACTAAATTACGTTAAATTAAGCTAAATTACATCATATTATGCTAAAATATGGTAAATTACATATGAATAGGGACGATATCTTCACTGAAAAGGCGAAAAACAACGACGAAACTTCAAACGGCCATAAAACGGTGCTCGAGTGTCCGATTTCAGCACATTAGCACTTTTTCGAAGCTTGCGAAAACCCTTGTGCCAGTTCCCGCGATGCCGAATTTCAAAATTCATAATTGCCAATAAACTAAGGGAAGAGCCTCAAAACATGAGTTGAAGTTTCTGATTAAGATTTTCATTTCTATTATTCAATCAAAGTAATTCAGTAAATTAGTTATATAATGAACTTGTAGAATACCAATTTTTACTATTTTTGAAATTTTTGTACTATTTTTTATGATTCATGAAAGATGGCACAAAATCGGTCTATTTAGCGTAATTTTGTGCAATTTACCGCATTTTAGTATAATTAGCGAAGTTGTTGTAATTTAGCGTAATTTAACGTAATTTAGTGTAACAAAATATAATTTATTGTAATATAGTGTAATATAGTGTAATTATGGGTTGAGGAAACCTGCCGGTTTGGACATTTTTGAAAAAACTCGAAAATCTTGAGTAAATTTATTAATTTGTAATTAACTTTGGATACTAATAAAAATGTCGGCACACGCGCACACACCCCGATACATATGTTTTCAACATCTCGTCGCATTTCTTTTTTTTATGTTTTGAAATTCTAGTACTCTGTTTTCAACGTGTAATTTTGTTTTCCTCGAATTTTTTCTCTGTGTTGGGTTGTTAAGTATTTAGTAAGATTACTAAATGCATAATTTAGTAAATAAAGGATATTTTGATTGAATTCTAAAATTTGATATTTTTGTAGGAAGTCTTAAATTTGAAATTTGATTGAAAATATTCTTGTAGATTTTTATGTTTTAAAGACTTCACAATATATATATATATAGAGAGAGAGAGAGAGTGGCTAATATCAAAACGTTTGTTCCTAGCCCCCGGTGCAACCAAGTTGTTTTCGGGTTTTCAAAGTCCAAACGGTCGATCCGAACCGTTCAACATGTTCTCCATATTGAAATGTGCTTGAAGACTAAATTTTACATTTTTTGGATTTTTTTTACTATTTATTAAGCCACTTTGAAAATTGCTGATCCGGGTGAACAGTAAAAACAGTGCAACTAAATTCTGGACCATGTGATCAGCAATTTTCAAAGTGGCTTAATAAATAGTAAAAAAATTCCAAAAAATGTAAAATTTAGTCTCCAAGCACATTTCAATATAGAGAACATGTTGAACGGTTCGGATCGACCGTTTGGACTTTGAAAATCCGAAAACAACTTGGTTGCACCGGGAGCTAGGAACAAACGTTTTGATATTAGCCACTCTCTCTCTCTCTCTCTCTCTCTCTCTATATATATATATATATCTATATATATATAGAGCTGGGCTAAAATGAGACGTGAAGTGAAACACGTTTTTGCTCTATGGCACTATATTTTCATTTTGAAAATTCAAACAACCGATCCGAACCGCTCAACGTGATCTCCATATTGAAATGTGCTTGGAGACCAAATTTTTCATTTTTTGGAATTTGTTACTATTTATTAAGTCACTTTGAGAATCGCTAATCCGGTGGTCCAGAAATTTTTACTGTTTTTTACTGTTCATAGTGGATTAGCGATTTTCAAAGTGACTTAATAAATAGTGAAAAAAATCCGAAAAATGTAAAATATGGTCTCCAAGCACATTCAATATGGATATTATGTTGAGCGATTCGGATCGGTTGTTTGAATTTTCAAAATGAAAATATGACGTGGAGTATAAACGTGTTTTACTCCACGTCTCACCCTAGTCCATCTCAAAGTAAAATTATATTCGACTGGTTAGATTATGACTAAATATTTCAAAGTAAAAATTCAAACTAATAATCGGCATCAAATTAAACGCCCACTAAAAACATCTGTCATGATAGACCTATAACATATGTCAGGCTGAAGCCATCAACTTGGTCAAGTTAGTAAATCTAAGCACACATCACCAGACATATAAATCGAAAGTTCCAATCAAATTTTAGTATAATTAAACAACTTAATTGGATTATTGCTTATTTTATCAATGTTTATTACATTTTTCAAATCAAATTAAAAATATAACAACGATCAAGCTTCTAATTTCAAATAAGCTAGGTAGGTAGAAATGAAACTCAACCGGAATCGTAAAATTTATGTGAGAGTTCCATTTTTATAAAACGATTATATTTTACGTTGGCTCGTTCCCTGGCTATGTGAAATGCCACGTAGCCAAATGTCATCCCACAATAGCATCAGCTATAAGCGGTTCTGATGTGTTTGTCTGTTATGAGTTAAATTTTTTTTTGAAGGGGGTTATGATTTAATTTTTTTTTTGTACGCTGAAACCTCTTTTTGTTCAAATTTCCGAAATTTTTATTTATAATATTTTTCAAAAAAAAAAAAAACCAAATAATCATTATTTTTGGAAATTTCGATTTTCACCACGGCCGCATCGGCATTCTACGAACTCAAATGCTGAGAACCGCATAGACATTCTGCGGACCCTAGCTGGATCCGCAGAACCATTCTGCGGACCAACTTTTTTTTGTTGTTGTTATTTTATGATTTACAAATGTGTGCCACCAGCGAGATATCTCAAAAAATAAAACAAAAAAACAAAAAAAAATAATAGAAAAAAGTGCTACTGTTAAGCGATAAACTAATTAATTTCAACTTAAACAGTAAGCACACATATATTATCCGGGGGCTGTTCTCTGATCAGTGTACCGAGGCTTCGATGGGAATGCTACGCAAAACAACGGTCTCGACCGTGAGGCCTGGCCCAAATCCGAAGAGCACACCCCAGTCGAGGCCCTCTCCGGTGGTGGCCTTGCCTTCCTTCACCGACCGCTTCCTCATCTCGTCCAGTATGAACAGAACACAGGCGCTTGACATGTTGCCGTACTCGCTCAGCACGTGCTTTGTCGCACGCATCTTCTCCTTCTGCAGCTGGAGCTTGAGCGCTACCGCGTCTAAGATTGCCGGGCCTCCCGGGTGTGCGATCCAAAAGATCGAGTTCCAGTCATTGATTCCTGCATGCACCGTACATATATTAGCCCTGTATACAATTATACATACATATATCTTGTTTGGCATTGTTTATTATATATTTAGTGACAATTATAATTATGAGGCTCATATATTTTCTAGTTCCCAAGAGGAGTAAAAGCCTCGACGAGACTTTTCTCGATGTTTGTCGAGATGAGCCGGGGCACATCCTTGAGGAGGTGGAAGGTGAGACCGACTTCACGGAGGTGGCCATCGATGGCTCCCTCTGAGTTGGGCAGGATGGTCTGTGCAGCTGAGACCATCTGGAACCAAGGCCGCTCGATTGCTAGGTCGGGGTCAGCACCTACGATCAAAGCAGCTGCACCGTCTCCGAAAAGTGATTGCCCGACCAGGGAGTCAAGGTGGCTATCTGAGGGTCCACGGAAGGTAACAGCGGTAATCTCCGAGCATATCACCAAAACTCTAGCACCGCGGTTGTTCTCAGCCAGGTCCTTGGCCATGCGGAGCACGGTACCACCAGCGAAGCAACCCTGTTGGTACATCATCAAGCGGTTGACAGACGGACGAAGTCCAAGGAGCTTGGTGACTTGGTAGTCAGCCCCGGGCATGTCGACACCGCTAGTGGTGCAAAAGATCACGTGGGTGATTTTGGATTTTGGTTGGCCCCACTCCTTGATGGCCTTGACAGCTGCCTCCTTACCGAGCTTGGGTACCTCCGCGACAACCATGTCCTGACGTGCGTCAAGTGACGGCTCCATGAAAGCGGTCATGTTCGGGTTTGCAGCTAAGATCTCCTCAGTCAGGTGCATGTACCTCTTCTTGATCAGCGACTTGTCGCCTGAAATACAATAAGATTATCATGAGAAACTAAAAATAAAATAATTAGCAACATATATGTAATATATGCACATATTCATACTTAATTTGTACAACTTACACATGCGCTTGAACTTCGCTTTAAGATCAGTCATATGCTCGCTGTTCGTGATGCGGAAGTAGTAGTCGGGGTAATCGGCCTGGTACACGCAGTTTTCCGGTGTGGCTGTACCGATCGCCAAAATGGAAGCCGGACCTTGTGCACGTTGTGCTTGCCTGATCCCCTCTACTTTAGCCATGGCTTAACGCTTGTTAAGTAATTAAACTTGAAGAATTAAAGGCTGAAGAGAGGAGAGAGCAATAAAAGAGGTGAAAGGTTTGTGTTATGATTTGTGATGAAGGAGAGAATTTATAGGATAGAGAGAAGAGGAAGGGAAGGTGCATGATAGATAGATAGTATGACAGTTTTGAAGAGACTGGTGGGGTGTTCAAACTTAGACTAGTTAGGTACCAAAATTAATTTTCATTATAAATTGTTTGCCGTCATGCTTTCACTGGTTATCGGTCTCAGTACGTAACAACTGTGGTTGTTAGATTTAAAAAAAAAACAAAAGACTGTGGTTGTTCGGAACTAACACAAACGAACATAGTAAACTCCATTATTGCTTTTCTAGTTTTGAATTACTCAGAACTGTTTTAGCTAAACTAATTGATTCATTTATTCCCCCAAAATTGCAGGATAGTAATACAGGATTTTATATCAAGGAACATGTATTAAAAACATCAACCCATTGGACCGGAATTTTTTTAATTACTACTCCAATATTTCAAAATTCTTACGTTATCATCGATTTATAAAAAATTGAAAACTTAGCACCTCCGCGCCGAAGTTCTACGCATGAGTTTTCCTCCGTTTCGGTTCAATCTGAGCAAATTTGAGCTGAAAATTACTCATACGCATAATCACAGTGCACACATAGTAACTTTTTTAATTTTACATAAAGAAATTGTAAGATCGGAATTTGCAGATATTGAGATGGTAACTAGAAAAATATTGGCTCATTGGATATACATACAAACGATTATTTTAACTATTTGTTTAGATGGATGGTAAATCGTTATTTTGAATTTTTCAAAAAAAATTAGATGAGGTAATTTTTGGCCTATTTAAATAAATAGTAAATTATAGTAATTTTTTTAAACTTATAAACTGAGTTATTGATCAAGAGTATGGACTATTTTACGATTTACAATTAACATAGCCTCACTCTATTATATACGTAGTTAACAATATCAATTATATATGCTTTGTTCGATATAAATTGAAGGGTTTATTTTTTTTTTTCCGATGTGTGCATTTTGAGTTTGCTTCGCTTTAGTCAAAACGACACATAATTTTTAGTTAATTATTTATTTGAAGAAATTGTGTAATTTTCTTCTCTTTTCTTTAAACTAATAAATAGTGTTATAATTTTCAACAGATGCACACACGCGCCCGACATTTTTATTAATATCCAAAGTTTATTACAAATTAATAAATTTACCATGATTTCCGAGTTTTTTCAAAAATATCCAAATCGGCCATAAAATGGCCGGTTTTCTCTTTTTTTTTTTAGAGACACTATGAAGAGTAAGATAATGAAATCTAACACTGAGAATTCAAATTTTTTGTTTAAATTTTTTGTTAGATTACTTCTTTTAATTTATAATTAGCATATTTATACTGAAATACACTAGATTACTTGAAATTATGTTGAATTACACTATATTACCTTAAATTACGCTAAATTATGTTAAATTACGCTAAAATACGGTAAATTTCTGTGTTTCTTCATTGTGATGTATAATTAGAAACTATTTTTGTTTCTCTTTTATCTTCATAGTGAATTATAATTAGTACCAGGTGACGTTCTTCTTGTGAAGCATGTGGTGCTGACCCTGGACATAAAAATCCCCACGGTTTTCCTCTGGACTGTATTCTCATTTGTGTGGTGACTACCTCATATGGCACCGTATGCGGGGGCATCTCTCGGCGTCTAGTCTCGTCCAGAAATTAGGCTGATCTGGAACAACAAGCTGACAGACTGTAGATGTGACCACGACCACTTCTGGAGTAGAAGAAGTGGCCCGACAATCTACTTATTCTTCACCGGAATTTGGACAGTAGGTGCAATTTTGGTAAGTATTCAACCCTAATATTTGTAATATAAAATTACAATATTAGTAGAGACGTACCAGACATGTATGACAAGCTCCGGTATAAATGGGCGATCACAGCTCCATCTCAGTTCCACCTCAATGGCCTCTCAATGTCCTTCAGCAGAGAGAGGAACATAATCGGGACTGCGTCACCACTAGAATCCACGAACATGACGCTGCATTTTAAAATAATCAACAAAAATCATTGTCATTATTGTTGAGTTCAAAATATATTTTAATTTCCAAATATTTATGGTTACCTCTTCACCGCCTTCTCGTCAGTGGTATCGGGGGCTATCGGACCCTGGGAGAAGTAGATGCTGAGCGATGCTAGACTAATACAGTACCCATAATACTGGAACTCATCCTCATCCCCTTTCTTCTCTTCTTCTTCTTCTGCAGCGCCTTTGGATCGGCCCCCAACAGCTCCCAGATCATCTTCGTTAGGTTTGGATGGTCCAAGACACCGCATATGGGGTCGGCATCGATCCATAAACCCCATAAGACCCTCACATCAGCTAGGGTGACCGTTATCTCCCCAACCAGAAGGTGAAATGAATGAGTCTCCAATCGCCATCTCTCCACAAGACTGCAAATAAGAGCCTGATTGATCTTACTCTGAGGCATGGTGCCTAGTTAATACAAGCTGAGGTTCATGATGCACCGCTCCATCAATGGATGAGGGGCATTTGGGATCTCAGGGGTGCGATGTCTCACTGTCAACATAGTCTCGTCCTGCAGTTAATAATGATTTCAATTTAAGCGACTAACTATATGTCATATTAAATAATGTTATTTAAATTACATATAAAAAACCAACGTACCTCTATAGATGCGTATGCGACACGGTGCTTAATATGTGAGATCCACAGAAGAGGACTAAATGTGTCAACATCATGAACGAGATACTCTGCACCGGGAGCCTTTGCATCAAAAGCCTCTGTACTGGAGGCCTCCGCATCGAGAGCCTCTCTAGCGGAAGTATGTGAACTATCCCAGGTCTCCAAAGTATCTCGTGATCGTCCCCGTCTAGGTCTGGCCATACTACATTTGAAAATATCAAGTTACTAAATTTCTAACATATTTTTACAATTTACATTAATTAATAAAAATTATTATTGCAAACTACCATAAAAAATTAAGAATATAATTTTTGACAATTTAAAAACAATTACTAATCAATTGGTAAATAATTTCTAACAATTTCTAATTAATTTTAGATAATTTCCATAGATGCTAAACAATTCTTAATAATTTCTAAATAATTTTGGACAGTTTCTAAAACCCTAAACCCTAAAAAAAATGTGTCATGCATGTAAATGTTAGACCAAACATATTTAGACATCACTTCCAACTAATTAAAAAAAAACATGTAAATGTTGGACCAAACATGTAAATGTTTAATTTTATTTTAAACATTATAGGCATAATTTATATTACTCACATAACATATTTATAAATTGAGATTTAAAATAAAAAATTACCATACATTAAATGATTTAAAATTTTAATGATATTTAAAATTTTCACATAACATATTTATAAAAATTAGTAAGATTTTAAAAAATAAAATCAATACATTAAATGATTTAAAACTATAATGGTATGAAATTAATGGCCTTTGAAAATTGTTTTAAAAATTCAAATAATTGCTTTGTTGTAAAAAACTATTTTAAAAATTCAAATAATTGTCAAGTAATCTTTTCTCAATTCAAATAACATATTTTTACAATTAACCAAAATTAATTACAATAATTATTGCAAACTAAGTAATTCAATCGCGTCGGGAATATCAACAACCCACACACGATATTTAACAATTCAATTTCTACGACTCGGTACGACATAACCAAACCAATAACCCTAAGCACTACACCCTAAACCCAAAACCCTAACCCTTAACTCTAATTTTGGACCCTAAACCTTAATTTCTAAACCCTACTTTTAAAAAAGGTGTAACAGTACCATGGATCGCGTCGGGAAAATCAACAACCCGCACACGATAATTAACAATTCAATTTCTAGCAATCGCTCCAATGCCATCACAAGGCACAACATAAATAAAATAAGTGTTGTCGGGTTACCCGGAAATAATCGGATTGTGCTTCGTGATTCGTGCTCCGGCCTCACCTAACCTCAAGCTTCGTGGGGGCCGCCTTGTGAGAGAGAGAGAGGGGGTGGGGGCGGTCTAGCGAGAGAGAGATAGGGTGGTGGCAGCCAAGCGAGAGAGAGGGAGAGAGAGAGGGTGGGGACGAGGTTTCTCTGTGGGAAGAGGGAGTGGCCTCTTTTTTTATGGGGTTTGGGTGGAGCAACAGGGACATGGAAAGAGAAGAAGGGTGGAGGTCTCAGTTTAAAAAAATAAATAAATACCAAACCGCAAAACGTGGGGCGGTATGGTGTGAAGAGGTGACCGCCCCACTGTGGGGTGGTTTGGTAGAGAGAGTGGACCGCCCAAACGTGAGGCAGTCAGGGCATTTTTGAAAAAAATTCATACCGAGGACAAATTTGCTTTTTTTTTTTCTTTTTTTGAGGGTATTAATAAAAATTTCGACGCAATCTTTCTCTTTTTTTCTGATTTGGGACAAGCGATGTAGAAACTACACAGACAGAGTTATGTGTTACATAGTAAGAGTGAGTCTATGGTACTATGCATAGCACGTATTAGTTCGTACTATGGAGCCATATTTTCATTTTAAAAATCCTAATGGTTGATCTGAACCGTTCAACGTGATCCCTACATGAATATGTACTTGCAGACTAAATTTTATATTTTTCAAATTTTTTTACTATATTTTAAGGTAGATAGAAAATCACTTAATCTGAAAATTCTGAACCACCCAAAAACAGTGATTTTCTACCTATCTAAAAAAGTAGTAAAAAAATTCTAAAAAATAGAAAATTTAGTCCACATGTATATTCTCATATGAAAATCATGTTAAACGGTTCGAATCGGCCGTTAGAATTTTGAAAAGGAAAATATTGATCCGTAGTATGGACCATTCCGTGCTATGCATAGTACCATAGACTCACTCACATAGTAATATGAATAATGAATTGTTCATTTTAGTAAAGCTTGAACCGGTTTGACGTTTCATAAGTTTTTGTATCAAATTTAAGTTTAGCAGCGGAAAATATTCCTCTTACAACGATATATCATATTTCTATTTCTTAATCTTCCACTTCTCCCTTCATCTACCTTCTCCTTTTGTTCTGAACTTCTTATCATTTGATTGTAATACAAACACATTTCTTTCTTCTTTCACAATAGAGTTAAATTAGTATTATTTCACTAATCTAATATTTTATGAAGTATCATATCAATATTTTTCAAATCAGACCTATTAATTTTGAATTGTATAATCCAAACAATATTTAAGGATATATAAAGGCATAAGACTACTGTGTTACCCACACACCACACTACTTAAATTAATATTTATTATATATTTAATGCTGGATTAGGATATACTTAGTTTTAATTAATATTTACAAACATGTTTTAAAATGAAACGAAAGGCCTATTAGCTCAGTTGGTTAGAGCGTCGTGCTAATAACGCGAAGGTCACAGGTTCGAGACCTGTATAGGCCATTTCTTTTTTCTGCAAATCTTTTTAACACTATTAGCAGGCTATTTATATCTTTTGCGTTAATTGATAACTCATCTTTTCTGGTACCCCCGGCTATGTGAAATGCCATGTAGCCAACTGTCATCCCACAAGAGCATCAGCTATAAGCGGTTCTGATAAGTTTCTGTTATGAGTTAAATTTTTTTTGAAGGGGGTTATGATTTATTATTTTTTTTTTGTACGCTGAAACCTCATAATGTTCAAATTTCCGAAATTTTTATTTATAACATTTTTCAAGAAAAAATAAACCAAATAAGTATCGTTTCTGGAAATTTCAATTTTCACCACGGCCGCACCGGCATTGTGCGGACTCAAATACTGAGGACCGCACAGGCGTTCTGCGGACCGCTGGCTGGGTCCACAGAACCATTCTGCGAACCAACTTTTTTTGTTGTTGTTATTTTATGATTTACAAATGTGTGCCACCAGCGAGATATCTCCAAAAATAAAACAAAAAAACAAAAAAAACAATAATAGAAAAAAGTGCTACTGTTAAACGATAAACTAATTAATTTCAACTTAAACAGTAAGCACACATATATTATCCGGGGGCTGTTCTCTCTCAGTATACCGAGGCTTCGATGGGAATGCTACGCAAAACAACGGTCTCGACCGTGAGGCCTGGCCCGAATCCGAAGAGCACACCCCAGTCGAGGCCCTCTCCGGTGGTGGCCTTGCCTTCCTTCACCGACCGCTTCCTCATCTCGTCCAGTATGAACAGAACACAGGCGCTTGACATGTTGCCGTACTCGCTCAGCACGTGCTTTGTCGCACGCATCTTCTCCTTCTGCAGCTGGAGCTTGACCGCTACAGCGTCTAAGATTGCCGGGCCTCCCGGGTGTGCGATCCAAAAGATTGAGTTCCAGTCATTGATTCCTGCATGCGCCGCACATATATTAGCCCAGTATACATCTATACATACATACATACATACATACATACATACATATATCTTGTTTGGCATTGTTTATTATCTGTTTAGTGACAAATATAATTATGAGGCTAATATATTTTTAAATTACCAAGAGGAGTAAAAGCCTCGACGAGACTTTTCTCGATGTTTGTCGAGATGAGCCGGGGCACGTCCTTGAGGAGGTGGAAGGTGAGACCGACTTCACGGAGGTGGCCATCGATGGCTCCCTCTGAGTTGGGCAGGATGGTCTGTGCAGCTGAGACCATCTGGAACCAAGGCCGCTCGATTGCTAGGTCGGGGTCAGCACCTACGATCAAAGCAGCTGCACCGTCTCCGAAAAGTGATTGCCCGACCAGGGAGTCAAGGTGGCTATCTGAGGGTCCACGGAAGGTAACAGCGGTAATCTCCGAGCATATCACCAAAACTCTAGCACCGCGGTTGTTCTCAGCCAGGTCCTTGGCCATGCGGAGCACGGTACCACCAGCGAAGCAACCCTGTTGGTACATCATCAAGCGGTTGACAGACGGACGAAGTCCAAGGAGCTTGGTGACTTGGTAGTCAGCCCCGGGCATGTCGACACCGCTAGTGGTGCAAAAGATCACGTGGGTGATTTTGGATTTTGGTTGGCCCCACTCCTTGATGGCCTTGACAGCTGCCTCCTTACCGAGCTTGGGTACCTCCGCGACAACCATGTCCTGACGTGCGTCAAGTGACGGCTCCATGAAAGCGGTCATGTTCGGGTTTGCAGCTAAGATCTCCTCAGTCAGGTGCATGTACCTCTTCTTAATCAGCGACTTGTCGCCTGAAATACAATAAGATTATCATGAGAAACTAAAAATAAAATAATTACAACATATATATAATATATGCACATATTCATACTTAATTTGTACAACTTACACATGCGCTTGAACTTCGCTTTAAGATCAGTCATATGCTCGCTGTTCGTGATGCGGAAGTAGTAGTCGGGGTAATCGGCCTGGTACACGCAGTTTTCCGGTGTGGCTGTACCGATAGCCAAAATGGAAGCCGGACCTTGTGCACGTTGTGCTTGCCTGATCCCCTCTACTTTAGCCATGGCTTAACGCTTGTTAAGTATAAAACTTGAAGAATTAAAGGCTGAAGAGAGGAGAGAGCAATAAAAGAGGTGAAAGGCTTGTGTTATGATTTGTGATGACTGATGAAGGAGATAATTTATAGGATAGAGAAGAGGAAGGGAAGGTGCATGCATGATAGATAGATAGTATGACAGTTTTGAAGAGACTGGTGGGGTGTTCAAACTTAGACTTGTTAGGTACCAGAAATTAATTTTCATTATAAAATTTCTTATCATAGAAAATGTGAAGAGAATCAGAGGCACAAGTCGATCTAGCTCCTGTTGCCACCAACTTCCCATTTAAAGAAAATTTGTTTTTACCAAAACCTACTAATTTACTTGTCTCAATTTCCATTTAAGCTAAACTTTTTTTTTCTATAGATTGCAATAAAAATTCTACAAAGATATCATATTATTTTAAATATAATTATCAAAGAATTAATTAATTATCAAAATGATTTGTTGATTGAATTGAACAATGTGTGAGAGAGAGAGATACCTACCCAGTCTAATAAGTCTATTTCACATGTGGTAAATTGTTTGCTGTGATGCTTTCACTGGTTATCGGTCTCAGTACGTAACGACTGTGGTTGTTAGATTATAAAAAAGACTGCGGTTGTTAGGAACTACCACAAACGAACGAGTCCGAATCTGCTGAGATCCTGAGAGGGATCGCAGCAGGTTTTTGAAATTTTGAGATTAACGATTTAAACTTTTTTGTGCACGGATCTCGGAAACGTTTCAAAAAAGTAAATTTTCATGCGCATATCTTGAGAAAGACCAACAAATGAGATTGAATTGCAGGGTCCTGTGATTCCCCGAGAATCACAGCAGATTTATTTTCCAAACGAACATAGTAAACTCCATTATTGCTTTTCTGTTTTTGAATTACTCAGAACAGTTTAGCTAAACTAATTGATTAATTTATTCCCCCAAAATTAAAGGATAGTAATAAAGGATTTTATATCAAGGAATATATATTAAAAACATCAACCCATTGGACCCGAATTTTTTTAATTACTACTCCAATATTTCAAAATTGTTACATTATCATTGATTTATAAAAAATTTAAAACTTAGCACCTCCGCACTGTAGTTCTGCGCATGAGTTTTCCTCCGTTTCAGTTCAATATGAGCAAATTTGAGCCAAAAATTACTCATACGCATAATCACAGTGCACACGTAGTAACTTTTTTAATTTTACAGAAAGAAATTGTAAGGTCGGACTTGGAAGATATTGAGATGGTAACTAAAAAAAATATCGGCACATTGGATATACATACAAACGATTATTTCACTATTTGTTTAGATGAATAGTAAATTGTTATTTCTGAATTTAAAAAAAAATAGATGAGGTGATTTTTGGCCTATTTAAAAAAATAGCAAATTATAGTAATTTTTTAAACTTATAAACTAAGTTATTGATCAATAGTATGGACTGTTTTACGATTTACAAATTACCATAGCCTCACTCTATTATATATGTAGTAAACAATATCAATTATATAGGCTTTGTTCGATATAAATTGAAGGGTTTATTTTTTTTTTCCGATGTGTGCATTTTGAGCTTGCTTCGTCTTAGTCAAAACGACACATAATTTTTATTTAATTATTTATCTGAAGAAATTGTGTAATTTTCTTCTCTTTTTCTTTAAACTAATAAATAGTGTTATAATTTTTAATAGATGCACACACGCGCCCGACATTTTTATTAATATCCAAAGTTAATTACAAATTAATAAATTAACCCATGATTCGCGAGTTTTTCCAAAAATGTCCAAACTAGCCATAAAATGGCCGATTTTCTCTTTTTCTTTTTCTTTTTCTTTTTCTCTTTTTTTTAGAGACACTATAAAGAGCAAGATAATGAAATCTAACACTGAAAATTTAAATTTTTTGTTAGATTACTTCTTTTGATTTATAATTAGCATATTTATACTAAAATACACTAGATTATTTGAAATTATGTTGAAATTCACTATATTACATTAAATTACACTAAATTATGTTAAATTACGCTAAAATACGGTAAATTCCGGTAAATTACTGTGTGTCTTCGTAGTGATGTATAATTAGAAGGTATTTTTTGTTTCTCTTTTCTCTTCATAGTGATTTATAATTAAAAACTATTTTTTTAAGAGACACTATGAAGAGCAAGATAATGAAATCTAACACTAAAAATTTGAATTTTTTGTTTAAATTATTTGTTAGATTACTTATTTTGATGTATAATTAGCATATTTATACTAAAATACGCTAAATTACTTGGAATTATGTTGAATTACACTATATTACGTTAAATTATGCTAAATTACATTATATTACGCTAAAATACGGTAAATTACATCTGAATAGGGACGATATCTTCACTGAAAATGTGAAAAACAACGACGAAACATCAAACGGCCATAAAACGGTGCTCGAGTGTCCGATTTCAGCAAATGACAACTTTTCGAAAAGCTTGCGAAAATACCCATGTGTCAATGCTCGCGATGCCGGATTTCAAAATTCAGAATTGGCAATAAACTAAGGGAAGAGCCTCAAAACTTGAGTTCAAGTTTCCGATTAGGATTTTCATTTCTATTATTCAATCTAAGTAGTTCAGTAAATTAGTTATATAATATACTTATAGAATACCAATTTTTACTATTTTTATTATTCATGAAAGATGGCACAAAATCGGTCTACTTTAGCGTAATTTTGTGTAATTTACCGTATTTTAGCATAATTAGCGAAGTTGTTGTAATTTAGCATAATTTAACGTAATTTAGTGTAACTCAACATAATTTATTGTAATATAGTGTAATAGTGTAATATACACTTATGGGGAGAGAAAACCGGCCGGTTTGGATATTTTTGAAAAAATTTGGAAATCATGAGTAAATTTATTAATTTGTAATTAACTTTGGATATTAATAAAAATGTCGGCACATGCGCACACACCCCGATACATATGTTTTCAACGAGAACGGAGTAGGTCCGATGCCCATCGGAGCTACTTTTAGGTTCAACGAGCTTATGATCGGCCGATCTAATTCAAGATTTGTGCGCACGCCAATTGAAATAGACTGGCACGAATTTTAAAGTGTTCAGCACGAACTTAAAGCAAATCGACAATGATTAAACCTATCGAACCAGGTAGGTCCGATGCCTATCGGACCTACTCTCAAATCGTTTTCAACATCTCGTCGCTTTTCTTTTTTTATTGATTTGAAATTCTAGTACTCTGTTTTCAACCTGTAATTTTTTTTTTCCTCGTATTTTTTCTATACGTGTTGGGTTGTTAAATATTTAGTAAGATTACTAAATGCATAATTTAGTAAATAAAGGATATGTTGATTGAATTCTAAATTGATATTTTTGTAGGAGGTCGTAAATTTGAAATTTGATTGAAAAAATTATTGTAGTTTTTATGTTTTAAAGACTTCACAATATATATATATAGAGAGAGAGAGAGAGTGGCTAATATCAAAACGTTTGCATCAAACCCCTCGTGCAACCAAGTCGTTTTCAGATTTTCAAAGTCCAAACGGTCGATCCGAGCCGTTATATGTGATCTCTATATTAAAATCTGCTTGGAGACAAAATTTTACATTTTTTGGAATTTTATTACTATTTATTAAGCCACTTTGAAAATTACTGATCACATGGTCCAGAATTTAATTGCACTGTTTTTACTGTTCATCCGGATCAGCAATTTTCAAAGTGGCTTAATAAATAGTAAAAAAATTTCAAACAATGTAAAATTTGGTCTCCAAACAGATTTTAAAATAGATTGAACATCTAACGGTTCAGATCGACCGTTTGTACTTTGAAAATCCGAAAACGACTTGGTTGCACGAGAGGCTTGGTGCAAACGTTTTGATATTAGCCACTCTCTTGATATATATATATATATATATAGAGTAAGGCTACGGTGCTTTGCAAAGTAAACCACCCCGTTTACTTCGGGCTACTTTTTAAATTTTGAAAATCCAAACAACCGATCCGAACCGTTCAACATGTTCTAAACATTGAAATGTGCTTGGAGACCAAATTTTACATTTTTTGGAATTTTTTTACTATTTATTAAGCCACTTTGAAAGTTTCTGATCTGGTGATCCAGAAAATTTTACTGTTTTTTACTGTTCGCCGTCGGATCAGCGATTTTCAAAGTGGCTTAATAAATAGTAAAAAAATTCCAAAAAATGTAAAATTTGGTCTCCAAGCACATTTCAATGTTTAGAACATGTTGAACGGTTCGGATCGGTTGTTTGGATTTTCAAAATCCAAAAAGTAGCCCGAAGTAAACGGGGTGGTTTACTTTGCAAAGCACCGTAGCCTTACTCTATATATATATATATATATATATATATATATATATATATATATATATATATATATATATATATATATATATATATATATATATATATATATATATATATATATGGCATGGTTCTAAATAGCTAGCAATAGCGGTTTTTGACCTAAAAAGCTAAGCTACGGGGTAAAACTACGCTAATCGAGCTACGGCCGCTATAGCGGTAATAGCGGTCCGCTATAGCGCATAGCCCGTAGCGGAATAGCGGTCCGCTATGCTACATTGGCTTATTATTATTTATTTATTTTGCAATTTAAATGCGCTTTAAGGTCCAAAACGAAATTAAATTAGATGGGTCTATAATATCAATAAACTTGAACAATGTGCGTTGGTCTATAATATCGATAGTTTATGAATTAGAGATATTTTGAATGACAATTTGAACTTTGTATTGGTTCAATGTGAATATTAGAACTTCTTAATCAATTTGGTGTTTTTGTTACTTATGAGACTTTACATATGTTTATTATTAGTAGAAATATAAAATAAAATTTTTGAAAATAAAAACAACGCTATGTATGATTGCTTTCGCCATAGCTTTTTTTTTTGTCTCCCTGCTATGCCGGTATAATCGCTATTTAGAACCTTGATATATAGAGATGGGCTAAAATGAGACGTGTAGTGAAACACGTTTTTGCTCTATGGCTCTATATTTTTATTTTGAAAATCCAAACAACCGATTCACAATGGATTAGCGATTTTCAAAGTGGCTTAATAAATAGTAAAAAAATTCCAAAAAATATAAAATTTGGTCTCCAAGAACATTTCAATATGGAGATCATGTTGAGCGGTCGAATCGGTTGTTTGAATTTTCAAAATGAAAATATGACGTGGAGTATAAACGTGTTTTACTCCACCTCTCACCCTAGTCCATCTCAAAAGTAAAATTATATTCGACTGGTTAGATTATGACTGAACATTTCAAAGTAAAAATTCAAACTAATAATCGGCATCAAATTAAACGCCCACTAAAAACATCTGTCGTGATAGACCTATAACATCTGTCAGGCTGAAGCCATCAACTTGGTCAATTTAGTAAATCTAAGCACACATCACCAGACATACAAATCAAAAGTTCCAATCAAATTTTAGTATCATTAAACAACTTAATTGGATTATTATTTATTTTATCAATGTTTATTACATTTTTCAAATCAAATTAAAAATATAACAACCATCAAGTTTTTAATTTCAAACAAGCTAGGTAGGCTAGAAATGAAACTTCAACCGGAGTTGCAAAATCTACGTGAGAGTTTCATTTTTATAAAAAATTATATTTTATGTTGGCTCGCCTGCCGGCTATGTGAAATGCCACTTAGCCAACTATCATCCACAAGAGCATCAGCTATAAGCGATTCTGATATCTTTGTCTGTTATGAGTTAAATTTTTTTTTGAACGGGGGTTATGATTAAATTTTTTTTGTACGCTGAAACCTCTTATTGTTCAAGTTTCTGAAATTTTTATTTATAACATTTAAAAAAAAAAAAACAAAATAACCATCGTTTTTGGAAATTTTGATTTTCACCACGGCCGCACAGACATTCTGCGGACCCAAATGTTGAGGACCGCAGAATGGTTCTGCGGACCAAGAATTTTTTTTTGTTCGCTGAAACCTCTTATTGTTCAAATTTCCAAAAATTTATTTATAACATTTTTCAAAAAAAAAATAAACCAATTAACCATCGTTTCTGAAAATTTCGATTTTCACCACAGCCACACAGACATTCTGCGGACTCAACTGCTGAGGACCGCACAGGTGTTCTACGGACCCCTGGCTAGATCCGCAAAACCATTCTGCGGACCAACTTTTTTTTTTGTTGTTTTATGGTTTAGGAATGTGTGCCACTAATAGCGAGATATCTCAAAAAATAAAACAAAAAAACAACAAAATTAATAGAAAAAAGTGCTACTGTTAAGTGATAAACTAATTAATTTCAACTTAACCAGTAAGCACACATATATTATCCGGGGGCTGTTCTCTCTCAGTGTACCGAGGCTTCGATGGGAATGCTACGCAAAACAACGGTCTCGACCGTAAGGCCTGGCCCGAATCCGAAGAGCACACCCCAGTCGAGGCCCTCTCCGGTGGTGGCCTTGCCTTCCTTCACCGACCGCTTCCTCATCTCGTCCAGTATGAACAGAACACAGGCGCTTGACATGTTGCCGTACTCGCTCAGCACGTGCTTTGTCGCACGCATCTTCTCCTTCTGCAGCTGGAGCTTGAGCGCTACTGCGTCTAAGATTGCCGGGCCTCCCGGGTGTGCGATCCAAAAGATCGAGTTCCAGTCATTGATTCCTGCTTGCACCGTACATATATTAGCCTTGTATACAATTATACATACATATATCTTGTTTGGCATTGTTTATTATCTGTTTAGTGACAAATATAATTATGAGGCTAATATATTTTTTCATTACCAAGAGGAGTAAAAGCCTCGACCAGACTTTTCTCGATGTTTGTCGAGATCAGCCGGGGCACGTCCTTGAGGAGGTGGAAGGTGAGACCGACTTCACGGAGGTGGCCATCGATGGCTCCCTCTGAGTTGGGCAGGATGGTCTGTGCAGCTGAGACCATCTGGAACCAAGGCCGCTCGATTGCTAGGTCGGGATCAGCACCTACGATCAAAGCAGCTGCACCGTCCCCAAAAAGTGATTGCCCGACCAGGGAGTCAAGGTGGCTATCTGAGGGTCCACGGAAGGTAACAGCGGTAATCTCCGAGCATATCACCAAAACTCTAGCACCGCGGTTGTTCTCAGCCAGGTCCTTGGCCATGCGGAGCACGGTACCACCAGCGAAGCAACCCTGTTGGTACATCATCAAGCGGTTGACAGACGGACGAAGTCCAAGGAGCTTGGTGACTTGGTAGTCAGCCCCGGGCATGTCGACACCGCTAGTGGTGCAAAAGATCACGTGGGTGATTTTGGATTTTGGTTGGCCCCACTCCTTGATGGCCTTGACAGCTGCCTCCTTACCGAGCTTGGGTACCTCTGCGACAACCATGTCCTGACGTGCGTCAAGTGACGGCTCCATGAAAGCGGTCATGTTCGGGTTTTCAGCTAAGATCTCCTCAGTCAGGTGCATGTACCTCTTCTTGATCAGCGACTTGTCGCCTGAAATACAATAAGATTATCATGAGAAACTAAAAATAAAATAAATAGCAACATATATATTATATATATAGAGTAGAACTAGGGTGCTCCTAAGCTCACCAAGCCCTTCCGTGAGCGCGACTCTAAAACCTATCGAATTGACTTCAAACGACATTTTCAAACCGTTAGATGTTCAATCTATATTAAAATGTGTTTGGAGACCAAATTTTACATTTTTTAGAATTTTTTTACTATTTATTAAGATGGTTTGAAAATCGCTGTTTTTATTAAAATTCTGTACCATTGGAAAACAGCGATTTTCAAACCATCTTAATATAATAGTAAAAAATTCAAAAAAATATAAAATTTGGTCTTCAAGCACATTTTAATATAGATTGAACATCTAACGGTTTGAAAATGTCGTTTGAAGTCAATTCGATAGGTTTTAGAGTCGCGCTCACGAAGGGCTTGGTGAGCCTAGGAGCACCCTAGTTCTACTCTATATATATATGTACCTATTCATACTTAATTTGTACAACTTACACATGCGCTTGAACTTCGCTTTAAGATCAGTCATATGCTCACTGTTCGTGATGCGGAAGTAGTAGTCGGGGTAATCGGCCTGGTACACGCAGTTTTCCGGTGTGGCTGTACCGATAGCCAAAATGGAAGCCGGACCTTGTGCACGTTGTGCTTGCCTGATCCCCTCTACTTTAGCCATGGCTTAACGCTTGTTAAGTATAAAACTTGAAGAATTAAAGGCTGAAGAGAGGAGAGAGCAATAAAAGAGGTGAAAGGCTTGTGTTATGATTTGTGATGACTGATGAAGGAGAGAATTTATAGGATAGAGAAGAGGAAGGGAAGGTGCATGCATGATAGATAGATAGTCTGACAGTTTTGACGAGACTGGTGGGGTGTTCAAACTTAGACTTGTTAGGTACCAGAAATTAATTTTCATTACAAAATTTCTTATCATAGAAAATGTGAAGAGAATCAGAGGCACAAGTCGATCTACCTCCTGTTGCCACCAACTTCCCATTTAAAGAAAATTTGTTTTTTACCAAAACCTACTAATTTACTTGTCTCAATTTCCATTTAAGCTAAACATTTTTTTTCTATAGATTGCAATAAAAATGTTACTGTAGATTCTATAAATATATCATATTGTTCTAAATGTAATTATCAAATAATTAATTAATTATCAAAGTGATTTGTTGATTGAATTGAACAATGTGTGTGAGAGAGAGAGACACCTACCCAGTCTAATAATAAGTCTATTTCACTGGTTATCGGTCTCAGTACGTAACGACTGTGGTTGTTAGATTAAAAAAAAAACCAAAAGACTGCGGTTGTTAGGAACTAACACAAACGAACATAGTAAACTCCATTATTGCTTTTCTAGTTTTGAATTACTCAGAACAGTTTAGCTAAACTAATTGATTAATTTATTCCCCAAAAATTACAGGATAGTAATAGAGGATTTTATATCAAGGAACATATATTAAAAACATCAACCCATTGGACCGGAATTTTTTAATTACAACTCCAATATTTCAAAATTGTTACATTATCATCGATTTATAAAAAATTTAAAACTTAGCACCTCCGCACTGTAGTTCTGGACATGAGTTTTCCTCCATTTCAGTTCAATCTGAGCAAATTTGAGTTGAAAACTCATACGCTTAATCACAGTGCACACACACTAAGTTTTTCATTTTACATGAAGAAATTGTAAGGTCAGAATTTGGAGATATTGAGATGGTTAGTAAGAAAAATATCGGCTTATTGGATATACATACAAAAGATTATTTTTTAACTATTTTGTTTAGATGAATAGTGAATTGTTATTTTTGAATTTTTCAAAAAAAATTAGATGAGGTGATTTTTGGCCTATTTAAAAAAATAGTAAATTATAGTAATTTTTTTAAACTTATAAACTGAGTTATTGATCAATAGTATGGACTGTTTTACGATTTACAAATTACCATAGCCTCACTCTATTATATATGTAGTTAACAATATCAATTATATATGCTTTGTGTAATTTTCTTCTCTTTTTCTTTAAACTAATAAATAGTGTTATAATTTTCAACAGATGCACACACGCGCCCGACATTTTTATTAATATCCAAAGTTAATTACAAATTAATAAATTTACCCATGATTTTCGAATTTTTTCAAAAAATATCCAAACCGGCCTTAAAATGGCCGATTTCCTCTTTTTCTTTCTTTTTTTCTTTTTTTTAGAGACACTATGAAAAGCAAGAAAATGAAATCTACAACTGAAAATTCGAATTTTTTAGTTAAATTATTTGTTAGATTACTTCTTTTGATTTATAATTAGTATATTTATACTGAAATACATTAGATTACTTGAAATTATGTTGAATTACAGTATATTACATTATATTACGCTAAATTATGTTAAATTACGCTAAAATACGGTAAATTTCGGTAAATTCCTGTGTGTCTTCATAGTGATGTATAATTATAAACTATTTTTTGTTTCTCTTTTATCTTCATAGTGATTTATAATTAGTAACTATTTTTTTAAGAGATGCTATGAAGAGCAAGATAATGAAATCTAACACTGAAAATTTGAATTTTTTGTTTAAATTATTTGTTAGACTACTTCTTTTGATGTATAATTAACATATTTATACTAAAATACGCTAAATTACTTAGAATTATGTTGAATTACACTATATTACGTTAAATTACGCTAAATTACATTACATTACGCTAAAATATGGTAAATTACGCTAAATTACATATGAATAGGGACGATATCTTCACTAAAGGCGAAAAACAACGATGAAACTCCAAATGGCCATAAAACGGTACTCGAGTGTCCGATTTCAGCAAATAACCACTTTTCAGAAAGCTTGCGAAAATACCCATGCATCAGTGCTCGCGATGCCGGATTTCAAAATTCAGAATTGCCAATAAACTAAGAGAAGAGCCTCAAAACTTGAGTTGAAGTTTCAGATTAAGATCTTTATTTCTATTATTCAATCTAAGTAGCTCAGTAAATTAGTTATATAATGAACTTGTAGAATACCAATTTTTACTATTTTTGGAATTTTTTTACTATTTTTTAAGACTCATGAAAGATGACACAAAATCGGTCTATTATAGTGTAATTTACCGTATTTCAACATAATTAGCAAAATTATTGTAATTTAGCGTAATTTAACGTAATTTAGTGTAATTCAACATAATTTATTGTAATATATTGTAATATAATGTAATTATGGGGAGAGGAAACCGGCTGGTTTCGATATTTTTTATAAAACTCGAGAAACATGAGTAAATTTATTAATTTGTAATTAACTTTGGATATTAATAAAAATGTCGGCACACGCGCACACACCCCGATACAATGTTTTTAACATCTCATCGCTTTTCATTTTTTATTGATTTGAAATTCTTGAACTCTGTTTGCAACTTGTAATTTTACATTTTTTAGAATTTTTTTACTATTTAAATGTTCATAAATTTTTACTGTTTTTTACTGTTCACAGTGGATCAGCGATTTTCAAAGTGGCTTGATAAATAGTAAAAAAATTCCAAAAAATGTAAATTTTGGTCTCCAAGCACATTTCAATATGGAGATCATGTTAAGCGGTTCGGATCGGTTGTTTGGATTTTCAAAATAAAAATATGACGTGAAGTATAAACGTGTTTTACTCCACGTCTCACCCTAGTCCATCTCAAAGTAAAAATATATTCGACTGGTTAGATTATGACTAAACATTTCAAAGTAAAAATCAAACTAACAATCAGTATCAAATTAAACGCCCACTAAAAACATCTGTCATGATAGACCTATAACATCTGTCAGGCTGAAGCCATCAACTTGGTCAATTTAGTAAATCTAAGCACACATCACGAGACATACAAATCAAAGGTTCCAATCAAATTTTAGTATCATTAAACAACTTAATTGAATTATTGTTTATTTTATCAATATTTATTACATTTTCAAATCAAATTAAAAATATAACAACGATCAAGCTTTTAGTTTCAAACAAGCTGGGTAGGCTAGAAATGAAACTCAACTAGATTTCCAAAATCTATGTGAGAGTTTCATTTTTGTAAAAAAATTATATTTTACGTTGGCTCGCCACACCTATCACAATCTGCTAAATTTTTTATTAATACTCTCAAAAAAAGAAGAAAATAGCAAATTTGATTTCAATATGAACTTTTTTTCAAAAATGCCTTAACCGCTCCATGTTTAGGCGGTTCACTCTCCCTACCAAACTGCTCCACAGTGGGGCTACCACCTCTTCACACCAGACTACCCCACGTTTGGGCGATAAACTAATTAATTTCAACTTAAACAGTAAGCACACATATATTATCCGGGGGCTGTTCTCTCTCAGTGTACCGAGGCTTCGATGGGAATGCTACGCAAAACAACAGTCTCGACCGTGAGGCCTGGGCCGAATCCGAAGAGCACACCCCAGTCGAGGCCCTCTCCGGTGGTGGCCTTGCCTTCCTTCACCGACCGCTTCCTCATCTCGTCCAGTATGAACAGAACACAGGCGCTTGACATGTTGCCGTACTCGCTCAGCACGTGCTTTGTCGCACGCATCTTCTCCTTCTGCAGCTGGAGCTTGAGTGCTACCGCGTCTAAGATTGCCGGGCCTCCCGGGTGTGCGATCCAAAAGATCGAGTTCCAGTCATTGATTCCTGCATGCACCGTACATATATTAGCCCTGTATACAATTATACATACATACATATATCTTGTTTGGCATTGTTTATTATATGTTTAGTGACAAATATAATTATGAGGCTAATATATTTTTTCATTACCAAGAGGAGTAAAAGCCTCGACGAGACTTTTTTCGATGTTTGTCGAGATGAGCCGGGGCACGTCCTTGAGGAGGTGGAAGGTGAGACCGACTTCACGGAGGTGGCCATCGATGGCTCCCTCTGAGTTGGGCAGGATGGTCTGTGCAGCTGAGACCATCTGGAACCAAGGCCGCTCGACTGCTAGGTCGGGGTCAGCACCTACGATCAAAGCAGCTGCACCGTCTCCAAAAAGTGATTGCCCGACCAGGGAGTCAAGGTGGCTATCTGAGGGTCCACGGAATGTAACGGCGGTAATCTCCGAGCAAATCACCAAAACTCTAGCACCGCGGTTGTTCTCAGCCAGGTCCTTGGCCATGCGGAGCACGGTACCACCAGCGAAGCAACCCTGTTGGTACATCATCAAGCGGTTGACAGACGGATGAAGTCCAAGGAGCTTGGTGACTTGGTAGTCAGCCCCGGGCATGTCGACACCGCTAGTGGTGCAAAAGATCACGTGGGTGATTTTGGATTTTGGTTGGCCCCACTCCTTGATGGCCTTGACAGCTGCCTCCTTACCGAGCTTGGGTACCTCCGCGACAACCATGTCCTGACGTGCGTCAAGTGACGGCTCCATGAAAGCGGTCATGTTCGGGTTTTCAGCTAAGATCTCCTCAGTCAGGTGCATGTACCTCTTCTTGATCAGCGACTTGTCGCCTGAAATACAATAAGATTATCATGAGAAATTAAAAATAAAATAATTAGCAACATATATATTATATATATATATGTACCTATTCATACTTAATTTGTACAACTTACACATGCGCTTGAACTTCGCTTTAAGATCAGTCATATGCTCACTGTTCGTGATGCGGAAGTAGTAGTCGGGGTAATCGGCCTGGTACACGCAGTTTTCCGGTGTGGCTGTACCGATCGCCAAAATGGAAGCCGGACCTTGTGCACGTTGTGCTTGCCTGATCCCCTCTACTTTAGCCATGGCTTAACGCTTGTTAAGTAATTAAACTTGAAGAATTAAAGGCTGAAGAGAGGAGAGAGCAATAAAAGAGGTGAAAGGTTTGTGTTATGATTTGTGATGAAGGAGAGAATTTATAGGATAGAGAAGAGGAAGGGAAGGTGCATGATAGATAGATAGTCTGACAGTTTTGACGAGACTGGTGGGGTGTTCAAACTTAGACTTGTTAGGTACGAGAAATTAATTTTCATTATAAAATTTCTTATCATAGAAATGTGAAGAGAATCAGAGGCACAAGTCGATCTAGCTCCTGTTGCCACCAACTTCCCATTTAAAGAAAATTTGTTTTTACCAAAACCTACTAATTTACTTGTCTCAATTTCCATTTAAGCTAAACATTTTTTTTTCTATAGATTGTAATAAAAATGTTACTATAGATTCTATAAAGATATCATATTATTCTAAATGTAATTATCAAAGAATTAATTAATTATCAAAATGATTTGTTGATTGAATTGAACAATGTGTGTGAGAGAGATAGACACCTACCCAGTCTAATAAGTCTATTTCACAGGTTATCGGTCTCAGTACGTAACGACTGTGGTTGTTAGATTAAAACAAAAAGAAAAAAAAAACTGCGGTTGTTAGGAACTAACACAAACGAACATAGTAAACTCCATTATTGCTTTTCTAGTTTTGAATTACTCGGAACAGTTTTAGCTAAACTAATTGATTAATTTATTCTCCCAAAATTACAGGATAGTAATGAAGGATTTTATATAGGAACATATATTAAAAACATCAACCCATTGGACCGGAATTCTTTTAATTACAACTCCAATATTTCAAAATTCTTACATTATCATCGATTTATAAAAAATTTAAAACTTAGCACCTCCGCATTGTAGTTCTGCGCTTGAGTTTCCTCCGTTTCAGTTCAATCTGAGCAAATTTGAGCAGAAAATTACTCATACGCATAATCACAGTGCACACTTAGTAACCTTTTTAATTTTACATAAAGAAATTGTAAGGTCGGAATTTGGAGATATTGAGATGGTAACTAGAAAAATATCGGCTCATTGGATATACATACAAATGATTATTTTAACTATTTGTTTAGATGGATAGTAAATCGTTATTTTGAATTTTTCAAAAACAATTAGATGTGATTTTTGGCCTATTTAAAAAGTTAAGTTATAGTAATTTTTTTAAACTTATAAACGGAGTAATTGATCAATAGTATGGACTGTTTTACGATTTACAAATTACCATAGCCTCACTCTATTATATATGTAGTTAACAATATCAATATATATGCTTTGTTCGATATAAATTGAAGGGTTTATTTTTTTTTCCGATGTGTGCATTTTGAGCTTGCTTCGTCTTAGTCAAAACGACACATTATTTTTATGAGAAAATTGGTTATTTGCCACTCTAAAATCTTTCAATTTGAAAAATATCACTCTGAAATTACAAATTATCCTAATGCCACTCTAAACTTACTTAATTCTTAATTTGCCACAATTATACAATTCTTATACTATTTTTATTAAAAATTAACTGAAAAATTCTGTTTTGAATTACGGATTTCTGTATTTCCAATTATACCCTTCATATACACATCGCCTCCTCCAGTACAAATCGCCTCCTTCCTTCCTCATTTGGTGAAGAAATTATAGCAGCTTACAGCAGAGCAAAGGGGAAATAGATGAGGGAAATCTTGTAGTGTTTACACCAACAGGGGAAATCTTGTAAGTTGGTGTTTATGCTAGAAAATTATTACAGCTTACAGCAGATTACTAATCTCGTTGCAAAGGGGAAATCGCAGAGCAAAGGGGACATCGCCTCCTCAAGTACACAATCACTAATCAGATTACTAATCTCGTTGCAAAAGGGAAACCGCGGAGCACAGGGGCAATATTACTATTGTTCTCCTTTTGTCAAATGTTACCATTATCAATTGCCTAATCTGATCAACGAGATCAACGACATGCAAACCCTTGTACTCTTTGATCCAACTATTAAAACTCTCCGAAATGTTATTATTCACATACTCACACTTCGTTAGCTCAGAGAACTTACTCCTACACAAAGGTGCTTGTGATTCTTCTCGAGAAATTCAATAGCTGCTTGTGATGCTTCGTTAACTATACTCAAGTGGTATTCGGTCTTCTCTATGGTGTACGCCTTTGCTGCGGGCCAGATGTGAGTAGCAAAGATATCACCACGGAACCTCTTTTTGAAGTTTGACATCAAATGTCTCATGCATTCCCTATGCTCAGAATCGGGGAATACCCTTGCAATTGCACTTTCAAGTCCCTTGCCTGCATCTAAAGATATTGCCAAACCCGGTGGAGTTCCAATTGCCCTTTTCAGCTGAGCCATGAACCATACCCAATTTTAAGTTGTTTCCAAGTCAAAAACTGCATATGCAACTGGATACAACCAGTTGTGCCCATCAACACCTGCAACAGCCGCCAACTGACCCTTATACTTGCCCGTCAAATGAGTTGAATCAGCACCCAAATATGGTCTACATCCATATAGAAACCCATCGATACATGATTTCAGAGCCACAAATATCTTGCTAAACACCATCTTATTAACAACCCTTGTGCAATCTATCTCAACAATACTCCCAGGACATCTTTTCTCCAACTCACCCTTAAAATTGTACATCAATTGAAAGCTTTCCTCCCACGACCCGTGGATATGATCAAGAGCAGCTTTCCTTCCCGACTAAGCCTTGCCATAAGACACCTTGACATGAAACTTGTCTTCTAACTTATTATTTACTTCCTTGGCTCCTGCCGAGAGATTCTTTCCTAACCAATCTCCCACTCTATCTGAAACCCAAGCCTTAAAAGCCATATTTCCGTCAACCATGGTAGTGGATGGGCAAGAATGATCGTGGTAATACCTTCACCTGTAATTACAAACAAAAGTTTTTGTTATATTTACATTTTCATCACATATTTGAATAACAAATGTATGTGCCTAAATTTTGCATGCATACCATGAAGGTTTTATTATTTTGGAGTCTAGAAGCATGAATTCTCCAAGGACAACTAGTACTCTTGCATTTTCCTATGAACCTGGTCTTGTCTGACTTCACCGTACAAACTTCAAACTCATTTTTTATTGCAAAATGCCTCAACGACTTCCTAAAGGCATCAACATCGGGAAATAATGCACCAACCTCTATTTTAGGGTTTTTAGGGTCAAATGCAATGACCCGTTCACTATCAACGGCATCATCTATACTTGCCTCCTCATCCTCCAAAATAGGATCTGGACCAATAGGCTCCTCATGTACATCCTCATCATCGTGACAATAAATATGCACATCATTAACACCCACATATTCATCAGGATCAGGATCAGGATCAGGATCGTCAAATTGATCAGGCTCCCCTGCAATCTGACTGTTCTGAGATACCCCTACCTAACTACCAAGTGCAATAGATGGTGTTGCTGGCTGGGATGAAGTGTTACACCCCTGAGAGCTCTCCACTTGGCTTTGATTACCAGGTGCAATGGATGGTGTTGGCTGGAATGGAGTGCATGGATAAGTGGGACTAGTACCACTACATTTTGAGCTACCGTCCGTATCACACACTACTGCAGCAAGTAAGATTTTCCTTTCCTGTTGGTACATTCTAAACATCTCTGGTATTTGTGACTCAGACAATACGCCCACATCTTTCCCCTCATTTTTGTCAAACACCCATATTCTTAGCTTTTGACAACTCTCCAAGATATCTCATCGGATATATCACTAATCAAATCACACAAGGAGAACCTATCTGAATCCACAACCCATTTTAATGTCCTTCCCTTGACATATACCTTCCTACCATCATTTTGCTTCTTCCAAAATCCTTCGGTCTTAACCTCTATCCTATAAGCAGTTTCTGGGTCAACCCTATATGTATAAGTGAAATGTTAGATTACCAACTCTTTTTAGAGTTAATACTAATTTACAAACAGGAAAAAAAATCAAATTCAAAGGGTTTCAAAAATAAGACTCAAGGTTCACATCAGATTCAAAGGGTTTCCATGACTTCACATCAGATTACAACAAAGAAAAAAGTCAAACCTAACTCCCCAGGGAGATAAATCACACAGAGGGAGATCAATCTTGCACTTACCCAATAGGAATCCATGACTTGTCCATGTCATATACTCACAGTGGAGGCACAGTGGCGGCGAAAATGGAGGCACAGTGGCGGCGGAAGTGGATCCGAACTGGTTTTGGAGTTAAAAATCCATTGCTATCTTCGACTACTACAATTTGAGTTCATAAAGCACAAAATTTCAATTCAATTCAATAGAGATGACTTCAATAGAAACAATTTAGAATTGAAATTTTCTGATTGGAATGAATGTTTTCACCGACAATAATTAATTTGGTAAAACTCAAAACAAGCCAGCTTAATCAACTAGAGTTTATACCTTGAGCAGAAATAACAGAAAAGAAAAAAAAAATTATAGAACGAAACATCGATCACCTTGAAGTTATAGGGTTTGGCCTCCCATAGCTTACAAATGATTTTCTCGGTGGATTTTCTCGGTGGATCTGGGGAGGATTTTCCCGTAGCTTACAAATAATCACCTTGAAGTTATAGGGTTTGGCCTCCGATCGAACTGGGGAGGATTTCCTGGCGAGGGGAAGCTCGGTGGATTTGGCCTCCCGTAGCTCACAAATGAGAGGGGAAAAATTATAGGGTTCGGTCTCTGGGAGGGGAGAAATTTTTCGTCTGGAGTTATGTTTTCTCTAGAGGGTATCTTAGTTATTAATAAAAAAAAAATTAAAAAGACTAATACAGTAGTAGTAGCAAAATTAAGAATTAAGTAAGTTTAGAGTGGCATTAGGATAATTTGTAATTTCGGAGGGGCATTTTTCAAATTGAAAGCTTTTAGAGTGGCAAATAACCAATTTTCCCTATTTTTATTTAATTATTTATTTGAAGAAATTGTGTAATTTTCTTCTCTTTTTCTTTAAACTAATAAATAGTGTTATAATTTTCAACATATGCACACACGCGCACGCACCCCGATACATATGTTTTCAACGAGAACGGGGTAGGTCCGATGCCTATCAGACCTACTTTTAGGTTCAACGAGCATCATGACCATCCGATCTAATTTAAGATTTTGCGCACAAAAATTGAAACAGACGCGCACGAAGTTCAAAGCATTCCGCACAAATCTTAAAACAAATCGACGGTAATTAAACCCCGTCGAACCAAAGTAGGTCCGATGCCCATCGGGGGCATCGGACCTACTCTCAAGTGGTTTTCAACATCTTGTCGCTTTTCTTTTTTTATTGTTTTGAAATTCTAGTACTCTGTTTTCAACCTGTAACTTTTTTTTCCTCGAATTTTTTCTTTATGTGTTGGGTTGTTAAGTATTTAGTAAGATTACTAAATGCATAATTTAGTAAATAAATGATATTTTGATTGAATTCTAAAATTTGATATTTTTGTAGGAGGTCATAAATTTGAAATTTGATTGAAAAATTTCTTGTAGATTTTTATGTTTTAAAGACTTCACAATATATATATATATATATATATATATATATAGAGGAGGGCTCAAATGCCCCATTGCTTCATGCCCCAATCGTGCCCCAACATCTATATTTTCAAATGCAAAGTTCAAACAGATGATCCGAACCGATCAACATGATATCCATGTTAAAATATGATTGGAGACCAAATTTTATATTTTTTAGAATTTTTTTACTATTTTTTAAGATAGGTACAAAATCATTGTTTTTAGATGGTCCAGAATTTTCTGATTTTGTACCTATCTTAAAAAATAGTAAAAAAATTCCAAAAAATATAAAATTTGGTCTCCAATCATATTTTAACATGGATATCATGTTGATCGGTTCGGATTATCTGTTTAAACTTTGTATTTGAAGATATAGATATTGGGGCACGATTGGGGCATGAAGCAATGGGGCATTTGAGCCCTCCTCATATATATATATATATATATATGGGATGGGCTATGGTGCTTCGCGAAGTAAATGGTCTTTTTTACTTCACGCCATATTTTCAATTTGAAAATCCAAACAACCGATCTGAACCGTTCAACATGTTCTAAATATTGAAATGTGCTTGGAGACTAAATTTTATATTTTAATTTTTTTACTATTTGTTAAGCCACTTTGAAAATCACTGATCCACTGTGAACAATAAAAAAACAGTAAAAATTTCTGGACCACCGAATCAGCGATTTTCAAAGTGGCTTAATAAATAGTAAAAAAGTTTCAAAAAATATACAATTTAGTCTCCAAAAAATATACAATTTAGTCTCCAAGCACATTGCGAAGTAAATGGTCTTTTTTACTTCACGAAGCACCGTAGTGTGTGTGTGTGTGTGTGTGTGTGTGTGTGTGTGTGTATCTTAAACGAAAATTATATTCGACTGGTTAGATTATGACTGAGCATTTCAAAGTAAAAATTCAAACTAATAATCGGCATCAAATTAAACGCCCACTAAAAACATATGTCATGATAGACCTATAAGATCTGTCAGGCGGAAGCCATCAACTTGGTCAATTTAGTAAATCTAAGCACACATCACCAGACATATAAATCAAAAGTTCCAATCAAATTTTAGTATCATTAAACAACTTAATTGGATTATTGTTTATTTTATCAATATTTATTACATTTTTCAAATCAAATTAAAAATATAACAACGATCAAACTTTTAGTTTCAAGGGAAAATTGTTTTTATGTCACTCCAAAACATGAAAGTTAGGACATTGCCACCCCAAAACATGAAATTAGTTATTTGCCACTCTAAAATTATTAAATTTATGAAATTGCCACAATTATACATCTAATATATATATTTGATTAAAATTATTCTGAAAAATATTGTATAAAAAAATGTATTTTGATATTTTCAAAATTACCCCTTACCCCTTCCCCTTTCCAAATTCACCCACTTGGCACATGGCAGCACCGTACAGTGTATTACCATTTTGGCCAACTACTTATATAGGTTGAATAACCAGATTGAGAGGCGTTGTTAGTGAGGAGAAGAGGAGAGAAAGATCAGAATCAAAGTTGTTGCTGGTTGTGTTGGATGTGTTAATTGTAATTCTGGGTAAGTACGTCATCAGATTTAGCGCACAGAGGAAAAATCAGAAATTGAAAAACATGGAGAAGGCTAAAGAGGAGGTTCTAACACTGCTTAATTTGATCTTCTTGGTACATGGAGAATGCTAAATCTTAACCAAGTATCAGGTAAAGAGGAAGAACAAAACACTTCCTAAAGGAAGAATCGGAGGTGAGACAAGCGGGGAGAGAAGGGCAGGGACTGAGACATGTAGAGGTAAGAATGGTGGTCATGGCGAAAGGAAGGTAGAGATGGAAGTCATAGGGAGAATAATTTTTCAGAATAATTTTGGAAGTGGGTGAATTTGGAAGGGGGAAGGGGTAAGGGGTAATTTTGGAAATATCAAAATACGTTTTTTTATACAATGTTTTCAGAATAATTTTAATTAAATATGTATATTAGATGTATAATTGTGGCAATTTCATAAATTTAATAATTTTAGAGTGGCAAATAACTAATTTTATGTTTTGGGTGGCAATTTTCTAATTTTCATGTTTTGGAGTGGCATAAAAACAATTTTCCCTAGTTTCAAACAAGCTGGGTATGCTAGAAATGAAATCCAACAAGAGTCGCAAAATCTATGTGAGAGTTTCATTTTTATAAAAAGATTATATTTTGCGTTGGCTCGCCACACCTATCATAATCTGCCAAACGTGGGGAAGTCTGGTGTGAAGCTGTGGGGCGGTTTGGTAGAGAGAGTGGACCGTCTAAACGTGGGGCAGTCAGGGTATTTTTGAAAAAAAAAAAAATTCATACTGAGGGCAAATTTGCTATTTTTTCTTTTTTTGAGTGTATTAATAAAAATTTCGACAGAATCTCTTTTTTTTTTCTGATTTAGGACAAGCGAAGTAGAAACTACACAGACAGAATTATGTGATTACATAGTAATATATATGAATTTGAATTGTTCATTGTAAGGCTTGAACCGGTTTGACGTTTCGTAAGTTTTTGTATCAAATTTAAGTTTAGCAGCGGAAAATATTCCTCTTACAACGATATATCATATTTCCATTTCTTAATCTTCCACTTCTCTCTTCATCTACCTTCTCCTTTTGTTCTGAACTTCTGATCATTTGATTGTAATACAAACACATTTCTTTCTTCTTTCACAATAGAGTGAAATTAGTATTATTTCACTAATCTAATATTTTATGAAGTATCATATCAATATTTTTCAAATCAGACCTATTAATTTTGAATTGTATAATCCAAACAATATTTATAGTATATATAAAGGCATAAGAATACTGTGTTAACACACCACACTACTTAAATTAATATTTATTATATATTTAATGCTGGATTATGATATACTTAGTTTTGGACAGTTGAGAATAGATATGTTTTAAAATGAAACAAAAAGGCCTATTAGCTCAGTTGGTTAGAGCGTCGTGCTAATAACGCGAAGGTCACAGGTTCGAGACCTGTATAGGCCATTTCTTTTTTCTGCAAACCTTTCTAACACTGTTAGCAGGCTATTTAGGGGATGATATCTTTTGCGTTAATTGATGACTCATCTTTTCTGGTACCCCACACGGCTATGTGAAATGCCACGTAGCCAACTGTCATCCCACAAGAGCATCAGCCGTAAGCGGTTCTGATATGTTTGTCTGTTATGAGTTAAATTTTTTTTTGCAGGGGGTTATGATTTAATTTTTTCTTTTGGAGAAAAGCCGCGTAGGCTATGAGTCAATTTTTTTCGTCGGTTATGAGTTAATTTTTTTTTGAAGGGGGTTATGAGTTAGAGCATCTACATTTTATTAGAGTTTTTAATCTGATGTTGCAGTTTCTAATTCAGTTTTAGAGATGTGGGAGAGTTTTTTATTTAGAAACTATGCATGAAAATTTCTTATTAAGAAACTGTTTATAAACTTTATGCTGGCCAAATGATTGACTCAAATTATTTCTCTTTTTTAATTTATTGTTGACGTGGCTTAATAGAAACTCTAAAAAGAATTTCAGAGATGTAGAGTTTAGAAACTTTTGAGACCTTAATTTTTAAAAAATAGTTAACAGTTATTTAGTAACTCATTTGAGTTGCTGGAATGTCGATGCTCTTAGTTGCTATGGAATTTTATGAATTATGAATAGGAATTTGAATATTTAATGACTTATACGAATATGATATTTTGCAGATAGAATGTGAATATAATTTTTAATTCATGAGAAAATATGAATTCGAATAATTATTCAAATGTATGTTTTAAAAATATATAAGTGTTATTTTATTTTCATTTATTTTCAAGGATTTGAAGTAACAAAAAAATTTACTATAAACTCAATTAGTTTTATATCAAATTAGTCAATTATATCTACTTATTTCTCAATTTTATTAAGATTTTTATATTTTTATAGATTTTGCTTAGTAATATAATGAAACTAACTGGTTAGTTGCTGTTTGGTTAATATATATAACTGATATACATTTGTTATGAAAATATTAGGTGATTAATTTTTCCTTCGAATATATGATATATGTATCTTTTTATAAATATATGATAATTTAATTTTAATATCTAACTATGCTTGATCAGATATGTATTCGTTTAATATTAAATCCGCATTCATATTTTTAGTATTCAATCAGTATTTATCAGTGTTCTATGTAGTGCACTGTAGCATTTTCGGACCTTAAACACTAAGCTATCGAATAAAAATGCATTATTCAGTTACAATTGCTATACTGGTAATAGCAGTCTGCTATAGCACGCAATGTGTACTGCACGTTATGCTACATAGGCTTTTATTTTAATGCCCAAATTGAAAATTTATTTTAAAGACTAATTTTGTTTAACGTCCAAATTGCTTTTGCTTCTAAATAGAAAAAATATGAATAATTTATGACATAATATTTAGATTATTTTGAATAGAAAAAAAGAATTAGTTCATGTTATGATGCTTAGGTTATCTTGAATAAAAAAAAATAAATAGTTTATGTATTACTAGGGTTATTTTGAATAGAAATTTAGATATTGTACTAGTTCAATATGAATATTATAATATTTTAATCAATTTGGTGTTATCTATTGCTCTACAAGACTTTAAATAATATTAATAATTAGTATAATTACATAAATATAATTTTTGAAAAATAAAATTACGTAAGATAGATTTCATTATAACTATGCTATTCACAATAATTTTGTTTTTTAACCTTTCCACGATGACACATTTGACAAGTTCATCTCCTCTGTACTCAGATGCAAAATTGCTAAGTTTCTATACGTATAACTCAATCTCTTTTGCTCCCGCTTACCTCTGCTCCGTCTCAAAAAAAATAGTTCTGAAACAAGTAACAGCCACTTAACGGCCGCTGTCAATTTCTTTTTTTTTAAATAAATAAATAAATAACCGTCTCTGATCGGACACGGACACGGACACGCTTCCATTTCCTTCCTCTGATCAGCCGCTGAAGCACACCCAAGTGTTTTCACTTGTTCCATGGTTCTCCTTCGGATTCTAAATAATTATTTAATATATTAGTTAGACGCCACCTACTTCCCCAAAATTTTATTCCAGTAGTCATCTATGTTGACCATGATTCCATGAATAAATGCTGAGTAATCAATAAATCAAGCCACTGGCGAATTCACATAGGCCCGGGGATAGATTTGAAAAAAAAATTAAGCCCAGTGTATTTTTAGTTTGTGTCTACTCTTAATTCAAAATCGTATTCAATTCTGGTCCAGAACATTTGCATTTCATACTCTAGCTCATGAGATTATATAGTAAAAAAAAAATTTGTACTCTTATTAATATTTTGTGCCTACTTCTGATTAAAATTATGAATCTGTCCCTGAATCAAGCAGCAGTTATATAGTGCTTACACTACAGACTGGTAACAACAATTAACAAGAGTTGTATTTGTATAGACTACTAAAATGGTAATAACAGTTAACAAGTGTTTATGGCCAAAACCTATGGGAACATTGTTACATTGATCGTGATTCCTGAACATATTAATTAATATTTATGCATTTTCCATTCTTAATCTTCAGAATAAGCTACGCGCTTATTAATTGATCAGAAATTGTAATTTTCTCTCTTTTAATTGAGTATACCCGAGGGAGATTGGACTAACTTTTGACATGAAAAAAACTAAAGCAAGCATTTTACTGGGACCTTGTTCTACGTGGAAAATAGGCCTTTTATAATTATTTTATAAATTAAGTATATTTTTATTAATTTTTGTGCATACAATATTTTAATAATATATAGATGAATCACAAAACCCAAAGAGCATTATGATGTTAATACCTTATACTACACAATTTGAGTGAGCTTTGACGTGAGTGATCATTATTGTCAATTAAATTTGTAAAAGATCAATGTTGTCTATACATAATAAAAGCAGATAACTAATTCTTGCTGAAGTCTTCATATTTGTAAGCTATCTCCTAAATTCATACGTAATTAAATTTTAATTAAGTTGACTAATAAGATTTTGAAGAATACAATATACACAGAAAAAAAAAAATTTCTAAGTGCTAAATGGATACAATTATTTCGTAGTGTGATCGAATAGTTCCTTCTGTATATTTACATGATCATTTATGTAATTTTTCATAGGTGTAGAAATATTTTTTTTGGAATTGCATTGATGAAAAAAGTTACAAAATAGTTGTTACATAAGATTAGATAACGAATGTCTATGAAAACATACAGCTATAAATAAAACTAAAAACGCACAGGGAGTATGCGCATCCTGTGGACACAAATTTGATCATCCTTACTTAATGGAGTCATATGAGCCTAGTGATGGTTTCCTCTGTACGCATATCACAACCGAGAAGGCACTGAACCCAAACCAGACTGGAAACTGAATCGACTGAACCAGAACAGTCACCCATCTGCCGAGAAGGCACTAAATTAAACCAGAATAGGAACTGAATCAACCAGCTCAGGACAGTCACCTCTAAGCAGAAAGAGAAGAAGAAAGACAGAAGAAGAGGAGGCAGGAAACAGCACAAAACAACACACAAACATCAAACCAAAAACAGAAGATATACCTACTGTACACAGACGAAAAACCACTCGCCCTTCCGTCACTGAAGAGAAGAAGGCACCCGCGAGTGATCAATTACATCAGTCTGATACCCAACAAGAGAAGATAGGAACGACATAGGTAACCATGGCGTTTTCCTTTCGTGATGCCTCTTGTCGCCTTTCCTTACCCCACCGGGTATGTTTGGTTGGGTTGAGAATTTGTTATTCTTGGGGTTAGGCTATTCGGAATAACCTATTTGGTGTTTGGTTGAGTTAGAATAGCTAGAATAGGAAATTCAAACTTTTTTGTCTTATTAGAATAGGTTATTCCTAAAGGTTTTGAGATTTAGTTATTTTAATAAGACAAACAATTGCTATTCTTGATTTGACTATTCTAGCTATTTTTGTTTTGCAACCAAACATATAAGCGATGGTGTAGAACTGTAGATGCATGTGATTTGATAATGGGATTCAGATTCCGTGAGATCTCATGTCTCGGTCCTATGTAGGGGTGGCAAAAAAGCTCGTAGCTCGTGTCTCGATCGTGACTCGCATATGACTTGCTCACTAACAACTCGCTCGTTACTTGACCGAGCTGTTAACGAGCTAGCTCGGTCCAAAATTAACGTGTTCAAGCTGGGGTCTAGCTCGCGAGCTAGGTCGGTCCAGCTCGTTGCCCCCCTAGTCCTATGACATTTAAAAAGGCTCTGATATAGATCCAAAGCCCGATAGCAAAAATAGGCCGATTGGCTGTCTCTACTACTATTTAGGCCCAAAATAGGATCATAAAAGATAGCTGCACAAGATCTTGAAGAAAAAAAAAAAGAACTATTCTTGAGTTTTATTTGTACACTGAATAACAACCTGTGTTTTTGTTGCTTGAAATATTTAACCATCATTCCAATTCAATGACAATCAATTGAGATAGAGTGAAACGCGTGCAAATTTGATGACCGAAAGAAGTAAAAGGGCTGAAATCTTGTTCGTGCATCATTTTGCAACAAAACCGATACTATATCGAATAATTTTTTGCATTTTCAGCTTTTTTTCGATAATTTTTTTTTAATGTTTGAGTTATTGGAGATAGCTAAAAGAATAAATATGCAATATTAAGACCTTAAAATATTCCTAAATATGTTTATTTAAACTAATCATTTTGTGCAGTATCCAGTTTATTATAAAAACAAAATAGATTTATTACTTTATGGCACAGAAATCACATTAAAAAATATCATATTATATATTTTCTGGTTATATTGCATTATTGTTTTTTACTTACTAATTAGTTAATTTTATGACAGTTTACTGTCAAATTTCTATCTGGATGAAGTTTTTGGAAAATCCTTAGATGAATAATAGTTTGCTTTAATTTATTAACTTTTGAGTATCAGTTCTTAATTTTGGGAATTATTGTTCAATATAATATAGTTTTGAATCACTTCCCTCAATTTTTTCAAGATTACATTCATTCCGTTTGGATATTTTTGTGTTATGATAGATTTCGAATATTTGATTTTTTTGTTTTATCAAATTTGAATAGAATTAATAAAATCAAATTTATTAGCGGAATATTTTAGTTCAATCAGATATAATCATTGAGACTATTGTACAATCTAATAATACTTTGCAATTTAGTGAAAAATATTAAAAAGAGAAATTTAAATTTATTGTTATATGTGTGCATAATTTATTTGTTACATTTTATGCAATGGAGTGTATTTTGATAATAAACATGATTAGTCTCTTAATTCAATTTTTATATGTATGAGATGAATAAATCAAAACTAAAAGCTGTGTTCAGAATTTTATCTTGTGTTTCTAAATTTGTTTTATACTCTGAATGTATGTGTTTAATCTGTAAGGTTTAATTTGTAAATCGTGAAAAAATCGGAAATACACTTTTGTTATTAAATGAAACAAGTTTTTGTACTTAATAATCGATATTTAATATTTTCTCAAATATAAAACAAATTATTTAATCTAGTACATTCACTTTGGAGCAAACGATCAAATTTGAACAATAAGAGGTTTCAGTGTAGATATGAACAAGTAGACAGCATAAAAAAATTGTCCTCAATAAGGGCCTGTTCGGCAGTAGAGGAATGGGTATGGGAAAAAAAAAATTTGAACTGAAAATTACTGTTCACGTGGGAAAAAAAATTCACTCTGAGTGAATTTTTTTTTTCTCACGTGAACAGTAATTTTTCAACAGCAGCCGAACAGGCCCTAAATAGGAATCCCAAAGGATTGTTTAATTTGAGTAGAACTAGGATGTTCTTAAGCTCACCAAGTTTCTTTGTGAACTTAATTAAAAAATCTATCGGATTGGTTTCAAGCGACGCATCCAAACCATTTAAACCGATCTACTTCACGAGTGATGTGTTTACATTTAAATTTATAAATTTTCAAACTAATTTAATATAAAGTCAAGCGGTAAAAAAATGATAAAAATGAACACATTAAAATTAACTTATAAACCATTTTTTTCACCGCTTGACTTTATACTAAATTAGTTCGAAAATTAATAAATTTGACATGTAAACGCATCACTCATAAAATAGATCG
Organism: Carex parvula; assembly: GCA_025461045.1. Classification (NCBI taxonomy): domain Eukaryota; kingdom Viridiplantae; phylum Streptophyta; class Magnoliopsida; order Poales; family Cyperaceae; genus Carex; species Carex parvula. Next base: position 988,617 of record JAJGRW010000121.1, on the reverse strand, counting down.
ATTTTAACGGTTTGCATACATCGTTTGAAGCCAATTCAATAAGTTTTGGAATTAACTTCACAAAGAAACTTGGTGAGCTTAAGAACACCCTAGTTCTACTCGTTTAATTCGAAATTTGTAGCAATTTCAACAGCGCCAGCAGAGAATGCATGTCGCCTGCCTCAAAATTTTTGCAAATATATACTTCCATTTATATATATTTTCAAAAAATTATAAAAAAAACATGCTTAAAATGCAAAAGGTTCCTCGTCCTATTTGTTTTTTTTCAAATTAGGTTTCTCTTTTTATATTTTTCCTAAAAAAATATAAAAATATTATAAAATAGTAGGGTTCAAATAGTAGAGTTTAAATATCTCACATTTTTATTTCCGTTTTTAAAGTTAAAATAATAAATTTGAACGGCTCAACTTAATTTTCATATTAAAATGTACTTCGAGACCACATTTTATATTGCTTTTTAAATTATTTACTATTTTCTAGATAAATACAAAATCATTATTTTTTGATAGTTCAGAATCTTCTAAATACAATGATTTCGTACTCATCTAACAAAACAGTAAAGTAGTTTTCAAAAAATATAAAATGTGATCTCCAAACACATTCTAATATAGAGATCACGTTGATTCAGTTAAGATTAATTGTTTGAACTTCAAAAATAAAGATAAGAATGTGAGACACGATTAACTCAGAATTTTAATATTTACCATAAAAAAAAGTAAAACCATTTAACTATGATTTTCTGTAAATTGTAAAATTTGACAAGGCCGCCATTTGTCGTTGAGGACAAGGTGTCAGCCATTTATCATAGCGGACAAAGCGCATTATCGTTTGGATATGTTCTTTTATTAATTTTTTAAAAATGAATAGAGTAACTTACAATTTGTATATACTAGAAGAAATATCAAACAAAATGGATGAAAATATCTTATAATTTATATGTACTAGATGTACTACGAAATAATTTTCAGGCATAATTTTTTACGGTTGTAAAAAAAATTAAAATATTTTCTGGTGTGTAACTGGAAAAAAAATAAAAATATTTTGAATTTGAGTTATTGATCCGATTCAAAAATCATTTACAAAAATTATTGTGGTCCTTCTATTATATTCAAATTCTAAGGTACTCCATCTATTTCTCTAGAAGTGATTTTGGAAAAATACTAAAAATTAAAAATATAAAATAGCTTCTAGGGAAATAGATGGAGTATATTAGAATTTGAATATATTAAAAGAACCACGATAATTTTTTTATTTATCCAGAAGTGATTTTTAAACTGGAATTAATAACTCAGATTCAAAATATTTTTATTTTTTTCCAGTAACACATCAAGTAATATTTAATTTTTTTTACAATTGCAAAAAATCATACCTGAAAAATCCGTAGTGCTTTTAGTACATCTAAATTATAAGATATCTTCTAGTATATTCAAATTATAACTTGTTCCATTCATTTTCAAAAATTAATAAAAAATATATTGAAACAGTGGTTAAAACTTGAAATTTTTGTCCACTATCACAAATGACGGACGCAATTTTTGTCCGTTACAATAAATGACATACACTATTTATTTGTCCATAACAACAAATGGCAACTATGTCAAATTTAAAATTTACATAAAATCGTGATTAAATGATTTATATTTTTATGGTAAGTATAAAATTACGGCACAATTAAGATATTAGAGCATCTACATTCCAGCAACTTAAATGAGTTTCTAAATAACTATTAATCTCTTTCTAAAAATTAAGGTCTCTAAAATTTCTAACTCTCACATCTCTGAAATTAATTTTATAGTTTCTATTAAGCCACGTCAGCAACAAATTAAAAGGCAGAAATAATTTGAGCCAATAATTGAATCAGCATGGATTTTATAAACAGTTTCTTAATTAGAAATTTTATTGCATAGTTTCTAAATAAAAAATTCTCTTACATTTCTGAAACTAAATTAAAAACTGCCACATCAGATTAGAAAATCTAATAGTACCGGGATATAGATGCTCTTAAAAAAACACAACATTTCAACCCTGTTCATTATAAAATTACATTTCACCCGTGAATTTTTCTCATATCCTAGTACCTTTCACCTCCAGTTCACTGCACGTGTGAGGAGAATGATCTGGATGCGTTCTAGCATTTACGGACCGATAATATTTTCTGGAAAAAAAAAAAATCGCGAAAAATACTATTTAATAAAAAAATATTCTGGAATATGCTGGTATTCTTTTGGTATCTCTAGATTCGAATTCGAATTTAGCATCTTTCATCTTTTGATCCCCCGGATCAGGATGTCAGAAGCTCTGATCCCATCCCACGCAATCTCCAGTTTAATTGCAGGTGAGGCATGGCGTGGTGATAATGCCATAGAATATTCTCATCAGGGTAATCTGTAACCGATTGAACTGGACCCTACAGTTTCTTGAAAAGCGAGCATGTACCCAATTTGCTCTTCTCTTGGGAGTAGAACTAGGGTGCTCCTAAGCTCACCAAGCCCTTCGTGAGCGCGACTCTAAAACCTATCGAATTGACTTCAAACGACATTTTCAAACCGTTCGATGTTCAATCTATATTAAAATGTGCTTGGAGACCAAATTTTACATTTTTTTGAATTTTTTTACTATTTATTAAGATGGTTTGAAAATCGCTGTTTTTTATTAAATTCTGCACCATTGGAAAACAGCGATTTTCAAACCATCTTAATAAATAGTAAAAAAATTCTAAAAAATGTAAAATTTGGTCTCCAAGCACATTTTAATATAGATTGAACATCTAACGGTTTGAAAATGTTGTTTGAAGTCAATTTGATAGGTTTTAGAGTCGCGCTCACGGAAGGGCTTGGTGAGCTTAGGAGCACCCTAGTTCTACTCTTCTCTTGGTTTAAGATTGTAGACCCGGTTTATATGTCCATCCAAGCTCATTAACTAGTACAGTACTATTATTTTACCTTTGATTGAGGCTACGGTGCTATGTATAGCACGGATTGGGTCCGTGCTACGGCTCAAAATTTAATTTTTTAAAATTCTAACGGTCGATCCGAACTGTTCAACATGATTATAAAATAAATATGTACTTGCAAATCAAATTTTACATTTTTTCAAATTTTTTTACTATTTTTTTAGATAGGTTGTTTTTTTATGGTCCAGAATGTTCAAATTAAGTGATTTTCGAAAAAATTGTAAAAAAATTCAAAAAAATGTAAAATTTGGTTTGGAAGTACATATTCATTTTATAATCGTGTTGAACGGTTCGAATCGACTGTTAAAATTTTAAAAAGTTAAATTTTGAGCCGTAGCACGGACCCAAACGGTACTATGCATAGCACCGTAGCCTCACTCTTTACCTTTTCCATAGATGTTCTTTTGAAAAATTGAAATCGGTGCTGGGTAAAATTAACAGATATTGATTTTTTTTTTTTTTGTAAAATACATGGGAATATCTGATAATTGAATTGTAAAAAGATAATGCAGACTTTAAATAAGAAAAAAAAAAATAAAGTTGAATGTAATACTTTGAACGATTCTTCATCTTATGTAAATATCATACATACAAATAAAATTAAATAAAATTTGTAACATTGAATAATAAAATTTGTAGCATTGAATATTGTTTATCAAATGATACGTAGCATTAAATATTAGTAAATAAAAACTATTAATTTGTAACATTGAATATTAATGAATATTATTAAATAAAAATAATTAAATTTGTAACGTTGAATATTGTTTATCAAATGATATGCAAGTTTTAATAACTTGAATTTAACAATCTTTTATATACTAGAAAATATCACGTAATTTATGTAAAAAAATTAGAGTTTACAATTTCAATCTTTTAGAATCGAAAAACATTATTAAAATTCTAAAAAAAATGAAAAAACATCAAATCCTATTTTTTATATAAATAATTTAAACCGTGACTAACTTGTAATTTTGCATATCACAAGTATTTTCTACACACATCATACTTGTAAGTGTAACAACCGTGAATGTCTCATTTTATTCTTTGAAGTTAATTTTAAAGAATGTGAATTGTTGACCGTAGACAGGAGAAATTTTGCCTCCACTTGTCAGCATATGAATCATATAAAGATTTAACAAATATTTAAATTTTTTCTTTTTTTTTTGATAAAAGGCCGAAGCCCATTTCATTGCAGAAAAACAAGTTAAGTTACAGTAGAAATTAACAGGATATCTCGCGACCAAAACGATACCCTGTACACAAACATACCTATGCCTCATATAGGCAACACCAAAAACTGAAAACCATGTTAATGGATAGACTCTAAGACGAAGCTACCACCAAGAATTATTAACACTAATAAACTACAATGGCTGATAATACTAAGCCACCAACAAGAGCTGAGGTAATAACTAATAACAAATATTTAATTGTTTGTACGAGAAGTGTGAAATCATTATGAACTTGAATTAATGCACAATTTTGTTACGACGCATAAAATTCTGACTACTTTGGAATTTTGATGTCAAGAAAAATAAAAAAAAATTCTGAAACGCTTTTCAATATATTTCAAATTTTCTAAATGTCGGACGCACATATATGAAATTTGTTCCAAAAGGAAAAAAAAGTCACATAAGCTAATTAACTTTAATTGAGCTGAAAAGTGGTACAAAAGAAATTCTAATAACTAGTATCAATTAATTATGACACGCAAGGAAATTGACTTGATTCTGAAATCAATAAAATTGACATTTTTTAAATCATAAAACACGTTCATTCACGGAATAAAATTCGTGGAATAATTGGGAAAAACTTAATTCAAAGCATTTGGTAGAAAATTTAATAATCGGGTTGAATATAAATGCATGATAATTCGTGGAATAATTAAAATATCCTTAACACTCATAATTGTGGAAATGGCCCCAGTAAAAGTGAAACGAGAAAAATGATGCATGAATTCTGAAAATCAGAAAATGGATATATTAAACTATAAATCCAATAATAATCAATATATGTGACTTCTTGGATTTCGATTCATTAAGTCCAAACGTAATTTTGAATACTAAAATAGTTGAATTTAACAACATATCCTGATTATTCTATGTTTGTTGTGCCAAAGGAATGTAGTGTATTTAGTGGACTGGTTATGTAAAAATTTGATACAACTGATATATAGTTACATAGATACATAATGGGGACTTAAGGAGAAAAAAAATGGTCCGTTCGAGGCGATTGTTAGGCGATTTAGGCGATTTTTAAGAGAAAAAAAGAAATTACGGAAAAAAAAATGAAATCGGAAAAAGAAAAACAATAAAAGGCGATGTCGAATTCACGCTATCGACAATTGCAGCTAGTCTTTAGTAGTTTTTGTGCGAGAAAATGTGTTCAATCAAGACCTCCTGTAGAAACTCTAGCCCAGCCAGAAACCTAGCGGGGTCCGTTAATGGCGACTGATCGCGGGCTTAAAGAAATCAGTAGTTGTATGGCATCCAAAGCAATCGCCACCGCAACCACAGGAATCACGATCTCAGGTGATTAAACGTCATATGGAAGAAATTCGTTCTAAATCTACTATAGCGAATCCATGGTGCCTTAAATGTGGCAGTAAGGGTCATTTGGAGCATGATTGTCGAAATGCGCAACTTTGTTTTGTGTGCAACCGATTTGGACATAAGGCGAATATATGTCGTAAACCACCTCAATTCCACCCATATCGCCCATTCCAAAACACTCCCGTGATACAGCCCCTCGCGTCATTCCGAACCCTAGATCTAGATACAGAGACGGTCCAACAACGGGTAGACGATCTCGCACATTAGTCACTAGAAGTGGTGAAATAGAGTATCGCACCCCAATCGTTCAACTAGTGGCAACCCTTCGGTCTCAAGCAGTTGATGCCAAACAAATGCAATGCTTCGTGTTATATGACATTACCGCCTGGGGTCCCATACGAGTGGAGGAAACTCTGAAACGAGAATTTGAGCAATACGACTGGATAATGTTGGTTTCTGACAAATACAAGTATCTCGTCCAAGCTTTGAATCCATCTTGGCTAGAATCTATGGCATCGATCGGTTTTCTCAGACTGGATAAGGTCAGATTCCCGATCGTACCTTAGGAAAGAGAGTTTGGTTGAGGACTTCCACTCGAAACACTCTGGGTAAGGGTTTATGGTTTTTCCCTTTTTATGAATGATCTGGTAGAGTATGAGAAGATATTTAATCCATGGGGAGCTTATGTTCTTAAGATTAATCCTGGTACACATAGTGGTTATGATGTTAGATTTGTAAGAGTCTAATTAGAAGTGTGTGATCGATAGTTGATACCGAAAAAACATCTGGTACCATACAAAAACCCTGCCAGTAAGAGATGTTTTTATAACCTAAAGTTCGAGATTGAATATGAGAAAACTGAAAGCATAAATGCATGGGTAAGCCAAAAAACGGGGAGACCATATCCGAGTGGTACTGAATTTGCTAATGGCAACAATGGTGGTACTACCAACTCAGGTGGGGGGGTTTGTGATCAATGGCAACAACTTGATCTTAAGGCAAACGACTGATCCCTTGTCTAGTATGACCATGGTAACAGAACACCCTTTTCTGGTAGAAGATGAACCAGTAGATCTAAGGGAGGATATGGCAGCATAGGAATGCTGGATTGTGCAATAATCTACTTGTCTGTTTGACTATATTTGCAAAATATATATTTGTTGAATTTTACAGTTTCTTGTCTTGAGATAATATGCAAGTTCATGACGATATAAATTACTATATACAACAAGGATGAATCATCAATTGCTATACTTATCAAGGATAAGTCATAAAGACTCAAGCACTGGACTGAGAAACATCAACTCAAGATTATAATTAATTAAAAATTTATAAAATTGGTAAAGTAAGTTTGAGATTGAGGTAATTTGCACAAACCGTTACAATTGTTAATATAACGTTACAATGGAATAATTCATATGCCGAAATTCACGGTGTAATCGATTTATTTTATTACAACGCTCAAAGAAACGTTGTAATGGAACAAATCAATTTTGGATCCCACAACTTCCAAAGATTTCCGTTGTAGCAACCATTGTAACGCTTATAAGCATTAGGGTTTCCTAGCGCAGCCAAACCCGTTAACTGGGGTTAATCGTTGCAATGCTTAATCTTTCGTTGCAACGGTTGATGCCAATTACATTATTTTGTTTCTCTCTTTATAAATAGAAGCAAAATCTATATTTGATAAAACAATCTTATTTTTCGTATGTCATATATAACTTTTATATTGATTTTTTTTCAAAATGTAGTAAAATTTACCGATTTATTGTAATACATATAATTGATTATTGTATTACGTTTATCTATAAAGAAATATGTGCGGCAGATTTTTGCCTCCAAGTCTTAATATGTTTCATATATGATATATACATCTTTAAAACCTATTGCATGTCAACGTCTTGAGTTAGAAATTAAAATTTTGGATGGGCGCAGTCATATTTCTCAAAGAATATATTCTTTTGTAGTACAGTGACTGAATTTAGTTATTTTTTTGTTGTACCAGACCCGTAGGCCAGAATAATTCGATACCGATTATTTTAGAAGGTTCTGGAGATGAGTATAGGAAACGACAAACAGTCCTTGTTTGAATTTGAAAGCAGGCGGTTCTGGCATTTAATTCTAGACCAGATGTATTAACACCTGAAGGTCCAAAACCGACTTTCTCTGGGTCTAAATCCCCTAAAGTAACTCAAAATTTGAGTTTGGATCTGAGCCAATCAGCCCCGAGTTGTAATGCACGAGACCACTTTAAAATTCGTGCCAAAGCAGATCGGACGGTCGGACGAAACATAAAATTTGAGTCGGTGTACGAATTCCGAATACCTTTTTCTCGTACTTATCTCGGCCCCTCCTCTCGTTTCTCCTCCCATCTCTCTCTCTTTCGATCCTCCATTTCCCGCCTGGTTGCTTCTCCCGAAAACAAGTATCAAACCCTAGAAACCCTTACACGAAACCTAGTACGCTGCTCCCATGTCTCCACTGCGCGCTCCTCTCGCCCCCTCATTCCGACCCAAGGGCTGAGCGAACACGACCCGTTTATCCCCATGCCATAAAATCCAACTCCTCCATGGCTATACTAACCTCAAACCCTAATTCTAACCCTAACCCTAGCCCTTGCACCAATCCGCCTCCTGTACCTCGCCTTGTGCGCATCCTCATATCTGATGCTGACGCAACGGACTCGTCAGATGACGAGCGAGCGCTGTTGCCGCCGCGAAAGAGGGTGAAGAGGAGCATCATCAAGGTAGAAACGGGTGCGGCCTCTAGGGTGCGCCCGTCAGATCGCCCGAGGTACCGGGGCGTGAGACTGAGGCCATGGGGCCGGTATGCAGCAGAGATTAGAGACCCCAACCAGAGGCGGAGGCTCTGGCTTGGCACTTTCGACACGGCTGAAGAGGCGGCAGCTGCCTATGATCTAGCTGCGGTCAGGTTGCGGGGTCCGAAAGCAATTACTAATTTTGTTGTGGGTCCCACCGGGCAGGCTGAGGAGTCCTTCGATTTGAAGAAAGAGGTGAGCAATTCTCTTGATACTTTGGTAAACCCAAAATTAGAGGCCAAATTTTTTAGTCCCACTGGTCTGAGAGGCATAAAAGAGGAGACGGATCTGGTTGTGGTCCCTTCTGGTGCGGTTGAGCCGAAGCAGGAGACCGATCAAGTGGCAGGTCCCATTGGCCTGGTTATTGGGTCTTATAATAAAAGAAAAATGGAGGGGGATAACGGTTCAAATGTGGTTGTGATGGACCCGAAACCAAATTCCCGAGCTGACAAGGAAGGGTTGGATGTAGAAAAGGGCGAGATGGCTTGTGTCGGGGTGCAGGGCCCGATGACAGTTTCTAAGAAGGTGGATGCAGTAAAGGGTGAGGGGTGTAAGATTGGGCTGGGAAGGCTCAGTGCTAATGTGTATGTGCATGAGGTCGGTGGCGGTGCCTAGGATAGATAATTTGGTACCGGTCCATATGTACCTAGTGATTTGGATGATTTGGTTATAAACTATGTGCAATTTTATTCGGGTTAATGTGCTATATTAGGATGATAAGTTACACGGTCACATTAGTTTGCTGGTTGATTCTTAATATAATATGTTAAGCAGGATGAATTGTGCATGAATATTTTGTTTGGTTTCAGCCCAAATTATTTTGATTTAGTTGGTACATAGCTGGTATGTAGGTGCTTGGTTTGCATGGTGTATGGTATGGTATATCTAGTTTACTAACTTTTGCGCAATTTATTTTTGCGCATGAGTTCGTTACATGTCTTTTGTCGTGGAGTTATTAATCAGTGAGGAGAATATTATAGTAGCTTGCACTTGTAATAACCGTGTAGTATATAATTTGGTGCGAGTTAACTTTGACATGTTACTGTATATATATGATTCTCTGGCAGATTTATCTTTTGCTTTCCTTTCAAAAACTTATCATGTTAGCTTCTTTCACCTTCTTTTTTATGATCACTTATGAGTTAAATTGGAAAAAAATTAAGTAGTGCTGTATGAATAATTTGGTAATTCAATTCCCTTTGTTGTTCTCTTTTCAAGTTTTTACTGATATTTTGCATGGATCGTGAGATAACGTGCACATCTTTCCCTTTTTGGGAATTTTTGCTTGTGACATGCACCTAAAGTCTTTGCGTGGACATGCACCTAATTCAATTCCCTTTTTGCATGGATCGTTACATTTTTCCCTCTTCTTGGTAACTTGGTGTTTTGTATAACTTGAATTATTTGAAAGGTTGAGCCAAAAAAAGAGAAAGATTTGTTTCCCTTTTGAAAGGTTCAGTCTTTGCATTATTTTAAGCCTAAGGGCTTCAGTCTTTATCAGGAAAGATCAGCACTTGAGAACTCTTTATAATATCATCTAGTGAATACTTTTAAAGTGATAAATAAATACTTGACTAGGTTTGGTACAGCAGAACCAACTTTTTTGTCGTATTAAAATGTGATAAATATTAAAACAACTGGGATCAATTGATGTTGATTTTTTATTATGATAGATAAGCAGCAAAACCTCCAAATGGAGATCAGTAACCTGACCATATCAGCTGTTAACAAATCAACCAGACCCTTGAACAAAAATCAGGTTGCACTTTTAACTAAAACCCCTCTCAAGCAAAAGCGCATTGCACAATTGATTCATGATTTGAATTCTAAACCGTCTTCATTCTGTCTGAGAAAAGAGGATGGATTCAGGGCAGTGTATGGCATAGGCGCATAGCCAATACCTTATCATTTATTGTTCCTATAAGCAATTGAAATATGAAGGTTGTTGTGGTCCAGTTTAAATGCACCGGCATTGCTACCATCTCAACCTTCAGCCTGTTGTTGCGCATGAGACGTGAGGTGAGAATGTGTGGATGGTACATGTTATTTTGAGCAATAAGGGATTAACTCATCGGATCAGTACAAAAGAGCAAATCTCTAGCAATAAACCTTCGGATATGCTTCAATTTTGAACTTCCCTACTGTATTATGAATAAGCTTTGTGGTTTACTCAAATAATTAGATTTTAGAGATATGTATATATTATTTTTCTCTATTGTCCTAGCAACTGGATCGAATATTATCTGACAGATGAATATGAATATTCACATTTATGTATATATTGTTCTAGATTATAAAGCGGATAAGGATACAAATCTTTCAAACTTATCTGTGGTGGATCTGCGGAGTAAGATTTAATACGGTTTTAAATTATAAAGCGGACACGGATACAGATATTTCAAACTTAAGGATATCTGTGCCTGAGGGGATCTAGGGGTGGCAACGAGATGGCTCGGTCCGAGCTAGGCTCTAGTTCAGCTTGTTAATTCTAGACCGAGCTACAGCCGAGCGAGCCGGACCTAGGGAATCCGAACTAAAACCTCAGCTTGAAATCGTGACAAGCCAGCCCGAGCTGGCTCGCTGGGTCTAACTGGATCTCGTATTAAGAAGAAAATAAATTCTACAAATTTTTTGGATCGAGCTGAACCCAGCTAGACCGAGCTAAATAGTATAAATTGCACACAAATTCACAAATTGATGTCTAGTCGAGCTAGCTCGTGAGTTGACGAGCAAGCTAGACTCTAGCTTGAACTTGTTAATTCTGGACTGAGCTAGTGACAAGCTAGCTCATTAACAACTCGGTCCAGTAACAAGTGAGCTGTTAGCGAGCGAGTCAAGTACGAGTCACGGTCGAGCCACGAGCTACGAGCTTTTTGGCCACCGTAGGTGGATCTGACTATCTGAGTAAGATTCTTATATAATTGTTTCCGATTTCTAGCTTCGTAGCCTGTGCTATGCAATAGGCCAAAGCCCATTTATACTTTATAATAGTGAGACATCTCATTATTCAATTGAACAACTATCCAACTATCCAAACCCATTTTTTGTTTCTATGAATTTAGATGCACTAATCAACTAGTATACATTATGTACTTATCTTCTACCAGTCTTGATTATTGTTGCTCATTGGAAAAAATGGTGCTAATTTTATTAATGAAACTTTACGTGTCTATTTTAGTTAAAATCCAGAATGGGGATTTCTTCTGTTACAGAAGTAACTAATGAATAAATGATAAGCTAGAACCAAATACATCCTTCTCTCTCTAATTATGGACAGAACATGTTAAATAAAAGCAAAAAAAACTCCATTCTTGTTAACTTGATGCCCACTGGTACTGTTTGAAATAAAAAAAAAAAATTCAAAACTAGGTTCCAAATTACCACCTCCCATGGATTCTCTTCTCTAAGCTCCAAATTAGTGGTGAGGTGAATCAACAACAAAAATACTCCCATCAATAATCACCATTCACCAATAGAATGGACTAAGCACATTATCTCTTACTGATATATGCTTTCTCTGTGTCTTTGTTGCTAATTCAGTCAGGTACCTTTGAATTTTTCCTATCAACAGCAAGAATGAGGTGTTGTAAGGTACTTTTTTGTGTATGATTTTAATTTCCAAACTTTACTGAGTATAAATAGTTGACTTATATGATTGATTGTCAGAGATATGAGTTGTGAAACTACTGGTTGATTTGCATTTCATGATTGCTTCATTGTCTGATTTTGTCCAACAGACATGACATATTTATAATCAAACTCTTCTTCAAATTGTTTTTCTTGACATATTTCATGATTGCTTCATTGTCTAATTTTATAAAATAAGGATTTTTATATTTTTGCAACTGAGTCGTTCGACCAAAACGTGTTTTTTCTTTGTTTTTTTGTTGTTGACAAAAGTAGGATCTTTGTTGTATCTCCTGTTTCATTCATTGAACAAAGCCACCATACATTTTTTTATTTCCTTCATTTTTGGGAAAAATGGAAAAACAAGAGCTAGTGTCAAAATGAAGATGGATCATGTTAGAGATGTTGACAATAATATAAAATCAATCCAAAAAGAAAAAAGGAACGTACATGAAATGCATCCGCGAGTTCGTCCCAAAAAAGATCTAGAGAGGTATTAAATTGAGAAAATATTAAGGAAAATAATTGATAACCGGTATGATTTTCTTTATTTCATTAGGAAATCGATGTATTGAAATTGTACCTTTATATTAGTTTATGTGTTTGCAAATCCATCTTCATATGAAACAATATGACCTTTCAAACAGATTAGATGCTGTGAAACATTATAATTAGAAAAAAAATTGTATGCGACTTCTTTGTAATATTTTTAGAAAGATTATTAGATTTAGTTTTCATATTTGTTCCTGTAAAGTTTGGATACTCTATCAGATATATTTTTCTACTGCTCCTAATAAGGTGAGATTTTTAGTAGTTAAGAAATATTTGGATATTTCGATGTTTTATTTGCATCCTTTGTCTTGATTGTTGCAAAGGCAATGTGCATCATTTGGTGAAGAAGTGAGGTCTGGTGTCAATGGCTATAGCTTCATAACATATCTGGCAAGTCTTAAAAAGGTGAGATTATGCATTAAATCATACAGCGTTTTCTTGAAAAATTAGTGTTTAGAATATCACATTATGTTAGTGTTCTTAGTATCGTCAGAGAGGGGGGGGGGGGGCAAAAACTTTATTGCAAGTTACGCCTCATCAAATCACAACCAAAATAGAACAAGGACATTTATTATATTGGAACCATTTCAGTCATCACAGAGAAGCCTTAGCTATAGAAGTCTGTACTAAGTTGACAAGGTTATAGAGAAGAAAGAAAATGGGACTATTATGAAGCTACAGAAAAGTTATTGTTTTAGAAAGTTTTCAATTAATATTAATTTTAAGCATCAGATTAACCTTTATAATAGGTATTGTATATATCTCATCATTTATGGCTCTTCAAATTTTGTGCGTCGAATTCAAAAGATTATTTAATCCGGTTGGTTTCTGTCATTTTGTTTAGTCCTGTATTAGTTACTGATTGCCTGCAGAGAAATCAGGCCTTAATTTTATAAATCAAAGAGGCTGCTATCAGTTGGGACCGATCTGAACGGTTCATATCAACAATCATATTATGGATCAATATCTTTACTAGCAGTGCCCAGAAATTCAATGGCAAATACCATTATCCTCAATTATATTATTTGTTTTTACTACTGTGGGGTTTGAATCGGTACCAAATCATGGCAACAAAACAACAAGACACTTGGTATGAGCTTATTAACAATAAAACACCAACACAGTCCAATGTCACAATACCTACTGAAACAAGAAGCAAACAATAATTTTTAGTTTAGCTTATTAACAAATACGCAGGACTCAACAGTATGACTAACAATTGAAAAGGAACACAAGTTTTCTGGATCACAATAGTTAACAGAATAGGCCATTAAATAGTACTTAAAATCTGTTCTTGAGGAAATTTTACGGCGTCCATATGTCAGCCCATGGCGTACTTCTGGGTCCAGCTGCGAGCAGTATTCTCATACTTGGCTCGGTCGGTCTTGTACATATGTGCTATTTCAGGCACTAAGGGGTCGTCTGGGTTTGGATCCGTTAGGAGCGAGCAAATTGACAACAAGACCTGTTGAAGTATAGTTAGTTTTCTTTTGTTTTCATCTTAAGCAAATTTTAAAAAGCAAATATGAGAGTTAATTTGAAGTAGCATATTGGCATCGAGAATTTGAGATAGAAAAAAAATCCCTTGACAACATAAAAAGCACTGCAAGTTTGAGAAATACTCCAAATCCCATCCACCATCCACCCCCAGCCCCCCAACCCCCCAACCCCCCAAAACAAAATAAATAAATGAAATAAATAAAGACACAGAAAAAAGAAAGAGAGGCTGTTACAACTGCTTGTAAGGTTGGTACTGGGTATAAGAAGAACAACTCAATTAGAGAGAGGGGTCTTTATCTATCTTAAAGTAGCCACCAACTTTTTCTCTCACAGACTGTCCCAACCAAATAGAACCTTAATATATTTTAATTTATATAAAAATTAGAGGTTAGATATGATGCAATTGTGCACATGCGATTCTACATCTATACAAGTGCATGCATATATGTATACCTTGGAGATGGTAAGAGCAGGGCTCCATTGTTCCTTGAGAATATCCAAGCAGATGCTACCATTGCTGTTTATATTTGGATGGAACACCTTCGTCTTGAATGCAACCTTTATTATTTGCAATTGTTTTGTCACTAAATAGATTATCTAGAGTCGCAACTAAGCGCAAATTTCACCATAAAAAATTAGGGAACATATGAAATGAGAAAAAGGAAACGTGAGGCTATGGTAAGATGCATATTTCAGAGCAGTACGTGCTATGAACTCATATATTCATTTTCGAAGTCCAAATAATCAATCTGAACTGCTCAACATAATCATCATATAAAAATATACTTGCTAATCAAATTTAATATTGTTTATAATTTTTTTACTAATTTTTCCGATAAGTAGAAAATCACTTGAATTAAACATTATGGACCATCGAAACTAGTTATTTTTTACCTATCTAAAAAAATAGGAAAATAGTTTCTATAAAACATAAAATTGGTCTCCAAATTAAACTTCATATGGAGATCATGTTTAACGGTTAGGATCGACTGTTTGAATTTTGAAAATAAAAATATGAATCTATAGCACTAGTCGATCGACGGTTAGGATCGACGGTTAGGATCGACTAGTCGATCCGTAATATGCATATTACCAGAGCCTTACTAAAAAAGGAAATAATAAATCTGACGGGTGTATTATAGTCTTGACGGGTGTATTATAGTCTTGACGGGAGTACTTGACTAAGAATTATTTTTATACCACTGTAAACAAATGCTACAAGCATTATAGTCTTGACGGGTGTCGGCACCACGCCTGTTTAAAATGTCTTTGTACTACACCCTACTACTATCAAACCAGAAGCCACTATGTCATGAAAAGATGATTTGCATATCAATATAATGAGGTGTACCTTGGGGGGCTTGAAAGGATAGTCAGGAGGAAAATGGATGTTCACCAAGAAAACACCGCCTGAATAAGGGCTGTCAGGTGGGCCCATGATTGTTGCTTGCCAGTGGAACATATCCTCCCCAGCAGGACCTATTCATATATAACATAATATTGACCTTCCAAAGAGAAAAGTTCTTATTTTAGCAAAAGCACTGTATTTTAACCAAGTTAGTTCCCAGACAAAACTAACTCGACTGATTGGGTCTCATTTGGGCCTTAGTTTCTGAACACGACTTATTTGACAAAACTACAGAGAATTCTGGTCATGGCTTGAACCAGAAAGATACGGGTATAGTATTCTAAGGTTTTGACATGCAACAAGAAAAAAAAATATATGTAATTTCAGTTTAACTTTCACTGAGACCTCAAAATAAATCTCATAAACCTTCTACAAAAGTAAACTACTCTGAGTTATCCTCACATGTCAAGAAGGGGAGGCATAAAATGGAAGGGGTAGTTTGGAACTTTGTCGAGAATACAAAGTTATGCGGATACGATTTTGTATCATGACAGAAGTAAATCTTATGCAAGGTAGTTCCCATGATTTGAGGGTTATAAATGATGCTTTCTGAAACTATACAGTTAAAATAAATTAAAACAATAAAACTAATTGAAATGTACCAGCACTGCATGAGGTTGGGGGGTCTTTCTGGAGGTCTTTGAGCTCCTTCAGAATACGCTTTGAAGCCATGATCCAACGCTGAGAGAGAGAGAGAGAGTGTTTATTAAGACCGTCAATTATAAATAACACAAGTAATACTATCTTTGAACAAAACAAGCTATACGAGCACTTAAGAAGTTTCTCTAAAATACTTCTTCAATAAATGCCAAAAGAAAAGACTATTTATAAGGCATTTGGCAGTGCAAAAAGCTTCTGCCTGAAGCAAAAGACTATTATAAGGTAAATCTCTACATACATGCCAAAAGAAAATATAAATTTCCATTAGCTTAGTAATATTTGAGATGTTACCAAGTAAATATGACATAAGTAGTTAAAGTACAGTATTTTCTTTTATATCATTCTGTCATAATTTTCATATTTTGAAATTAACAGAGAATTTGCAAACTTAGCCCCAAAGAGAAAGAAGTGAGGGTCTACAGATTTTATCTAAGACAAAACTAAAATAATTTTGTAACTACATCAACGAAGACCACAATTTCTATAGAGATCAGGAATCAATTTATTTTTCTAAATTTTTTGAAGTAGTATATATCAAGGATACCAGATCCGTCCAGTAATGTCATGATTCAACAAAACCCACCAAAGATCTACAATCGAAGGGGCTAATTACCAGTAAACCAAAATCGTTGAAACGATTGAACAAACCAACTTAACCACGAGAAAAGCGGAGACCAGAGAATAGCTCGATTGAGAGAGACTCTAACCTGAACTGCGAGATTTGACCTTCAATTGAATTAGATTGGAGAAAGAGAAGGGAAGTAGAGAAGTGGGGAATTTTTGGGAGAGGAAATCGATGAATTAAAAAAGTAGAAAGAAGGTTAGAAGGAGAAGAGAAGACCTCAAGTTTAGGTCTCTATATTTGTAATCGGATCCGGGCCCACGGAGCTGTACCGAATCAAAGATGTGATTCGCTTTCTTTTACTTTTTCTAAACAGTTGAATTTTTTTTAAGAAAGGACTAAAATAAACAGAGACCGGAGAAAGTTTTATTTGGGTTATCGGATGTATTTATCATGGATGTATAATTCGTTATCGGGTTAGATCGGTTAGGTGGAAGGTGGCAAGACGCAAATGTATTATGTACGCATCTGTAGCCTAGCGCTGCAAACGATACGAACGGAATCGAACTTACCTCCGGTTTGAATTTTGTTTGAATTAATTTTGAATTAAGTTTGGTTTGAATTAATTTCGAATGAACTGAATTTCAAATTGAACTTTTTATGAACTCAATTTCGAACTTTTACGAATTTTGTTACGACTTACGAGTTATGACTTATGGCTGGACCATAGTTCGAAATTACAGCACAAGTACACCAAAGTTTATATCAAAGTTCATTACAAATACCAAAATTTATATCAAACACCAAAGTTTAGTACAATTAATCAAAGTTCAGTACAATCACAGTATCCAAAGTTCTCCAAATAGTCAACAGGGCAACATCACCAAAGTTTTTAAATATCTAAAGTATTCAAAGTACAATTTAAATATCAATAGTAGTACACAACAATTAATAACCAAAGTCTTAGAATTATTACAAATCTAAATATTATCCTAAATAAAATATTAAAGTTCATTATCAGCAGAAATTAACGGTTCACGTTTGAGTTAATTTCAAACTAAGTTTTGTTTGCGAACCTATTTCGAACGAACTAGGTCAAATTTGAGTTTGGTTTGAATTATTTCGAACTAAGTTTGATTTGAATTAATTTCGAACGAACTCAATTTCGAATCGAACTTTTTACAAACTTTTCGAATTACGAACTACAATTTTTTTGTGCAGCCCTACTGTAGCCTATACGCCAGTTGATACACTCCGATAAACGAGTGGGTAAATATATTGACAGAGCTGATCTACTTCATGAAGCGCAAAATAAACTGAAAAAGTACGTAGCTGGTGTGCTGCATGAAGCTAATTTAGCTCTGTTAATGTATTTACCTTGAAGAGAAGGATAAACAAATCCTGCCTACTTTTTTTTTTTTTTATAAAAAGGCATCAATCAAGTGCCCTTTTCATATATGAAACAGAGTTGTAATCCTGCCTACTTATGTAATGTAATAATTAACAAGAGTAAAGATTAAACACGTCCTAATCAAAGAGAGCTATTAATTATTGTCCATGAATCTACAAGAAAATTGTAAATAAAATAATACAACGCTCGTATCAAATCTCAAATATAAATATAATAAAGGGTCAAGTTTTATTAGTATTTTAAATAGCTATCTATAGCTGTGTTGTGGAATTTTTCAAGGTTCAAATGCTTCGCTATGTTTAAATTATACGATAGCTAATGATAACTAATTATACTGTATCATTTTTATTTGTATGAATTGGTCCTTCTTAAATATTTATTCTCTGTAATGTGAAAAATCCAACAAAGATTCTTTTTAATAGAAAAATGGTAGCAAAGGAAGGAGATTAGTATAAAATTAAGATTTAAAAATTCAATTTTTCTTTATGATTATTTTGATGAAGTCAATCTACCGATGTCTTTTCTGAAAAATTCTACATCAAGAAAAAGCTACCCAAAATTCTATACGACGTATTTAATACATTCAACTTATGTCTCCATCTACTTTTAATCAACAATTTGTTGTAATATTTAAATTGATGGCGTAGGCGATAATTTGGAGATATTCTCCATATTTGTCATGCATAGATGCTTGTTCGCTAACCTTTGATGCATGTCATTATCCAAGTAGCCTCGGTGGCTAACTGGCTATCAATTGTTGTCCATGTTATTTGCATTCCATTCCATCTTGTTGATTTTGTAGCACAATTACTTTGTGGCTTCATTGTGTTACATAACGGAAAAAATAGTTATGTTGTTATAAATTTAGTTATTGTACTTTATGTCACGTTTGTCGGTCACGTGAATGTGATCCGCGTGTCGCATAACGTGTCCATTTACATGGTACGTGTTTCTTTGATAAAAAAATGTACAACATATCACATCACGCAAACTGAACTAGTCACGTCATGTCACACCATGTCTAATTTTTCCAATATTATTCTTTATTTTAATTTATTTTACAATTTATCACATTTTAGCATTTATTGTAAAAAAAATCCAATGAATTGACTTAAAATTGAAAATATAACGTGATCAATCACGTCACAACGTGACCACTCGTGAACGTTTTCTATCATTTTAGTCATATTATTTCACATAAAGTAAATTTAGTCACGTGATATGATACAACATGATCAAATCACGACATATTAGTCACGTCAGGTTACCTCGTTTTTTCTTCATTAATCAGGTTTTCGTCGGAGGGGGGGGGGGCGGGGGGGGGGGCAAAAATATCGAATCGGGTTTAAATACCTAATCCGGTTTAAATCCATTAACCAATTGGGTACTCGACAAAAAAATAATGCTTTAACTTATACTTTTCAATGCTTTGACTTGTAATTTTTGATGCTCTGACTTATAATTCTAATTACCAATCAAAATTCAATAGATTTATTTCAATTTTAACCCTAAATTTAATTCGAATTACAAATTAAACGTTCAGAGGGGGACAAAAAAAAATCTAGAGGAGGCAAAGTCGGTTGGAACCGATAAATTTCCACAAAAACTCAAAATCCAGAGGAGGCAGCTGCCCCCCTGGAATACTCTGGGTCTGCCCTGTCATTAATGCCACAAAAAATCTAGCTATAGTTAGATTAAGGCACAGGTGGAAACAGAGAGAATGGGACCCTGGATTGGATTCATATAATAATTATAGAGAACTCTATATGGGGTGTAATGGTGCTTATCATTGCTACCAACAGGTCAGAGAATAAATAATAAAAAAAAGAAAAAGAAAGAAACAGATATGCAAAGTAAGAAAGGTCAATTAATCAGAGTTCAAATATGGCGTCCATTTGGATTTTGACGCTGAGAATCTTCTCTGTATATTATAACAATCGGTGAACATTTAAGCCGACATTTTTATTAATATTCAAAGTTAATTATAAATTAATAAATATACCCAGAATTTCGAAGTATTTCGAAAAATATCCAAACCGGTCAGATTCTGGCCGGTTTCTTTTCTTTTTTTTAAGAGACACTATGAAGAGCAAGATAACGAAATCTAATACTGAAAATTTAAATTTTTTGTTTAAATTATTTGTTAGATTACTTCTTTTGACGTATAATTAGCATATTTATACTAAAATATGCTAAATTACTTGAAATTATGTTGAATTACACTATATTACATTAAATTATGCTAAATTATGTTAAATTACGCTAAAATACGGTAAATTACTGTTAATTACATATGAATATGGATGATATTTTTACTGAGAAGGTGAAAAACGACGACGAAACTTCAAACGGCCATAAAACGGTGCTCGAGTGTCCGATTTCAAGCTTACAAGCTAACAAGCAGTTTAGTGAAGAACAAATATTGGAATAACTTGCACATTTCCCTGTTTAAATCTTGCTTTAATAATATATGCTGAAAGTTGTAAGTGCTTCAGCCATAATAATCTCCAGTATCCAAAGTCTTAATGGTGATAATATAAAATAGACTAGATGGCCACTTCCTAAAATCAATGATATATTATTCTTAACACAAAGCACAACATGCTTACAGTATTGTATCCTAGCTGTTGATTCCACAAAATTGGTCCATATTCGTCCAGGGTCATAACCTGTCCACATTTAATTCAGAACATCAAATTAAAACCTCAGTTTTAAGGAAACTTTCAATCTAGTCTGATACAAGCCTGCTAAAGGAGTTAGGAGTTGGTGCAGTTACCAGTAAACGGAATAGGTTACCACTAAAACACAATGAAACCCTAGAAATGAGTATCTACTAGGCAAACTCGGAAAAAACCTCAAATTAACCCTAGAAACGAGTATAAAAGTTATTTCTGTCAGAAATTACACATAAAAACAAAAAAGCTACAAAAATGAAACTAAAAAATTAATGGCGACTCGGGGAGGGAGATACCAAAGAAGGAAGTCGAGCGACAGAGAGGTTATTAAGCGAAAAGGAGAGCAGCGACAGAGAGGGAGATCCTCGCTGGAAAGAGGTGCAGGGGTCTGGGAAGAGTGAGCGGGTAGAGAAGTGAAAAGGATAGGCGCGTGGCTAAACCCTAGAGAGAGAGGGAATGGGGTTGCACTGGGAGGGGAATTCGTATCCTCTGCATTAACTCAAATTTTGAGTTAAGATCTGAACCGTCCTATTGAGATCGGCACTAATATTAAAGTGCACGTGCATTATAGGAATGGATAGGATTGGTCCGAGTTCTGATCGTACGGTTCATAAATTAACTCAAACGGTGCGTTAATGCAGAGGATACGTATTCCTGGAAGGGAGGGGAAATGGACGATTGAAGTCTTAGGGCCTGTTCGGCATGCCTAATTCCCGTTGGAAATTTGATGGGTTTGAATAATATGAGATCATAATTCTACAAGGGTGTTCGGCAGCCATATTTTTCCCCAAAGTTTTACCGTGGGTAGTTCCCAACGACTCCAAATTCAGTACAATATTTTGGGATAAAAAACCGGACCTTAGACTCAATATTTTTTTTCCCACTCACTCTCTCTCCTCTGTCAGATTCTCTCTCTACTGAGTAGAGAACTTTTTAGTGCCTCTCTCATTCTCTCTCCTCCCTCAGCTTACCTTGCCACACACATGTGGGGTGCACATATATACAAAGAGCTGTTGCGTGTTTATATTACCAATTGTGGGACTAAGCTAATGATATGATCCGGATTGCATCTTCTTCTTTTTTTAAATAAGCTTGCTTTGTGTCTCACAACTCCAACTACCGGCCATTATTAATTAGTTCTTTCAAGATGAGTAAATATATGAATGACTCATCCGTTTTCCAACCAAGTCAAACATTACAAAATATTTTTTTTACAACACATTTTAAATATTTTGTTTATAAATGCTTATAAAAATTTATTTATTTTTTATAAATGTTTATGTTTTCTTAATTGTTTTTATTTGTTTATAAATATTTTTATTTTATTTTTTCCATTTCATTAAATAATTCTTATTTAATTATAAAATTATTTATATTTTATAAAATAATAATTAATAAGTAATGTATGTTATTGTTTAATCTATTTTATTTATTTAATTGTTATTTTCTTATTTTATTTGTACCCATTTTAGTAATAATTTTTAATTAGAAATGTTTCATCTATTTAATATTATTATTTAATCAATTTTATTTAATTTCATTATTACAATTTTATTAATAAAAATAATTAATTTTAAATAATTTTTCGGTGATCGGATAACAAGCTTACGGTACATGTATTGTTATGTTATTGTTTATTTGATTTAATTAATAATTATTGCATTAATATCATCAAATTTAGAAAGAAAATATGATTTTCCACAACTATTTCCACGGTACAACCGAACACTCATTCAGTACATTTCCATAATTATTTCCATGCATACTTATGAGTATGGGTTCCCGCAAATAAAAAAGTGGGTTCCCGAACCCGTCAAATTCCATCCCGCACAATCCCGTGACAAACGAACAGGCCCTTAACGGGAGAGCATTTTACAATTTTCCGTCTGTTTAACTTGAGTCAGCGTCTCCATCATATGCACGAATTTTAAAGCAATCCGACGACAGAAAATACCGTAGCATATTTTGGAGATAGCTACGCGTAGCATTCTAGCCAATTCCTATATATATAATGAATGAAAAGAAAAATGAAGATTGAAGTGGTTCTGTTTTTTTTTTTCCTTTTTTACCCTAAAGTAAATTCAAATTATAACATCCCATTGAAACTACATATTCAAGTTTATAGCTTCATTTAGAATGAATTTTGAGGAGATTTTACTGAATACATCTCAGTCATGACCGAGTTTGAAAATTAAAAGGTATTTCTGTTATGGATTTGCCTACCATAAGATCACCCGAAGAGCTCTTGAAATTAATTTAAAATGGTCAATGTCAACTCTAAACTAGAAAAAAAAAAAAAAAAAACTATTTGGTAGATCCAAGAAGTACAGAACAGAGTTCTATGAAGACTAAAGAGATAACAACTTCAGTGTCAACTCTAAACTCTAAAAAAGAAAAAAATATTTGGGACAATCAAGAAGCACAAAAGTTTTCATGAAGTCTAAAGAGAGATAACAAGTTGGTATTCGTTAACCATAGTACATACTGTCTAATAATCGTTTATAAGGATTTTTTTTTTGAGGAAAAATAAGGGTCAAGTCCTTATTTAATTTCATTAATAGCCGTTGCATGTGGTTTGTAACAAATAAAGCAGAAATCAAGTTTGACATAAAAAAAAGAAAAAAAAAATTAAAGATACGAAAGAAGAAACATAAAATTAAAGTATCCTGTTCCTCGTGCAAAGTTTGTCTACGCATTGTCATGCAACTGTACTGCCATCGGCGCTGGATCTGATCCCTCAAGTCTTGTAAGTTATTTTCTGAATCTCTGAAAATTCGGCAACATCGATCGCGCCATATGATAAACTGTGTTATTAAGATTATGGCCTTGTCCTTCATACTGTAAGATGCACTTGTTGTTCAGTATAGCATTTCGATCATGAAAACTCCATGAACACTTCCATCTCATCAGCAATCATCCTATACAGTTGTAACGTGACAGGACATTCACCAAATAACTGCCTCACTGATTCTGAATTGCAGTTACACATAACACATCTGTTCACCCTCGATCAACCTCTTTTGACGAGATTATCAATCGTCAGGATTCTATTGAGATTCATTATCCACGCGAAAACCTTCATTCTTGGTGGGACTTGGAGCTTCCATATGTTGTGCATACTGTTAATAATTGCAGGTCCTTGTATCATGTTTCGGTACGCTGAGTTAACGGTGAATTGTCCATTTGCTAGCCATTTCCAACTTGCATCATCTCTATTGCCTTCTTGTAATGAAATTGTTGGCAGTATGCTTCTCTGAATGTGCTGCATCTCTTGCGTGGCCTTCTCTGATAATACATTTCTAAAGAGGGATTCGAAAGGTGTATTGATAGCCATTAGTAGTGTTGCTTCAACATCAATAGCATATGAGTATAAGCTCGGAAACTCATACTTGAAAATACCAAATCCCCAATCCTGTTGCCAAAAATATATTCTCATTCCATCCCCAGGAATTAGTTTGACCGATATATCAAAACAAGAAAAAACCTGCTTCAGTGTCTTAGAAAAAAAATGTTGTGCTATGCGGAATCAGCTCACCTATTCGAAAGATGAAGAATTTCCATAATCTGATTTCCGGCTTGAACCACTGCCAACTCCATTTCATTAACATTGCCAAACACTCAAATCAATCACCCCAAGGCCTCCTAAATCATGAGATGATAGAAAATGTGTGCTACCTAAATACATGATATCTCATTGAGTCTGATTATTCTGGATCCGATCTGATCGAACAATCGGAAGTCATCTAATTTTTAACGGTTGGTATCTGATCCAAATCATTGCTTTCTGATCATAACCATAGAATACTGTTACGTAATAATTCAGTCCCCTGCAATTGTTGGTACGTACCGGTTTTACTTGGTACATGATCGATGCTGTTGAGCTGGGTTGATTGAAGTTTATTTGTATGAGAGCTAGTACAACACAATCACATACATATTTCTAATTTTCTATTGAATTGCATGCCAGATTTGACTGAGCTAGTATAATTATATTGGATAATTAAGTGCTTGGTGGTAAACAAATAGAATATGAAAAGCAAAATGTAAATAGATGCAAGTGTAGGTTTTTGTTATAATTTATAGAAGAGTTAGAGATTGGGTTTCGGATCTTTTTTGAATCAAATCAATCTGGTTCCGATAGATATGTATGGCTTCCTCTCATTTCATCTCTCACTGGATAATGATTTATCCATCGGATTAATTACAAGTACAATTTATACTTGGCAGCCATTGCCAAAGGGTTTCCAAAAAAAAATTACAAGTACAATCTACTATTATATCATTTTCATTTTATCAATCAATTTGTTCACGGAAATTAAATGACAATGCTAACAGCATTTGACATAGATGATTGTCCACTAACATTTGACGTATGTCATTATCCAACTAGCCTTGGTGGCTGTATGCATTCCATCTTGTTGATTTTGTAGCACAATTACTTGGTGGCTTGTTTTACATAAGCCACAAAGAATCTAGTCTTGTTAGATTAAGACACAGGTGGAAACTGAAGGGGAAGGGACTCCTGCATGGGTCCGGATTTGGATCGAGACCGTATGATTCGAATTCGTCGCTCGAAATTGTTTCGGGATTCAAATTCGTCGTCGGAATGTGTGCGCTCACTTCAGAGATGGATTTTCATGAATTCGAATTGAACTGTCTCAATCGAAAACCCAAAGATTGGGTTACTTCACTGGATCCGAATTCCCCCTGCATTGGGTTCATATAATAGAGAAGTCTGTTGTAATGATGTTTATCATTTGCTACCAACAGGTTAGAAAAAAATACAGATGTGTAGAGTAAGATAGGTCAATTAATCAGAGTTTCAAAGTTGGCGTCAATTTGGAATTTGACACTGAGAATCTTCTCTATATATTATAAACAGTAGATCAACATTTAAATTAATATTACATCTTCATTAATTCAGGCTTATAACATCTCTGTCATTATCATTATAATTTTTTTTCTGTCACATAAACAAATGACTCCAGTAGTAATTATTCATGTTGTCCCTTAGGCACCACTAATTTCGAAAAAATAAATAACTAATTGTAAATAAAATAAAATATATGAGTTTAGAGAAATTTGACATAAGGAGTGATAACGGAGTTCGGCTTAAAATGCCTACGTCTCCGGAGCGTCGCAACCGCTTCTCGGTGCGCCTTTCTATTACCCAAAAGAGAAAGGTTACAACTTGTGAACCGGTGAGCCCTTACAACCAACGGGAAGTCACACGGCCAACTAGAATAGAGAACGAATCTCTAAGTTCGAAATCTCAAGATGAACACTCAAAGGCTCACTCTAACCTAATCTAACTCTTGATTAGTGAAGTGGATTTGAGGTTGTTTGAGGCATATTGAAGTTTTTGTTCTCACAACAATGGAGGAACTTGAGCTCACAGAAAATTGCTTTTTAATTAATTAGGGTCGGCTATCTTAACTTGGAGGAGAACCCTAAGGTTCTATTTATAGTGGCAGCTTTCAAACGAGCTATCTGCCATAAACGTCCCAACATTTTGTAAAACGTAGAAAACGTTTAGTTCAAAAATTCAAATTTCTGTGAGAGTTCCGAAGACGTTGCCAACGTTTAACAATCGTTGCCAGACGTTTTCCTCTGGAAATTTATCGATCAAAATGCTATTTTGAAATCTGGGAAGTGAATTAAAACGTCCAGACGTTTTGACAAACGTCTGCAACGTTTTAGAGCATTTTTCAGCTTTTAATCGATCAATTTCTAGATCTTTTACACAAGGTAAAACGTCTGAACGTTTTGTTAACCGTTCTAACGTTTTGTCCATGTGAACCAACATCAAAGCTACTTTACCAAATATAATTTTACAGTTTAAATTCTTGATAAAACTTGATGATTTCTTCAGTTCAAGTGCTCTTAATTGCAATTTCTATTGTCTTGAACCTGCACTCTTTATAAGATAGAGAAAATCATAAAATTCAATAATTGTATATTTTACAAATTAGTCAAATAGACTTAAAGAAAATTGCTTGAAACAACAATTCATAAATCACCTTCAAATTATCTTTGTCCATGCAATGCATTCTAATTTCAATACCTTAGATATATTGAATATTTTTATACTGTTTACTACCTTTCTTTTATAATCCAGACATTAATACTCAAATTAATTGTAAATAATAATGTGATACCTTTTTAATTTAGTAAAATTACTAATTTAACAGCTTAATTTATATTGGCCGTTACCTAATTAAGACTCTAGAAAGTAAAATTACTAATTAACCAATGAAGACTCTAGAAAGTAGAAACACAAGGGAAGTTTTTCCACTAAACATTCTATAGTTATAATATCTTATAACATGATTTTTCAAAGTTCAAACAGTCGATCCAAATCATTCAACATGATCTTTATATAAATGTGCTTGGAGATCAAATTTTTTATTTTTTTTATTTTTGTACTATTTATTAATTATTAAGTAATTTACAAAAATGTTATTTTCAGGCCATTGATTTTGTACATGTCTTAATAAATAGTAAATAAAATAAAATAAAAAAGTAAAATTTGATCTTCAAGTACATTTTAATACAGAGATCATGTTGAACAGTTTGGATCGACTGTTTAAACTTTGAAAAATCGTGTTGTAAAATGTTGTAACTATAGAATGTTGTAAGTGGATCTCTCCTCATTATAAAATTATATTTTAAATTCTTGTCATTTCATTAATTTAACAATTTTCTTCGTATTAATTTTAGAATACTTTTTAGAGTAATTCTTTTGTCCCCCGCTCTCCAGTCCCCTAAATATCCCTCCCATTCTAACTAACTATGTTAATCATTAATTAACGACTTTAACCAACAGTTAGTGGTCCCCGTCTAACTGTCAATACCCACTGGCGGGACCACTATTATGAATACTTGCTCGATTAGGTATGAATACTTGTGCGACAGACAACTCGAAAGTATGTCATCATGGATCTCATTTGAAAGAGAAAATTGTGTAGAAGACGTTCATGGTTTTAGATTTGCAAAATTTCTCATAGATCGTCAGAAATATTGGTTAGATTGAACGGAGAAAAAAAAAACCATCTCTAAAAACGTGTAAAAGATGAGTAAGTGATGTGTCCAGTTTTTTTTTTAAATACTTGATATCTTAGGTATGAATACTTGATGTATTATATATGAATATTTGATATCTTAGGTATGAATACTTAATGTTTTAGATTCGCAAAATTTCTCACAGATCGTTAGAAATATAGACGAGATTGAATGGAAAAAAATCCACCTCTAAAAAGTGTAAAATATGGGTGTGTGATAAGAGAAATAAAAAAAATTTATATGTTCAATTTTTTTAGAAATATTTGATATCTTAGGTATGAATACTTGAACGATGAAAACCCCGAAAGTACTTCATCATGGATCTCATTTGAAAGAAAAAATTACGTAGAAGATGTCCATAGTTTTAGATTCGCAAAATTCCTCACAGATCGTCAGAAATATTAACGAGATTAAACGGAGAAAAAAAAACCCACTTCTAAAAACGTGTAAAAGATGAGTTTGTATTAGAGAGAGAAAAAAGTTAGTGTCCAGTTTTTTTTTTTTTTAATACTTGATGTCTTAGGTATGAATACTTAATATATTATATGATAATACTTGCACCATAAGTATCCATACATACACGCGCCAGTTGTAAATTTTTTCAATCATAAGTGGTCCCCAAAGTAGTTAATGTAGTTAGTGGTCTCCATTGTACTTTATACATCAGTTAATCAGGGGGACGTTTAGGGGACAGAATGGAAGGACTGTTAGTCGATCCCTACTTTTTATTCATGCAATTTAAAATTTTCAATGAATTTTTTTTTTTCAAGTAAAACTGTGAAATGGAGGTAACAAATGATGCCAGCTCAGCTGGTTTTGGGCTGCCGTGTTGGTACAAAATTGGGCCGTTTTACATTGCATTTCTATTTTGCTTCACCTCGTCAGCCCGTTTTTGTTTGCATCTCATATTTTTCTTCAAATTTTGTTTTAATAATATACATTTCGGTTATTGCATCATATAGGAGGAAAGACAAATTAGCCCATTAATTATTAAAGAAGACTTCTAAGATATACAAATTTCTAATTTTACTCAAAAAAAATTCTTAAGAAGTTTCTCTTAGTTGACACCACCACTACTGATAAAAATAATCATAAATCCGTCATATGGTTTCAATGAGTTGTTTATTCTTGACATTTACTTTTGGTATGGTGTGTGTATATGCATCTTTTGTTATTTGTTCAAAGTTTCACAATAATGAATATAATTTTTTTAAAATATTTGAGAAAAAGAATCCAAATAATTATAACACAACTTTAATTGGACGGTAAAATTTGATGTTTAAATGAAGAGTTGTTGGTTAAATAATTTTAAAAATGTAATCATTGCCATAAAATACATTACTAAATATTATTATTCCACATCATATCCTTCATAGCCTCAAAATATATTAACAACCAAATCTCATTACTTGTTCTTAAGAAACTATGCTATGCACAAAAAGAAAATATGTTCAGTGCATTCTCAAAGTAATTAAAATGGCTGATGTGTGTCAAGTGCTAATAATAATAGAGTTGGGCTACGGTGCTTCACGAAGTAAAGCGAATGTTTTACTTCACGCTCATATTTTGCGATTACAAAGTTTAAAATATCGATCCGAACCATTCAAATTGATCTCCATATTAAATTGATCTCCATATTAAATTGATGTTTTTGAGAGTTTATAATCATTGTTTAGCATTACCCACTTTCGGGGAGGTGAATTTGGGTCCGATGTCCATCGGACTCAAAGTGAATTCGATGGATTTTATGACCGTCCGATCTACTTTAAGATTCGCACCCGCAACTTTCGTGTCTGCTTTAAAATTCGTGCGCATGAATTTTGAAGCAAATCGGACGGTCCCGAAACCCATCGGACCCAAATTTGAGTCCGATGGGCATCGGACCCAAGCTGCTCTCACTTTCAGGACCTATTTTCCTATCTAAGAGAGGATCCATTTTGTAATTTGTTATCCTAGACGCATTATTAATTCTCTGTGATTAGTCAAATTCTAGGTTAGTATTTACCTTTCTCTAATAATCTAACTTCCAAATTTGGTTTCTATGTAGATAATTAGGTCTCTGCTGTCAATACCTCACCTATATATTTTTTCTAAGTTTACCTTTGTAATTCGGACTTGTCGCCGTTTCCTTTCGGTACCTAGTTTAGAATCTAAGATTTTATGTATATTTATCCTAATTGATCCATATTTTGCATGCCAACAGAGAAGATACAGTGAATTTTGAAGGTTGATTATGTGGTTCACAAAAAAAATGACACATGTTAGTATTTTGGTCATAATTTTGTCATTTTAATTTGTATTGAGGTGAAATAAAATTCACTGGAAAGCCCATAAAGATATCTACAATCTTGCAGTTTTGAGTGTATCATTTCTCTTCAGGACTTGACCAAATTTCCATGCCTTATTCTTTACTTCTTTTTTATTTGTGTTTCAAAATACTTTGTTTTAATTGTTTCAGCACAAAGTCCCAAAAACTATGACAGTGTTACTGTTAGAAATGTTTAGGGATCAATTATATGTGCCGAAATTAATATGTTAATTTATGAAATTAAATATGGTTAAACCATTATAGATCAATATGCTATATTTGAAAGCATAAATAATAAGCCAAATTTGGCAAATTTCTTCACTCTGTCCATATTCTGGTATTCATTCCAAAACTTGCAATTTTAGAAAAACCTACATAAAGGGTTACATACTTACATAAGCATGCAATAGATTTAATATGTGGTTAACCATTTTTTTTAGCATATGCGCATAATTTCATAAATAAACAATGAGAAGGAGCAAAAGAAAAAGAGAGTTGTCAGTTTGGTGCTAGTACACCGGCTTACAGAGACTTTCAACATGTTCGTGTGGATATCAATAGAGACATAGTTGCTGATGGCGTGCACATTCAACACGCAAGCAAAGCGAATTGAATGTCATGCTACATTTGTTGTTGGAGTTGAGAAGCGTTTTCGATGCGCCGCTTCTTCAATTTAGAGGTAATTTCTATCTTGAATTTAATTTTATATATGAATCTTGATTCAGGTAGCTACCACAATTTTCTTTTAAAGAGAAAAATAAAAATTTAGCTTTCCAACGATTTTTCATCAAATTTGTTCTTTCCTATATGGAGAGTATTGTCTTTTATCACTAAATCAAATAAAATCTGATTTTCATCTACTAGCACAGTTTAATCAAGCTTTTTATTGATGAAATTTATATCCATAGTCCAGTATCTGAAATTAATGTGATAACCTATCTACAGATTGAGGGAAAAGAAAAATCAAAGATGGTACCTTCAACACAAATTTAAAAGAAATTGGAGTATAAATTATAAAAAAAAAAAAGTTTTGAATTATCTTTCATCGACGTAGACGACTGAACAGATGCATATTTACAAATTTAATAGCACATGAAAATATATTCAAAACTGCGAAGCGAATTAGTTTAAATCAAAGAAGTATGTGAATTCTTTAGTCATAATTGTATGGATATCTTGATTGATAGTACAAAAAATGAGCTATATTGTAAACCATATTTTTCTTTTGTATTACCTTATCAACCGCAAAAAAAAAAAAAAAATCTATTTAACATTATAAAATTAACGAATATACATATTCTTAATGATTTTCATATATCTTTAAATTTTTTGTAGTGTCTCGTGAATATCAAATGACCAAATTAATTCGCATCCATACCTTATTTTTGTAGATATAATACGGTTAATATCTAACAGCCAATAATTTTTTTTTATGTATATATCTGCATTGGTAAACTCTGTGCTTGTATTATTCCTTCTTATTCCATATCCTATCAGTATCAAACGACCTGACAATATTTGATGTGTTCTAACCAACCAAATCAAACTATAAACATAAATTGTTTTATGCATTTTTTAATTTTTTGGGTTGGACATAAAGATATAAAAAATTCATACTAAGCTATGTCGGCATGCACCATATAATTAATTTGATACATGTTCCTCGGAAATTACTAAGATTAGACATTAATAATTATCTCACTCTTGAAATAATTAAAAATAAAAGTATGGATCTAGATCCATTGAACAAATTGTTTTGACAATATTTACTTACCGTCAAAATAACTACTAATAATGAAATTCATTAGTTAATGTGATTTATGCTTTGTGAATGTCAACACATAAAAATGATATAATTTAAGAGGAGGGATCAAGTTACAACAACTATTTTTTTCATTTTCAAAGTCCAAATCGTCGATCCAAACCATTCAACATGATTATCTAAATAAAATGTGCTTGCATATCAAATTTTACATTTTTTTGAACATTTTTACTATTTATTAAGATGGGTACAAAATTCAATGGTCTGAAAATGACTATTTTTTGTAAAATACTTAATAAATAGTAAAAAAATTAAAAAAAATATAAAATTTGATCTGCAAGCACATTTTATTGTGGAGATCATGTTGAACGGTTTAGATCAACGATTTGAACTTTGAAAATGAAAAAAAATGGTTGTTGTAACTCAAATTTATTATAACTTGATCCCTCCTCATAATTTAATTCAAGTTTTGTAATTTACTAACCTGATAGATCAAAACAATTTTTATAACCTGCTTTGTGAATGACAATGCTAATAGAGTAATAGCATGGAATTTGACCCAAATAATATATAAAACTAACAACATTTTTATAATTTCTTTTCATACTCTTTAAATCTTTTTTATTTAATTTGAGAAATATTGTTGAATCATCAAGGTAACCGTTATCAATAAATCTCAACTTATAAACGACAATGCTAATGACATGATAGAAGGTGCACAAAAACTAAATGACTATGCTAATAACAAGAAATTTGACACAAAATCTTCTTAAAAAGTGATTTTGTACCTATCTAAAAAGGTAGTACAAAAATTCTAAAAAATATAAAATTTGGTATCCAAGCATATTTTATTATGAAGATCATGTTGAGCGGTTCAGATCGATTGTTCGGATTTTAAAAATAGAGATAAAAGATGTGGAGCATATTAGAGCACAAAAATAATGGTGCATTTGAACCCTCCTTGTTGAACAAACAAAGGTAGCGAAGAACAAGAAAAGTTTCGTGCAAATCGATTCAAGTTCTGGTATAAGGGTCCAAATAAAATAAACAGGTATTACGCCGCCATTTTTTTAATATCCAACATTAAATAAAAATTAATAGAATGTCCAGACCGTCAAGAAGATCTACAATTTGCTTCATTTTTTGTAATTTAAATAGACTTTAGCAGTAACTTGATTCTTGTCATATTTTAACACAAAATTACACTAAAATACAAGAAAATTGGCTTAGTTTTTGAGGTTAAACCCTAATTAAAAGTATATATAATTGAGACTTATCATTATACTAATTTGTACTAAATTATACTAATTAACACTAAGTTATACTAATTAACACAAAGTTATACTAATTTTGATACATTTCTAACAAATTCTAACAATTTATAATCATTTTGGACTAAAAATAATTTAAAAAAAAAGAGGGACTTACATGAAAAAATGCAGGGACTTGGCTGGAGCAAGAGAAATCGGGACCCCAGCCTCTTCTTTTATAGACATCCGGACCGCGTAGATTATCGGCAGTCTACTTCTTTTCTCAACCGCCGAGAATCATGACGTCCGGAAAAAAAAGTGGACCGCCAAGAATCTCAGTAGTCTGAAAACATTTATATAATTCCTACAAAATCGTAGGCAAGTCTATTAATTTTTATTTAATGTTGAATATTAATAAAAATTTCGAGAAATTACGTTCATATTCATATTTTATTGAGCTAATATGGATTTTACAGAGAGAATATAAATACGTATACTATATTGAATATGTCTCTAATTAATCAGACACAGATACCAAGTATAATTAACTACAAGTACTAACAAATATATAATTAATTCAAAAATATTAAAATAAAAAGTTTAAAAAAAAGGATTGATAGTAAACATACATATATTATGATATTTAAAATAAATAAGATGCCACATAAAATTATTTATATCCGTATTATCTTGTGCAAATATAGATAGATAGATAGCTAGCTAGCTAGATAGATAGATAGATAGGATTTTTTTTAAAAACAGTAATTAAAATAATAAAAGTTAAAGAAACGACATGATTGCTTCGTTTGTTATAAAAACAGCAAAAACCGAATAGGCTATTCGGTTAAGTGGTTTTTTTTTGCTTCACCGAATAGCCTATTCGGTTAAGCAGATTTTCACAGGAACAGATACCCGAACTATGTAACTACTCGTGTAACGCCCCATTAACCGAATAGCCAATTCGGTTTAGATTATTTTTCTATTTTTTAATGTAAACCGAATAGCCAATTCGGTTTACATTATTTTTTTATTTTTTATTATTTTATTATTTTTTATTGTAAACCGAATAAGGTATTCGGTTTTGAGTTTATTATTTTTTTTTTTTTTATTGACACCAAGAAGAGCAAAATAGACCGAAAATTACGCTAAAATAGACCGATTCTGTGCCATCTTTTATGAATCATAAAAAATAGTAAAAAAATTCTGAAAATAGTAAAAACTGGTATTCTACAAGTTCATTATGTAACTAATTTACTGAACTACTTGGATTGAATAATAGAACCGAAAATCTTAATCGGAAACTTCAACTCAAGTTTTGAGGCTCTTCCCTTAGTTTTTTGGCGATTCTGAATTTCGAAATCCGGCATAGCGGGCACGGACGCATGCGCATTTTCGCAAGCTTTCCGAAAAGTGGTCATTTGCTGAAATCGGACACTCGAGCGTCGTTTTATAACCGTTTGAAGTTTCGCCGTCGTTTTTCGCCTTTTCAGTGAAGATATCGTCCCTATTCATATGTAATTTAGCGTAATTAACCGTATTTTAGCGTAATGTAGTGTAATTTAGTGTAATTTAACTTAATATAGTGTAATTCAACATAATTTAACTTAATTAGTATAAATATGCTAATTATATATCAAAAGAAGTCAAATAATTTAAATAAAACATTCAAATTTTCAGTATTAGATTTCTTTATTTTCAGTCAAATAATCTTAGTCTCTAAAAAAAAAAAAAAAAAAAAAAAAAAAAAAAAACTTAACCGAATAGGCATTTCGGTTAAGCCCAAAAAAACACCAAACCGAATAGCCTATTCGGTTAAGCTCTAATACGGATCTTCTGTGGCCATGTTCCCACAACCCCTGTTAAAACCGACTGCTTAACCAAATAGCCTATTCGGTGAAGAAAAAAAAACTTAACCGAATAGGCTATTCGATTTTTGCTGTTTTTATAACAAACTCCGCAATCATGTCGTTTCTTTAACTTTTTTTATTTTAATTACTGTTTTTAAAAAAAATACGATAGATAGGTACAGATGGACAAATATCCTCTCCGGTACTGTAAAAGATTTCCTTTATTTTACGGTTTGAGATTAACTTCCAGTTTGGGATTCGGGCTCACGGAGGGGACAGTATTATTGGTCTTTGAGATTCGTGCCAAGTTAAAAAAAACGATCCAGATCAAGTACTTGTAAAAGATTTCCTATACCGGTACCGCGGGGGTGATGTGAATTCGGTACAGATCAGAATTGCTCCGTCGGCAAAGGGGTCTTTCTATTTATTTAATGACAACCGATCGTACATGTTTAGAAACACACATGGCAAGGCTTTATGAAATAAAAATTTTATTGTACATCACGATCATATTTTTTATTTTAAAATACAAACAATCAATTTGAATCGTTCAAACATAATCTACATATCAAAATATAAAAACTAGATTTTATATTTTTAGAACATTTTTACTATTTTTTTTAGAAAGACCATCGCTGTTATTACAAAATTATCTACATATCTAACAAAACGGTAAAAATATTCTAAAGAATGTAAAATTTGATATCCCAAGAAATTCAGATTATTGTTTTGACTTTTAAATTTAAAAATATAAGTGTAAAGTATCACAAAACTCTTATTTCACAACTCACCGTATTAATAATAATAGTTAGAATAACAGTAATGATAATAGTGGCCATTCTACATGATGAAGATAACGCCGCTAAAAGGAAAACATGAAGAAAAGAAAAGCAAAAAGGGAACCACTGATATTACTGGTTCAAAATTTCATGCTAATAAATCTAGCCAGTAGCCAATGCATTACATAAACAGTACCAGTACAGCACCATTCATCCAAGATTTATTATCACACTACAAGCTCTCATGAAATTGACACCTAAAAGCAAAACCTACAATTTAAAGTTTTCAATGAACAACCACCCTTCTTTCTCTCAGACACACATACACACACAAGTCACAATAACAGCTCTCACAGTTAAAAACCTCAGTCCCTCTCATCATATATCACTGTTAAGTTATTTAATTCTAGATAACGAATAAAATGAATACCCTACACTTGCACCGACTCTGCTACAAGGGAGAACCAACAAAGAAGGAGACGGACTCAAGTTGAAACTTTTCGATAATCTAAATATCGGTCTTGGCACGTTTCGGTACATTGTTACCAAAAGGGGAATCACTTCCGCCCGGGAGGGGGCTCTCCTCTCTCATAGAAGAAGAGTTCAGCATTGCAAGTTCTCTTAGTTGTTGCTTCTTGTAAAAATCTTGCGACTCATCCTGCCCAAAAATATATGAAATAATCAGAATTCAATCCTTCAAAATATTTAACTTTTCACAAAACAACACTTTGTAATTTGTGTCCATGAAAAGAAAGAAAAGGAACCTCACAATAACCTTGTGATATTGTAAACCAGCTATTTAAGTTACAAATAAATTCACCCACCACAGGTTTTAGCAGTTCTTCGATGATCTCTTGCGCTTGTTTCAATCTTGCATCAATTATATTAGCAGGTAACTCGGCCTCGATCAAGATGTGTAATGGGTCAGTCAAGTGCTCATACCCCATCCTCCCCTTTAATTTCTCCTCCTTCACAAAAAAAAATAAGGAAAATTTAGAATGCGAGTAAAAAATTAGCTGGACAATCCTGTCCCTGAAATTATAAAGGTTCACCTGTCTTTCATTTGCTTTTCTTTGCAAATTATACCCCATAAATTACAGTAATTGCAGTTAAACACTGAAACAGATTACATTCACAACCTGAACATCAAACTTTCTGGGTATTTGCAAAAAAATTCATTGTCAAAAAATGCAATTGGCATAATGCATTCATTAAACTCTGACATTTTTTCCAATACCAGAAGAGAAATCTCTTCGCTTTAACGTTTCAATCATATAAATTCAACTTAAATCAAACCACATGTATGGAACAGGCAGTAAGTTTCACCGGATGCAATTTGCAAAAACTATAAATTCTCAATTAATCATCGTAATTATACCAGACTTGACTGGTACAGAGAAAACATCTCTTTAAACTAGTAAGATTGCGATTTGGTAGATTTTGGCAAGTCTGGAATAGTCCGATACAACTTTACTGCGACTAAACTCAATTACCTTTTCTGGATCTTTAATAGAGCCCTTTCCTCGAATAAAAACCCGACATCCGGTTGATGCCTCGACTCTTTTCAAGGAGTTCCCTCTCGGTCCAAGTATCCTTCCAACAAAATTGAACTGGAAAAAATAATTACATAAACTTCTCTTCTAGAATCAAAAAGCAAAAAATAAACAGAGAGAGAGTACGGAACAAACATGTTCTTTTTATTCTTTAATGAAAACCAACTTGAGCAAAATTTATCACGGGATCACTGTCAGTTCCTACATTTATCCATTGGATCTGGTTGGTGTTGCTGCCCAAAAATAGAACTAGTAAAAATATAAAGTACAATAAAAATAAGCATACATTAGGATAATCATCAACTGGAATCTCTAAACGCAGAATTTTCTTCACTATGTAAGAGTTCGGGCTTGGTGGGGGGCCCTGCCAATCCATTGTCATTCCTTGTGGAATCCCCAACCTCTGTTTTCATCGGAAAAAAAAAAATTCCAGCCAAATTATGTCACTTGTAAATTAACAACAGTTACAATAGCTGACAAATATACCATGTACATATTTTGCTCAGAGTGGCCTCCTAATTACTTTCAGTTGGATTATAAGATTTTCGATTTTGTTCAATTGGGAAGTTAGTTGATTATCTCTAAGCTCTAACTCTGATAATGCCGCTAGACTTAGAGATGATGCGTCAAGTGGTAGATTTGTTTGCCTATACTAATTGATCAAACCTCAATTTGTTTGAGAGTACTTGACTTAATATTTTGGTCCTGTACTTTAGACATACATCTGCCTATATTAATAGAACAAAAAAAAAGTTCAAGGAGACTGATTGGAAAGAATAAAGAGTTCGGGGGATAGATTGAAATATGTGTACAAGTTCAATGAGAGGATTGAGAAAACAAGGTCAGGTGCCAAAACCGGATATACTACAGGCAGCCAGGTATCACGAAAAGAATAGATCCATACCAGCACGGTACTGGTTTCACTTCTTTTTATATATTCATTATTTATTTCTAATTTTATCATTGTTTCTTTTTCTTTTTGGAGGTGGGGCTTCATGCGATGTGTATTTTATAAGTCAACCTGGTATGAGCAAGTACCAGTATTGCCAGTAAGTGCTTCAATCCTTAAATGGTAATATTAATTATTAAACAACTTATCCTCACCAAAAAAATTCGTTTTGTTATTCAGAGAGAGAAACAAGGGCTCATACCTCTTGTTGAAGAATATTCCAAGGTCCTAGAACGGGCCCACCTAGGTTAGATCGAATATTTGGCGAAGACATGGGACTCGGGCTTCGATGATGCAGTCTGTCATAATCCCCAAACCCATGATTCGGTACCAGCCCTGAGATTCTCAATATTTCTGACAGATAAATCCAATTCAACAAAAAAAGTTAGCACAAGAAAAAGGTAGAGATATTGCGATCCACATAGAAGTCCCATTTAGAAACTTTCTAGAAGTAAGTCGCCTATAAAATCAAGAAATAATTATGATAAAGTTTCTAGTTTTAAAAGTCAAACAAAAAATCAAAGAACGCAAGTACAATCTCAACCGAGTCATGAACGCGGAATAAAAATACTAATTTACAGTAAGTAATTATGCAGTGCTCAATTAATACATCATAGGCCATGTAATTGAGCATCAATTATAATGATCAAACCTGTATTAAATTGTAGATTGTGGATGACAGTATAAATTAAAAATGCGCGGCATAAAGAACAACGTAAAATGAAGAAACCAATGCATAACAAAATAAGAAAGTATAGCAGACCTTGATTTAATAATCGGCTACAAACCGGAAGAACTTGCACAAAAGGTCCGAGCTTCCTGTGCTCCTCTACTAACTCTGCTAGATAATGGCTATAACTGCAAATTAAATAAAATCCATTTGTCAAGTATCCTGACATTGCCAGAAATTAAGAGGTGGCATTTGAATAACTTAACTACAAATACATTTACAAAAGACCAAAATTTGTTATGTAGCCAATTCACCAATTCAAGCGAACATACATGAAAGATTACTATTTTTTTATATCAAGAATAACAAAGAGCAATAAGTAAGAGTTAATACGTAAATGTCTAAGAATAAGCTCTTATTTGAATTTGCTAATCGATTATAAAAGCAACTTTTATATAGATCAAATCCATATTATAATACTCAGTAGCCTAACAAGTAACAAATAACAGAATCTAAAATTTCATTTATAAGAAGGAGAAATACTTGGATGAAGAGACTATACACACGGGAAGAAAAAGTTAAAACTGATCTGAAAATTGGTTTTGAAAAGAATAAATATGTATTTAAACATCGGAATTAGGAGGTGGATTTACACCGAGTACTGACCTTGTATCTTGACAGAAAAAACAAAAACAACCCATGACTAGTAGAATGCAAATATGAGGAATAAATAGGATAGAGATGCAAAAGTGGATGACGATTGAAGAGAAGGGAAACTTATAACATGTATATGAGGATGCAAATAGCATAAATTTAGTTAAATCGATGCTAAAAAAAAAATTAATTCCCAGTGAGGAAAAATAAAATTTATAGCGTGTGATTGTCATCTTATTATGTGATATACCTCTCTACATCAGGGGTATTTCTAATTTGAGGCGAGATGGCTCTCGCTGGAGAGAAGCTCCGGGCGTATAAGCCCGACATAGTAATCTTCTTTCTATTCTATTCTATTCTATTCTAGAGAGAGAGAGAGAAAGAGAGAAATCAACAAAGATAGCAAAGAAAGAGAGGTGGTTTGTGTGTTGTTGGTGCGTGGAAAGGTGGCGCTTATCTCGGGAAGAAGAGAAGAGAAGAGAAGAGGAGGTGAGACTGGTGAGGTGGATGCCCCTCTCTCTCTCTCTCTGAGTAGGCTAGAAGGGCAAACCCTGCAAGCCCATAAAATTTTGTCAACACTAGAGAGAGAGAGAGAGCGGCAGGGTGTGACCTGTGTGTGAGAAAATATGCAGTAAATTATAATAAAATTATTTAATTTTTTCAAACTAAGTGAAATATTATTAATTATTACAAAATCTAGGGTTTCAGTTTGACATAGTCAGAGGATATAGGATTCTCTTGTGCTTGGTTGGCTCTGTGTCAAAAATTGAGAGATATTTACTGGAGATATTTACTTTTGTTTTTGTTTTTGTTTTGTTTTATAAAAGAGCGGCGGTCCAAACAAAAACAAAAAAATATTGGATAACAACTGGATTTGTCAAAACATTTGCTGGTCATGAATTGTAACTGTACTCGCAATTGACATCATATAGAGGACCTAAATGGAAAGATCATAAAGAGTAGGTTATAGAAATAAAATATTAGCTCCTTTTCTCTCTAGCCGTTGGATTTCTATATCACAATCTTTTTTTTTCTTATCTTTGTTA
Organism: Carex parvula; assembly: GCA_025461045.1. Classification (NCBI taxonomy): domain Eukaryota; kingdom Viridiplantae; phylum Streptophyta; class Magnoliopsida; order Poales; family Cyperaceae; genus Carex; species Carex parvula. The sequence goes on along the minus strand of JAJGRW010000121.1, from coordinate 948,016 downwards.
ATTTAGCAACCTCCAAAAAATTTAATTTCATTCTTGTTGAGGATGATATGTAAAGTTGTTCATCTATTTTAAAGATTAATCAATAATTATTATCTGCTCTTCTAGTTGTAAACTATTACTTGTACCATTTTAGTTATTGAAGTTCATTACCTGAATTATTGTGATATTATAAACTACCATCAAAATGATCATAGATTTTGTAGATTTGACCTTTATAGTTTTGTATGAATTTAGGATCAAAATCTCATGTTGTTTGCCTGTTTGGACTTATTTTTTAAATTATTTTATAGATATATTATTTTTTGATGTAAAGTTAAATTCCATTATAGTTTTCTATGATGGAGGAATTATGGTCAGCGAGTAAACATGATTTTTCAGAGTTGTTGATGTTAGTGATAATGAGAAAAATATAATCTAATTATTATTTTTAAATAAATTATATTCATTTTTATCTAAAACTCGAAACAAAAGATAGCTTTCCATCCAAAGCTATCACAGATTATTCTAGGTCCCTTTCCTCATGATATGTTGTACAATTAAAAATCTTATTCAGGTTTTATTATACAAGCGAATAATTGCTGCAAACTTAATTTTGGGTTGATCCAGTCATGGATAATTTATTAACGTCGAATTGGGTGGTAGCATAGTTGGCTAGGATTAAAAATTTTAAGACTGTGGTTACTCAGAGATCGAGAGTTCAAGCTTCTCTCACGATTTCGCAGTCTTTGTGCACAAAAAAAATATTTTTTATTAACATCTGGTGACAAAACATACAACCACAAAAAATATTATTTTTCAACATGTAATCTTAAAAAAAAAAGACGCATTATAATCAAACGTGCAATCTTAAGTAAAACGAACAATGCTATAAACATTTTTTTTTTTGTGTTTTTCTCATAAATTGCAAAAAGAGGATAAAAGTTTCTTAAGCAATTCACAATCAATATATATAAAGAAAGAAATATTTGGCGTTTTGTTTTCCAGAAGAAAGAAGAAGGAAAAAACACAATAATTCAAATGGTATGAAAAATATGTGGATTGAATAATTTGTTACACGGTGTAGGAAAGCGCCAACAATTAGCCTAATAAATCCATGTCGTTTTTAACACTTGCCTCTTTAGTTTCCACACCTTTTTGTTTGGTGTATGTTTCAATATGTGAAACCATCTTCTCCATTTGTACCAACACAAGAGGTACTCTTTCCCAATTCCATTAAATAGCTTGGATTAGATTGACAACTGTATCAAATGCAACATGGGTTGTAGTTGATTTTTTATCAGATGCTTATTTGATTACAACATCACAATGTGTCAATGTTTGACAAAAACTAGTTATTGATTTAGTGGTAAAAGACAACTTTTTGTGTGAGAGGTTGTAAGTTTAAAATTCAAATAGAGAATTCTTTACAGATATTAAATGAAATTAATAAACTAAACCTTTATTTTTCTTACGGACAAAAGACAACACAGTGCTCGGCAAAAAATAAAGAGGGTATAATTTTTTATATGATTTTTAAGACAGAGATAGAGGGTTTGTGTATGAATTTTAGTGTAACTTAATATTATTTTGTCATGCAACAAGTTACTTGAATGTAAATGATTTAATTTTATTGACATTTGATTTTAATCTAATGAATGTTAAATTGCAACAAAAAATTTAAATATGATGCATGTCAAATGATAAAGGCATGTATATAAAGTTTCAGTTTTTCATTTTCCCATATTCTAACATCTTGAATCATCAAATAAAATTGATTGTCATATTTTTATATCTGTGTTTACCTCCACGTTTCATTCCTTGATAAAAATATTTTAAAACCAAAATTAAAAATAAATCATCAAATATAATCTATATATTTCGCTTTCTTTTACACCTATATAAATGTCACTTCATGTGGCTAGATTCTTTGTTGACTTTTCATCCCAATGCTAATCAAAATAAGAGTGATATGCCACCAACTTTTTTCACAAGGATGAAATACTATATAATACATTAAATTATTGACTGTTTTATATTCTTACTTGAATTTAAATTTTTCATCATTAAAAATTAATATTTAGCGTATATACAAAAAAATTAAGTTACTTGTATTAATTTTGTGTTCTAAAAGTTATCTTATATTGATTACTTTTACATGTTATGTTTATGAATTGGATGTTATAGTCATTTTGTTTCATGATTTTTATGTTTATCTCTAGAAATATTCTAGAAGACGCTCTTGGTCTTGAATCATATAATTTTATATGATGACAAACATAAATTCTAAAATATTCACAAACTTAGTTATTAGCATGGAATACCATGATAAGTTTGTCATGTTGATTAAAGTACATTGTAGTTCTATAAATGTTGATAAAGGTTTATCGTTTAATAACATAAGTATATGAAAGGTTTCATATATATTAAACAGACCTAATGAATGAAAAAATTATATGGATTATGTTAGTGTCATTATTGTTTTCGTCGTGTCTCAAAATTCTTAGATATGAGATGTATTTCTTTTGAAATAGGAGGTAGCGTAGTTGGCTAGGAGAAAAGTCCTAGGATTGTTGGTTACCCAAAGGTCGAGAGTTGGATTTCCTCTCATGACTTCGCAGCTTCTGTGAAGATTTAAAAAAAAAGTAAACATGTATTTCTTTTTTCACATGAGAAGTATATAATGTAATTAATATTAAAAGCTACTTATTACCAGTAGGATAAAAATATTAGTTCCTCATATATAACTAGCGAATGTAATACAAATGTGACACAGTTCTACTTTGTATATTATTCATAATATCATGTGACAAGGAATAAACATAAGTAAAGTTATTTGTAACGTTACATTAAAGGATCGTGTATTGTAAAATGATACTTTACATTTATGTTACTTGGATAACTATAATGTATAGCTAGAATACCGCTTTAGTTTATGGTAATAAAATGTTATTATGTCATTGCCAACATAACATAGATCATCTATATAGGTCACACCAACTGAACAAGAAACAATAAGGATATTGTATTTATATGATGTATATTGTTTCATATGATATAAAATAAAATACATATGATAAAATGTGAAATATCATAACTGCTTAGAACGAAGATATATTTATGAGAAATGTGCATATATATTATTTTGTATAATGTGGTGCACATATATATTATTAATATACATGACACATCAATATCATAATGTGCAGAACATTGTTATAATATAAGTTTATTAAAGCCTAAATTAATAGGAGTTGAAGCTAGTACTATAGCAATTACTATAGCATGTACTGTAGTAGCAGCTAGGGTTTGGCTCTTTTATTAAGGAAAATTATACTATGAAGGTTATGAAGGATTTCATGATGCATTAAGGTGGTAAAATTAATTTTTTTACCCTTTTACAAGAAAATTACGGACCTACTTTATTATGCTAATTTTATTCAAGTAATTCATATGTACGGATACTACTCATTCATTCATCACAAATCTATTTACTAAAGGAGATTTGGATATACCTCTACCAAATGTCAATTTGGTAAATAGAGAGAAGGCGTATTTTCTTCTAGGTCTCTAGGACCTTCGTTTGTCGAACCGTTCTCCTAGTCTTCACCTTAAACTAAACAAGAATTAGAAAGACCTTGCTAGATATCTTAATCTAATCTAAGCTTAGAACCTAGTTAATAACCTTTCTTGTTATTCTAATAATATGAGAGGAAGAGGGGACGGCGGCTAGGAGAGAGAGGAAAAGAAGTAAATAATTTAAAAAAAAATTGCTTAATGAAAAACTTCTCTACCTCTACTTATATACAAATATACTAGGGTTTTCTTTGTGTAACATTCCTGGTATAATTCTCCTTAATAAAATAGCCAAACTCTAGCCACTGCTATAGTACCAGCTCTAACTCATACTAATTTTGGATTTTAATAAACTTATGTTATAACAATGTTCTACACATCATTATATTTATGTGTCATGTATATTATACTAAATAATATGTATACACATTTCTCATAAATTTATCTTTGTTCTAAATAGTCATGATATTTTATCGCATGTATTTTATTTCATATCATATAAAACACTATACATCTTATAAATAAAATATCATTCTTGTTTCTTGTTCAGTTGGTGTGACCTATATAGAGGATCTATGTTATGTTAGCAATGGCATAATAATATTTTATTACCATAAACTATAATTGGTATTCTAGTTACCAAATAACATAGATATAAAGTATCATTTTACAATACATGATCCTTTAAAGTAGCGATATAAATAATATTACTTGTATTTATTTCTTGCCACATGATATTATGAATAATATACAAAGTAAGATTGTGTCATCTTTGTATTATATTTGTTTCTTGATCTCTTAAGTAAATTATTAATATATAACTGCACTTCAGTTATATTGCATGCATTATAATACTACTTTACCAAATGGCCCATAAAATATCATTACTCGTTATAAATTAGGGGCAATGATACTATTGACATATGACTTTCTTCAGCACAAATTATATACAAGGAATTAATATTTTTATCACTACTAGTAATAATTAGCTTTTAAAATTAATTACATTATATACTTCTCATATCTAAGAATTCTGAGACACAATGAAAACATTAATGACACTAACATAATCCATATAATGTTTTCATTTGTTAGGTCTATTCAATATATGAAACATTTCATAAACTCATGTTATTAAATAATAAATCTTTATCAACATGTATAGAACTACAAAGTACTTTAATCAACATGATAACTTATCATGGTATATTAGTGTTCCATGCTAATAACCAAGTTTGTGAACATTTTAGAGATTTATGTTTGTCATCATATATAGTTATATGTTTCGAGATCAAGAGCATCTTCTTGAACACTTCTAAAGATAAACATAAAACTCATAGAACAAAATACATATAACATCAAATTCATAAACTTAACATGTAAAAGTAATTAATATAAGATAACTTTTAGAACACAAAACTAACATGTTACACAAATAAAGTTTTCCATTAAACAATTTTCTGAAAATTATTTCTTTCTCTTCCTCTCTCTCCTAGCGCCCCCTCTTCCTCTAATGAAGGATTATTAGAAGAACAAGAAGGGTTATTAACTAGGTTCTAAGCTTAGATTAGATTAAGATCTTTAGCAAGATCTTTCTAATTCTTGTTTAGTTCAAGGTGAATATTAGATGGCCGTTTCGACAAACGAAGGTATCTAAGAGACCTAAAAGAGAATACGATTTCTCTCTATTTACCAAATTGACATTTGGTAGAGGTATATCCAAATCTCCTTTAGTAAATACATTTGTGATTGATGAATTAGTAGATAATTATTCGTGCATATGAATTACTTGAATAGAATTAGCATAATAAAGTAGGTCATAGATGCATGTAAAAGGGTCAAAATTTTTAATTTTTACCACCTTAACGCATCATGAAATCCTTCAACTTGAACTCTATTTTTAGACTATTATTAATGGGACGGGCTAAGGTGTGTTATAAAAGCACACCCTCAACATGATCTTCGTAATAAAATGTGCTTGGAGATTAAATTTTTCATTTTCTGAAAAAAAATTATTATTTTGTTTTTAATTTTTTTAAATCACTGTTTTTCAGAAAATTCGAACCATCAATAAACAACAATCTTCAAAAATTCTAAAATTAAAGTGAATAAGTTTAAAAAATATATAAAATTTGGTCTCCAAGCACATTTTAATATGAAGCTCATATTGAGCGGTTCAAATTAGCTATTTAGATCTTGAAAACAACACAGAAATACATAAAACACCAAATAACCTGTATTTTATAAATAGCCGTAGTCCATCCCTGTTATTAATAATATTAACTTTTTACGTAAAAACAATTAACCTTTTTTTTGGCTTGAGGCATTTAATAAGGAGGCATGGAATTATGCAGTTTTTGTTTTATAAGCTAACAAAATCGGTACATGCGAAATATGTTTCGTGTTAGTCAATTTGTCTGGTACATCATTCATTATTCATTTTTATGAAATTTAACATATATCAAAGCCTTTATTTTATACTGATCAATTTCCAGATTTGTTGTTTTTCTTTTTTTTTTTGTTAGCTATTCTCTCGTTTTCCTAATCTTCTTATCTAATTTACGTGTCTTTTCATTCGTGTTTTACTAAAAAATTAACTATAAATATTGCAAAAAAATTCTAAAATATTTAAATACAAAATGATTATTATATGAGGAGGGATCAAGTTACAACAAAGTTACAACAACTATTTTTTTCATTTTCAAAGTCCAAATCATCGATCCAAACCGTTCAACATGATCTCCACAATAGAATGTGCTTGCAGATCAAATTTTACATTTTTTTGAATTTTTTTACTATTTATTAAGTATTTTACAAAAAATAGTCATATTCAGACCATTGAATTTTGTACCCATCTTAATAAATAGTAAAAAAATTCAAAAAAAATGTAAAATTTGATCTGCAAGCACATTTATTTAGATAATCATGTTGAACGGTTTGGATCGACAATTTAGACTTTGAAAATGAAAAAAATAGTTATTGTAACTTTATTGTAACTCAAATTTGTTGTAACTTAATCCCTCCTCTTATTATATATACTAAAATAGTTGGTGTCAAAACACAAAAGTATGACAGTTATCAATACGGTTGGATATGGGTAAGAACATCAATTAATTGATTGACTGACACACATTGTAGAAAATTTGAGTTATTAGGATTGATTGATTGATCGATCCATCCATCCATTGATCGAATGTTATTAATTAATCTAGTAGTCTAATATAAAGTTAGAAATTAATTCAGCTATTTATTAATTATTAGTGCTCTAATATTCTATAAAATGATAATAGGAAAACCGCATGATTTTTAAATGACTATAGTTCTAACTGCTAGGTGCTAAGGTCCGACATAAATTAGGGGTATGGATAATATTCGATCCGTATTCGAAAAATTAAATATGAATATCTAATATCCGAATATCCGTATGGATATGGATACAGATATAATTTTATGTTCCAATTATCTATATCCGAATAGTAGATATATACCATATAGTTTAATATAGAATATGAAATTATGTTATTCACCATTATAATTAGATAAATATTATGAACTTTAATATTTTTTTAAATATATTTATATTTTTTAATAAATTTCTATTTTGATTTGTATCCGTTTCCGTATCCGAAAAATTAAAAAGTGATATGGATATGGTTTTACTACTATCTGCTCCGTTTTCACCCCCTAAACTAGGCACATAAAAATAAAATGGGGAATTTCACATATACCCTCAAAAACTTCAAAATTACGTATTCCCCCTCTAAACTTTAAAATTACAATAATTTCAAAGTTTAGAAGATTTCAAAGTTTTAATATAAAAGACAATAAAATAGATAAATTTGTGAGTTTTGAAGGATAATACATAATTTCAAAGTTTAGAAGGAGAAATACATAATTTTAAAATTTTTGAGGAGTATACATGAAATTCCCCCAAAATAAAATCATTTGGTTCAATAATTAAAAATTTAGCTTACTTGTATAAATAAAACATAAATCTTGTGAATAAATGTTGTTCACATGCAATAATACACTCGAAATTTTTGACAAAATATACAGAGCGCATGATTAAAAGAAAAAGGCGTGTCGTGGTTCATGGAGATATTCACCGGATATTAGAGCCTGTTCGGCGGACACATGAGCAGGGGAATGGACATAAGAACAAAAAAATTTTGAACTAATTTTTACTGTTCACGTGGACAAAAAAATTCAGTTTGAGTAATTTTTCTTTTCTCATGTGAACAGTAAAAATAAGAGTGCAGCCAAACAGGCCCTTAATTTCATCTTCAAATTTTATATATCCACCTCTACAGGGACTACACTGTACTAGAAATCTTGTCCCCTCGTATTACATGGTACAATTATACCTTGTTTGGATGGAGAGTAGAGATAGGAAGGAAAGGAGAGAAAATTGTGAATAATTGTTGTTTGATTCAATGTTTAAATTTTAATAGGTAAGTAAGGTTAATAGACGCTATTCTTATAACCTCTAGTAACTTTATAAAGCTTTTATTTTGTTAAGCATCAAATTGAGGTGTGACGGAGGTAAATAAAATGAACCAAACAAGAGAATATAAAACATAGTAACATTCTATTTTGTTCTTTACCCTCCCTTTTCTTTAATCTCACGTGAACCAAACATAGTATTAGAAAATTCAAATTGTTCTCTAATTCTGTATGAATCTGAAAATGGACCTTTGTATCTACAATAGATACCGAAATTTTTTTTTGTCCTGAAATTAAATCTGTACCGTTGTTTTCTAATTATATCCTCAAATACTTGAGATGATACAGATCTCTGTACCAGAGAGGAACAAGATATCAGGCAGGGGCGGACCCAGTGTATTCCAAGGGGGACAGCTGCCTCCTCCTAGATTTTGAGTTTTAGTGGAAATTTATCGGTTCCGACTGATTTTGCCTCCCCCCCTTGATTTTTTTTTTGCCCCCTCTGGACATTTAATTTGTAATTCGAGTTAAATTTAGGGTTAAAATTGAAATAAATATGTTGAATTTTGATTGGTAATTAGAATTATAAGTCAGAGCATCAGAAATTACAAGTCAAAGCATTGGAAAGTATAAGTTAAAGCATTGTTTTTTGTCGAGTACCCAATTGGTTAATGAATTTAAATCCGATTCGATATTTTTTTTGCCCCCTCGACGAAAATTCTGAATCCGCCTCTGATATCAGGATAGTGCATATGTTGGTAGATCAGAGTAGATTATATGAATGGGATAAGAGGGGGTTTAAATGGCACACCTAGCATTCTATCTTACCAGATTTAAATTTTTGTTTTAGAAAACAATAAAGGTTCAATCTTTCAAATTTTAATGTCCATAAGGATCCTCTACTTAAATTTTAAACTCACAATCTTCTATGGAGATTATTATATTTTATCACCAGACTAAATACTGATTCTTATAAATTTGAATTTAAAAATTATGAACTTAATTTTATGAAAAATAGGCTTGTTTGTTTACTTTGCACGGTACAAGTAATTTACAACCTGTCCGATAAAATTGGTGATTTTTTTTGCAAGAAATAGTATGACAATTTGAAAAAAAAAAAATGAGAACATTCAAAATAGAATATTTTAACATTTTTATTTATTAGATGCTATTTTATTATTATATGTTTTAAGGAACATTACCTAATATTTTTGACATAAAAATAAGATAAATCTTAGCTGTTTAATTGATATAATATGCATATTTTTAGTGTAATTCAAATGGTGGTGAACAAGTTATAAGAAACGAGTATTGAGAAACTTAAATGCTCATATGAAGTATGGATTTACGAGAATTTGAGCATCAAATCACCCATTTTTTTTCTTGGATTGTGACAGGATCTCTCCATTGCGTTGAGACTGGAGATGATATGTAATATATAGAATTTGGGTTTTTTATACTGGTGACCTTTTTTACTCAAGAGTCAGTTGCCTTCAATACAAAGATACTTTCCTGTTCATGCTCTCAAGTCTCCACCAATTTATTTCTTCTTCTTTTTTCCAAAACCAATTTATTATGTTAATTTTTATTTTATTTTATTCCAATAACACAGTTTCTTTCTTAAGTTTTTTACTCGTGAATTGAAATCATATTGCCATCCATTTTTTTTTAATTGAAAGTTCTCGTAGCTCCGGACTTCGACTTGAGAGTAGGTCCGATGCAGTCCGATGAGCATCGGACCTACTCTGGTTCGATGGGTTTAATCACCGTCTCTTTGCTTTGTGCGGAAAACTTTAAAATTCGTGCGTGTCTATTTCAATTTCCGTGCGCACATATCTTAAATTAGATCGGACGGTCATCATGTCGTTGAACCTAAAAGTAGGTCTGATGGGCATCGGACCTACTCCGTTCTCCCGGACTCCGGCCATGTAAAATTTAACAAAAAGAAAGATTAACTAAAAAGGCAAATATTGAGCCCACCTAAACCAACTAAAGTCACTTTTGAAATCTGCAATTATCCTTAATTTTTATTTTATTAAAACATAAGAGGACGATATATATTTAATTAGAGCTATGAATCCTATGATGTGTATGGTCTACCTAACAATATTTGTAACATATCATTGTTTTGCATGTTAAATTCTTCTTTTTAATTACATAACAATTCTCCCTTTTTAAAACACACACCACATTATTTGCATGGACTTAAAATAAATAAAATTTGTTGGTATCATTTGAATCGTCCGATTGGATGTAAAACAAAGGGATGATTGAGATTTTAAGTTAATTTAAGTAGATGAAACTAAGAAATAAAAATGAGAAAAGGCACAAGGGAGGGGGAAGCATTAATTGGTGTCACATGAAAGATTTGAGGAAGGCTGCACCTGCACCGACCTAATATATATCTCATAAAGCAATCATTCTTGTTTGGCCTTTTGTCCCTTCTTGCTTAGTAGGTTGGGGATAAGCCTCTGCTGCTTTTTTGATCTCAACCATTCAAAATTTTTTATTTATGTATCTCGAAAAAATATTTTTATATACAGATTTCAACAATTTTGAATGGTTGAGATAGGAAAAAGAGGACCCTGCTTTTCTCTCAGAAAAGCAGCGGAGTCCGTTCCGTAGGTTGGAGCTGTTTTTTCTTCTTCTTTTTTGGGTTTTCTTATTTCAATTGTTTAAAATTTTTTTTTTCTAAACATAGTTAGAGATGTCGGTGATATTCTTTTGTTTGTTTATTAAATCTGTATCATATTTGATAAGACAGGTATAAATACTGAATTTTTCGTTAACTTAATAAGCAATGGTAATTTAGTATGGTCTAGAATAACTTTTTATTGGTTTATTAGATAAGGATATAGATGAGAGTTATTTTGTATCTATTGGACTATTAATAATATAAAATTTTATGTGATAATATTTTATTTGTACGTGAACTATATTGTTATTATTATTATTAGATTGATTTATATAACTTTTTTTATTTTATAATTTATGATAAAATTAATTTATCCAACTTTAATATATTTTTAAGAGTAGGGTTAAAATGTACTATTGGTTTTGTGCTCCAATCATGCTCGACATCCTTATCTCTGTTTTTAAAGTCTAATAGTTGATCCGAACCACTCAATATGATCTTTGTATTCGTATGTGTTCGGAGACCAAATTTTATATTTTTGTAATTTTTTTTTACTATTTCTTAGATAGATACAAAATCTCTATTTTCAAAAGGTTTTGAACTATTAAAACCAATGATTTTGTACTTATCTAAAAAAATAATTACAAGTTTCGAAAATTTATAAAAATTGATCTCCAAGTACATTTTAATATAAAGATCATATTGAGCAGTTCTGATCGACTGTATGATCATACTGAAGAAAAAATCAATTGTACATTTTAACCCTTCTCATTTTTTAATCAATAATTGATGATAAGATTGGTTTATAAAATATTTAATATCAATTGTTTAATCAATAATATGTATAATTTAAAATAACAAGATAAAAAGATAATTTCTAATTATAATATTACAACATGATGAAAAATGAAGGCATTAAAATAACTTATGAAACTACATTTTTTGGACCGTTTGACTTTGTACTAAATGAATTCGAAATTTTCAAAATTTTACATATACACTCATCACTTGTGAAGTAGAACAATGTCAACTGTTTGAATTTGTTATTTAAAGCCAATCTAATAAATTTTGGAGTTGTGCTTATCAAGCCTAGCTTTGCTATAATATGTGCGCGCGCACATGTGTGTTATATTTTTGGATTAAATCATATAATTTATCAGTTTATTCAATAATTATTCATTATTCGTTTTATTATTCATATGGATAAAAGTAAGGTATGTATAAGACTAATATTAATAAATAAGAATAAATATATTTAAATTTGAAAATATGGACCTTTATCATTTTAACTAATAATCTTTAGTTATGGGTTTTGTTTTTGAATAAAATATATTTTTGTACTTATGTTGTGCATTACTTAATATTTTGACTAGGAGTTAGGCAACACTATTATGCATAACACACTTTGGTTCGTATTATGGATTTATATATTTTTTTTAATGTTGTACAAAAGCTGTACATTGTTTATATTTTTATTTTCAAAGTTGAAATAGTCGATTCGAACAGTTCACTGTGATTTTCATACGAAAATGTATAAAGATCAAATTTTACATTTTTTAAATTTTTTTTACCTTTTTTAGATAGGTAGAAAATCACTACTTTTCAATGATCTACAATATAAAAATCAAGTGATTTTTATCAATTTAAAAGCGCTAGTAAAAATATACATTTTAGCATTAAGTATATTTTATATAGAGATTATAATAAATAATTCGAATCAATAGTTTAAATTTTGAAAATAAAAATATAAAACCGTAATACGGACTAAATTAAGTAGGAAATTTTTTATTGGTAGTAATTAATAAAAAAGAAGAGAGACAAATGGTAAGATTACATTAATATTTATATGGTGGTAGTAAGATCGGTAGGAATTCTACCGATCTTAACTTTTTTTTTAATCTGATGTATAGATGAAGAGAATTCTTATATTTGATTTCTAGTAAACTATGAAAAGTTTTTCAAAAAATAGATGAAATGTTTTGATATATCTAAATTTTAAGATACTTTATTTATTTTTGTAAAAAAATATATTTTACTAGAAAAAATTAAAAGAAAAAAAAGAAAAAAACTGGTTTAGATCGGTAAAATTCTTAACGATCAAAACTTTTTTAATTTATTCCTACCGATATTACTACCAATATAAATAATTACTGTACTCTTACTGTTTGTCTATATTCTTTTCTACTAATTACTGCTAATAAAAAATTTCCAATATTCTTTTTTACTAATTACTGCCAATAAAAAATTTCCAATTAAGTACGATATACCTAGTACCATAGCCTCGAATAGTTCAATTTTCGGCTCTATCTATGACGCATGCCCCGATTCGGTGCTTTAGAATAAAAAGAAAGTGAATCAAGTTAAAATAGCTGACGAATACAATAAGACTTCAATTAAAATACGGAATTTCATTTTTTTTTAGAATTATGTCGAACCTTTTTTTTGTCTGAACTCCATTTTTTTTTTTTTTTTGCATTTAAACTCTTATTTGCATTGGATGCAAAATACTGCCGAGAGAGTTAAGGAAATTATGAAATGATACTTTTCAATTAGAAGATTAAAAAAAAATCCATAAAGTTACATGGGATTGTATGGATTTTGGTATCTTCTAATTAATTAGTTATGAATTATTATTTTTTAACTGATTGTAATAAATTAAAACCGATGATTTAAACGAAATCTAATTAATCAATTCGTTTAAATTCCTAGTTAAAGCTCCCAAGATTTTTTTATGGAAAAACAAAAAAAAAAAAATGGTTACATGAGTTCCAAATAATTCCAAATAATAATGATGAAAGGCCTAAGGTGCGATTGGGGCCATCTCAATTTTCCATCTCTCATTTTTTATTTTATATATTTGTGGTAATTTGATGGCGCACGTATGTCTTCCTGCTTTTTTTATTAATACCCAAAAAAAATAAAATATCAAATCTGTCCTTAATTTCAAATTTTTATTAAAAATATCCTGACCGCCTCTTCACTAGGAGGTCCACTGTTCATACCAAACTGTCCCACTATGGGACGGTTTGGTATTTTTTTTAGATACAATATGAATATCAAGATACTGAATTCTAATGCTAAAAATTCGAATTTTTTTTAAATATTTGTTAGATTACTTCTTTTGATGTATTAATTAGCATATTTATACTAAAATACGCTAAATTACTCGAAATTATGTTAAATTACGTTGAATTACACTAAATTACGTTACGCTCAATTACAATAACTTCGCTAATTATGCTGAAATACGGTAAATTACGCTAAACTACGCAAAGTTACGCTAAAGTAGACCGATTTTGTGCCATCTTTCATGAATCATAAAAAATAGTAAAAAAATTTCAAAAATAGTAAAAATTGGTATTCTACAAGTTCATTATGTAACTAATTTACTGAGCTACTTAGATTGAATAATAGAAATGAAAATCTTAATCGGAAACTTCAACTCAAGTTTTGAGACTCTTCCCTTTGTTTTTTGGCAATTCTGAATTTTGAAATCTGGCATTGCTAGCACTAACGCATGCGTATTTTCGCAAGCTTTCCGAAAAGTGGTCATTTGCTGAAATCAGACACTCGAGCACTATTTTATGGCCGTTTGAAGTTTCGTCGTCGTTTTTCGCCTTTTCAGTGAAGATATCGTCCCTATTCATATGTAATTTAGCGTAATTTACTGTATTTTAGCATAATTTAATGTAATTTAGCGTAATTTAACGTAATTTAGTGTTATTCAGCGTAATTTAACATAATTTCAAGTAATTTAGCATATTTTAGTATAAATATGCTAATTATACATCAAAAGAAGTAATCTAACAAAAAACCCAGCTAACGTGGGTATATTTATTAATAAAAATGTCGGAAACTAGAGTTTAGAAATAGGGTTTAGGATTTAGAGTTTCTTTTAAATATCACTAATTTTTATAAATATGTTATGTGAAAATTGTAAATAAATTAATGTACGGTAATTTTTAGAGTTTAGGTTTAGAGTTTAGGGTTTAGGTTTAGGGTTTAGGGTTTAGTTTTTAGAAATTGTCTAAAATAAGAGTTTAGGGTTAGAGTTTAGCGTACTTTAACTTAAATTTAGTGTAATTCACGTAATTTAACATAATTTTAAGTAATTTACTTATTTAGTATAAATATGCTAATTACATCAAAAGAAGTAATCTAACAAATATTTAAAAAAGTCTGACTTTTTAGCGTTAGAATTCAGCATCTTGATATTCATTTGTCTCTCGGAAAAAAAAATACCAACGCCTCACAGTGGGGCTGCTTGATATGAACAATAAAAAAATACCAAACTGTCCCATAGTGTACCTCCCGTGAAGAGACAATCAGGATATTTTTAATAAAAATTTGAAATTGAGAACATATTTGATATTTTGTTTTTTTAGGGTATTAATAAAAAAAGCGGTATGTCTTCCCTCTTCACATAATTAAATCATTTATGAGAAACTCTTACATCAAATTTA
>JAJGRW010000121.1:879631-927057 GCA_025461045.1 Carex parvula | reverse complement strand
TGTTTATTTTACAAATAGGTCCTTAGGTGCATAGAAGAATTTGCCTTAAAAAAATATATAATTTCTCCCTCTATTGATGAAGTATTTGTTCAAGTAAAACAACAACTATATTGTCTTATTGAATATGACTATTTATTGAATTCAGTCATCACTATAATAAATTTTGAGTTCCATCCATGTATATACTCTTATACTTTCCTTTTATTTTGGATGTAGTTCACATACTTGCATAACCAATTAGAACTATAATGATAAAAAATGATAAAGAAAAATCAAAAGGAGAAAGCAAGTTGTGAGGAATGGATTGCTAAGCACATGAGAGGGTTATCAAAAGAAGAACGGAGTAGGTCCGATGCTCATTAGACCTACTTTTAGGTTCAACGAGCACAATGACCGGTCTTATCTAATTTAAGATTGGTGCACACAAACATTGAACAAATGTTAGCATCGCACATCTTAAAGTAAATCAACGATGATTAAACCCATTAAACCAGAGTAGGTCCGATGCCCATCGGACATACTCTCAAGTGTATTAAAAGCAACCAAGCAAAGAACAAGTCAAGAAAGAGTACAAACTACAATATAAAAATTTATGATAAAATGAGATTTTATCTTTAAGAAATTAAGTACAGATTGGAGCATGAGAATCGTGCAAAATTAGTATAGTAATATAAGAGCAGTGTAATTGCAACATGTAATTGTCGCTAAGTGAGGTGGGGTGTCAGATGCTGTGCACGTGTGCTTCAAATTAATTATTAATTCAATAAATCAGGCAGCAATGCAGCATCCCACACCCCTCCTCTGCACCATTGCCCCCCTCCATTGTACCGTTCAAGGAATCCTATGTCTCTCTATTTTATCTACAATCAAACAATACATACATAATTACATAGGCGTTATAAATAAAAAAAAATTAAATTGTAAATTTATATATTTGTTATTGAATAAATAGATATAGCCAAACAATCAAATTTCATACAATTTAGTTATGTATCTGATAATATATCAAAAGGCGTTAATTCAGGAATTAATGTATTCCTAAAAAACAAACCTTACTTTAATCACACAAAAAGTTATCTAAAAAACAAATCACACTCAAAAAAATTAATGTACATACCATTTGTAAGAGGGATCTGACCGTTAATATCCATCGAGATTAGCAAGTCGTTAGTTCATCTCAGCAACTACATTTTTTGCACTCTTCGTGAAAGAGGCCCATGAAGAGGTTGTACGTTCGAAATCCGGAGATAGTCTTTTATTGATATTAATTTGAATTTAGAAGGTTAGATCTCTATTTTTTATATAATTTATATGTGAATGTATAAATGCAAAAAGGTTTTCACCTTAATTTGTTCTTTCATTAAGAAGCCAATATTTATTTATTTTAATCATAAAAATAAATACACAGAAAGCCTTTACTATTTGTCTACTGCACGAGGGACAAAAAATGTGGTCCTAAAATTGGCTGATATATATATATATGCTCTCAACATTACTGAAATGCATATCCTGATATCCCACAATACATACATACATTTTTTATTTTATGTTGTTGTCGGATATAAATATAATAAATTCATGACCTAAAAAAAGATCCAAGCAATGGATTCATTCAATCTTGTTTTGTTTTTGTAACCTAAAATGGTGTAGAGCGCAAATTAATTGTACATTATAACGTATATCACAACAAAATTATGAAAATGTGAGCAGTGAATAGCTTTGTCATGTCAATGGGTGTGGAATTAAGATTTTAAATTTGATTTTTATTAACACAAACTACGTATACGAGAAGGAAAATTGATTTTTAAATTTGATGTAAGAGTTTCTCATAAATGATTTAATTATGTGAAAGAGGGAAGACATACCGCTTTTTTTATTAATACTAAAAAAAAAACAAAATATCAAATTTGTCCTCAATTCCAAATTTTTATTAAAAATACCCTGACCGCCCCCCTGACCGCCCCTTCACTGGGCGGTCCACTGTTCATACCAAACTGCCCCACTATGGAGCAGTTTGGTATTTTTTTTTTACTGTTCATACCAAACCGCCTCACTGTAAGGCGGTTTGATATTTTCTTTTAGAGACAATATGAATATCAAGATGCTGAATTCTAACGCTAAAAATTCAGATTTTTTAAAATATTTGTTAGATTATTTCTTTTGATGTATAATTAGCAAATTTATACTAAAATACGCTAAATTACATAAAATTATGTTAAATTACGTTGAATTACACTAAATTACGTTAAAGTACGCTAAACTCTAAACCCTAAACTCTTATTTTGGATAATTTCTAAAACCCTAACCCTAAACCCTAAACCCTAAACCCTAAACACTAAACTCTAAACCCTAAAAATTACCGTACATTAATTGATTTACAATTTTCACATAACATATTTATAAAAATTAGTGATATTAAAAAGAAACCTAAACCCTAAATCCTATTTCTAAACCCTAGTTTTTGACATTTTTATTAATAAATATACCCACGTTAGCTGGATTTTTTGTTAGATTACTTCTTTTGATGTATAATTAGCATATTTATACTAAAATACGCTAAATTACTTGAAATTATGTTAAATTAAGCTGAATAACACTAAATTACGTTAAATTACGCTAAATTAAATTAAATTACGCTAAAATACAGTAAATTACGCTAAATTACATATGAATAGGGACGATATCTTCACTGAAAAGGTGAAAAACGACGACGAAACTTCAAACGGCCATAAAACAGTGCTCGTGTGTCCGATTTCAGCAAATGACCACTTTTCAGAAAGCTTGTGAAAATACGCATGTGTCAGTGCTAGCATTGCGGACTTCAAAATTCAAAATTGCCAAAAAATAAAGAAAAGAGCCTCAAAACTTGTAGAATAAATTAGTTACTATTATTCAATCTAAGTAGCTCAGTAAATTAGTTACATAATGAACTTGTAGAATACTATTTTCGGAATTTTTTTCCTATTTTTTATGATTCATGAAAGATGGCACAAAATCGGTCTACTTTAGCGTAATTTTGCGTAGTTTAGCGTAATTTACCGTATTTCAGCATAATTAGCGAAGTTATTGTAATTGAGCGTAATTTAATGTAATTTAGTGTAATTTAACGTAATTTAACATAATTTCAAGTAATTTAGCGTATTTTAGTATAAATATGCTAATTATACATCAAAGGAAGTAATCTAACAAATATTTAAAAAAAATTCAAATTTTTAGCATTAGAATTCAGTATCTTGATATTCATATTGTCTCTAAAAAAAAATACCAAACCGTCCTACAGTGGGGCGGTTTGGTATGAACAGTGGATCGCCTAGTGAAGGGGTAGTCAGGGTATTTTTAATAAAAATTTGATATTGAGGACAGATTTGATATTTTGTTTTTTTTTTTGTATTAATAAAAAAAGCGGGAAGACATACGTGCGCCATCCAATTACCACAAGTATATAAAATAAAAAATGAGAGATGGAAAATTGAGATGGCCACATACCTTAGGCCTGTCATCATTATTATTTGGAATTATTTGGAACTCATGTAACCATTTTGTTTTTTCATAAGAAAATCTTGGGAGCTTTAACTAGGAATTTAAACGAATTGGATTAATTAGATTTCATTTAACCGATTTTAATTTATTACAATCACTTAAAAAATAATAATTCGTAACTAATTAATTAGAAGATACAAAAATCCATACAATCCCATGTAACTTTATGGATTTTTTTTTAATCTTCTAATTGAAAAGTATCATTCCATAATTTCCTTAACTCTCTCGGCAGTATTTTGCATCCAATGCAACATAAGAGTTTTAATGCAAAAAAAAAAAAAAAAAAATGGAGTTCAGACAAAAAAAAGGTTCGACATAATTCTAAAAAAAAATGAAATTCCGTAATTTAATTGAAGTCTTATTGTATTCGTCAGCTATTTTAACTTGATTCACTTTCTTTTTATTCTAAAGCACCGAATCGGGGCATGCGTCATAGATAGAGCCGAAAATTGAACTATTCGAGGCTATGGTACTAGGTATATCGTACTTAATTGAAAATTTTTTATTGGCAGTAATTAGTAAAAAAGAATATTGGAAATTTTTTATTAGCAGTAATTAGTAGAAAAGAATATAGACAAACAGTAAGATTACAGTAATTATTTATATTGGTAGTAATATCGGTAGGAATAAATTAAAAAAAAATTGATCGTTAATAATTTTACCAATCTAAACCAGTTTTTTTTTTTCCTTTTAATTTTTTCTAGTAAAATTTTTTTTTTACAAAAATAAATAAAGTATCTTAAAATTTAGATATATCAAAACATTTCATCTATTTTTTGAAAACTTTTCATAGTTTACTAGAAATCAAATATAAGAATTCTCTTCATCTATACATCAGATTAAAAAAAAAATTAAGATCGGTAGAATTCCTACCGATCTTACTACCACCAATATAAATATTAATGTAATCTTACCATTTGTCTCTCTTCTTTTCTATTAATTACTACCAATAAAAAATTTCCTACTTAATTTAGTCCGTATTACGGTTTTATATTTTTATTTTCAAAATTTAAACTATTGATTCGAATTATTTATTATAATCTCTATATAAAATATACTTAATGCTAAAATGTATATTTTTACTAGCGTTTTTAAATTGATAAAAATCACTTGATCTTTATATTGTAGATCATTGAAAAGTAGTGATTTTCTACCTATCTAAAAAAGGTAAAAAAAAATTTAAAAAATGTAAAATTTGATCTTTATACATTTTCGTATGAAAATCACAGTGAACTGTTCGAATCGACTATTTCAACTTTGAAAATAAAAATATAAATAATGTACAGCTTTTGTACAACATTAAAAAAAAAATATAAATCCATAATACGAACCAAAGTGTGTTATGCATAATAGTGTTGCCTAACTCCTAGTCAAAATATTAAGTAATGCACAACATAAGTACAAAAATATATTTTATTCAAAAACAAAACCCATAACTAAAGATTATTAGTAAAAATGATAAAGGTCCATATTTTCAAATTTAAATATATTTATTCTTATTTATTAATATTAGTCTTATACATACCTTACTTTTATCCATATGAATAATAAAACGAATAATGAATAATTATTGAATAAACTGATAAATTATATGATTTAATCAAAAAATATAACACACATGTGCGCGCGCACATATTATAGCAAAGCTAGGCTTGATAAGCATAACTCCAAAATTTATTAGATTGGCTTTAAATAACAAATTCAAACAGTTGACATTGTTCTACTTCACAAGTGATGAGTGTACATGTAAAATTTTGAAAATTTCGAATTCATTTAGTACAAAGTCAAACGGTCCAAAAAATGTAGTTTCATAAGTTATTTTAATGCCTTCATTTTTCATCATGTTGTAATATTATAATTAGAAATTATCTTTTTATCTTGTTATTTTATATTATACATATTATTAATTAAACAGTTGATATTAAATATTTTATAAACCAATCTTATCATCAATTATTGATTAAAAAATGAGAAGGGTTAAAATGTACAATTGGTTTTTTCTCCAGTATGATCATACAGTCGATCAGAACTGCTCAATATGATCTTTATATTAAAATGTACTTGGAGATCAATTTTTATAAATTTTCGAAACTTGTAATTATTTTTTTAGATAAGTACAAAATCATTGGTTTTAATAGTTCAAAACCTTTTGAAAATAGAAATTTTGTATCTATAAAAAAAATAGTAAAAGAAATTACAAAAATATAAAATTTGGTCTCCGAACACATACGAATACAAAGATCATATTGAGTGGTTCGGATCAACTATTAGACTTTAAAAACAGAGATAAGGATGTCGAGCATGATTGGAGCACAAAACCAATAGTACATTTTAACCCTACTATTAAAAATATATTAAAGTTGGATAAATTAATTTTATCATAAATTATAAAATAAAAAAGTTATATAAATCAATCTAATAATAATAATAACAATATAGTTCACGTACAAATAAAAAATTATCACATAAAATTTTATATTATTAATAGTCCAATAGATACAAAATAACTCTCATCTATATCCTTACCTAATAAACCAATAAAAAGTTATTCTAGACCATACTAAATTACCATTGCTTGTTAACGAAAAATTCAGTATTTATACCTGTCTTATCAAATATGATACAGATTTAATAAACAAATAAAAGAATATCACCGACATCTCTAACTATGTTCAGAAAAAAAAAATTTAAAACAATTGAAATAAGAAAACCCAAAAAAAAGAAGAAAAAACAGCTCCAACCTACGGAACGGACTCCGCTGCTTTTCTGAGAGAAAAGCAGAGTCCTCCTTTTCCTATCTCAACCATTCAAAATTGTTGAAATCTGTACATAAAAATATTTTTTTATCGAAATACATAAAATAAAATTTTTTGAATGGTTGAGATCAGAAAAGCAGCATAGGCTTATCCCCAACCTACTAAGCAAGAAGAGACAAAAGGCCAAACAAGGATGATTGCTTTATGAGATATATATTAGGTCGGTGCAGGTGCAGCCTTCCTCAAATCTTTCATGTGACACCAATTAATGCTTCCCCCTCCCTTGTGCCTTTTCTCATTTTTATTTCTTAGTTTCATGTACTTAAATTAACTTAAAATCTCAATCATCCCTTTGTTTTACATCCAATCGGACGATTCAAATGATACCAACAAATTTTATTTATTTTAAGTCCATGCAAATAATGTGGTGTGTGTTTTAAAAAGGGAGAATTGTTATGTAATTAAAAAGAAGAATTTAACATGCAAAACAATGATATGTTACAAATATTGTTAGGTAGACCATACACATCATAGGATTCATAGCTCTAATTAAATATATATCGTCCTCTTATGTTTTAATAAAATAAAAATTAAGGATAATTGCAGATTTCAAAAGTGACTTTAGTTGGTTTAGGTGGGCTCATTATTTGCCTTTTTAGTTAATCTTTCTTTTTGTTAAATTTTACATGGCCGGAGTCCAGGAGAACGGAGTAGGCCGATGCCCATCAGACCTACTTTTAGGTTCAACGACATGATGACCGTCCGATCTAATTTAAGATATGTGCGCATGGAAATTGAAATAGACACGCACGAATTTTAAAGTTTTCCGCACAAATTTTAAAGCAAAGAGACGGTGATTAAACCCATCGAACCAGAGTAGGTCCGATGCCCATCGGACCTACTCTCAAGTCGGAGTCCGGAGCTACGAGAACTTTCAATTAAAAAAAAATGGATGGCAATATGATTTCAATTCACGAGTAAAAAACTTAAGAAAGAAACTGTGTTATTGGAATAAAATAAATAAAAATTAACATAATAAATTGGTTTTGAAAAAAAAGAAGAAGAAATAAATTGGTGGAGACTTGAGAGCATGAACAGGAAAGTATCTTTGTATTGAAGGCAACTGACTCAGAGTAAAAAAAGTCACCAGTATAAAAAACCCAAATTCTATATATTACATATCATCTCCAGTCTCGACGCAATGGAGAGATCCTGTCACAATCCAAGAAAAAAAATGGGTGATTTGATGCTCAAATTCTCGTAAATCCATACTTCATATGAGCATTTAAGTTTCTCAATACTCGTTTCTTATAACTGTTCACCACCATTTGAATTACACTAAAAATATGCATATTATATCAATTAAACAGCTAAGATTTATCTTATTTTTATGTCAAAAATATCAGGTAATGTTCCTTAAAACATATAATAATAAAATAGCATCTAATAAATAAAAATGTTAAAATATTCTATTTTGAATGTTCTCATTTTTTTTTTTTTCAAATTGTCATACTATTTCTTGCAAAAAAAATCACCAATTTTTAATCGAACGGTTGTAAATTATTGTACCGTGCAAAGTAAACAAACAAGCCTATTTTTCATAAAATTAAGTTCATAATTTTAAATTCAAATTTATAAGAATCAGTGTTTAGTCTGGTGATAAAATATAATAATCTCCATAGAAGATTGTGAGTTTAAAATTTAAGTAGAGGATCTTTATGGACATTAAAATTTGAAAGATTGAACCTTTATTGTTTTCTAAACAAAAATTTAAATCTGGTAAGATAGAATGCTAGTTGTGCGATTTTTTTTTTGTTTCTTGCAAAGCCCGTAGGCCAATTGCAACAATTTATCATAGTTTGAAACGCGGATTTGAAAACCCCCTCTTATTCCATTCATATAATCTACTCTGATCTACCAACATATGCACTATCCTGATATTATATCAGAGGCGGATCCAGAATTTTCGTCAAGGGAGCAAAAAAATATCAAATCGGGTTTAAATTCATTAAACAATTGGGTACTTGACAAAAAACAATGCTTTAACTTATATTTTTCAATGCTTTGACTTGTAATTTCTGATGCTCTGACTTATAATTCTAATTACCATCAAAATTCAACAGATTTATTTTAATTTTAACTCTAAATTTAATTCGAATTACAAATTAAATGTCCAGAGGAGGCCAAAAAAAAATCAAGGGGAAGGCAAAATCAGTCGGAACCGATAAATTTCCACTTAAACTCAAAATCCAGGAGTAGGCAGCTGTCCCCCCTGGAATACACTGGGTCCGCCCCTGCCTGATATCTTGTTCCTCCCTGGTACAGAGATCTGTATCATCTCAAGTATTTGAGGATATAATTAGAAAACAACGGTACAGATTTAATTTCAGGACAAAAAAAAATTTCGGTATCTATTGTAGATACAAAGGTCCATTTTCTGATTCATACAGGATTAGAGAACAATTTTAATTTTCTAACACTATGTTTGGTTCACGTGAGATTGAAGAAAAAGGAGAGTAAAAAACAAAATAGAATGTTACTATGTTTTATATTCTCTTGTTTGGTCATTTTATTTACCTCCGTCACACCTCAATTTGATGCTTAACAAAATAAAAGCTTTATAAAGTTAATAGAGGTTAAAAGAATAGCGTCTATTAACCTTACTTACCTATTAAAATTTAAACATTGAATCAAACAACAATTAGTCACAATTTTCTCTCCTTTCCTTCTTATCTCTACTCTCAATCCAAACAAGGTATAATTGTACCATGTAATACGAGGGGACAAGATTTCTAGTACAGTGTAGTCCCTGCAGAGGTGGATATATAAAATTTGAAGATGAAATTAAGGGCCTGTTCGGCTGCACTCCTATTTTTACTGTTCACGTGAGAAAAAAAAAATTTACTCGGACTGAATTTTTTTTCCCACATGAACAGTAAAAATCAGTTCAAAATTTTTCTGTTCCTGTGTCCATTCCCCTGCACATGTGTCCGCCAAACAGGCCCTAATATCCAGTTAGAGGTGCTATCGGGTCGGGTCGGGTCCGGATACTATTATATTTGGATCCGTATCCTAAAAATGTTCGGGTCCAAATTTCGATCCATATACTTATTTGTTTCAAATCGGGTCGGGTCTGGATCCGGATACCTATCTACCCGTAGATATTTCGGGTCCAGTCTTTCGGTTCCGGATAGATAGATACCCATAACTTGTTTGTGGATTATCGGGTCCGGTCCGGATATGGGCGGTTCCGGATCCGAAGCGGGTATATGTCGCAACTCTCAAGAATTTGAGAAAGTAAAATATTGGAGATGGTCCTTTTCTATGATTCAAAAAATCCATGAATGGAATATTAATACTATTTTTTTAATAGAGAATTAAATTTATGGAAGATAATTGATTTCAATGAGATTTATTGCAAAGACATATCAATGAGAGCCATAAATTTTCATGATTATGCAGAGAATATATAAGGTAGATATTGAAAGATATATTCAGAGCAATAAATTTTCATGATTATGCAGATGATATATAAGGTAGATATTGAAAGATATATTCAGAGCAATAAATTTTCATGATTATGCAGAGGATATATAAGGCAGATATTGAAAGATATATTCAGAGCAATAAATTTTATAAAAAAATTAATATGCAAAATGTGATTACTGGCATGACATTTGTTAATTTAATTATATGTAAAATTGTATTTTCATAATTATTAATATATGTTTTATCGGGTATTTATATGGGTATCGGGTCGGATTCGGTTATGGGTCGGATAACTAATTCAAACCCATATCCTATCCATTACAATATCGGTTCCGGTTCGGATCCGGATCGGATATTAAATTATTAATTTTGTAACCGTACCCATAATTTAACCGGTTATATTTTTTAAACCATACCCTACCCAAATTAACCGGATCCGGGTCGGTTCCAGGTCGGATCCGGTTCGGTTCCGGATCGGATCCGGGTAATCGGATAAAAGTAGCACCTCTATATCCAGTGAATATCTCCACGAACCACGATGCGCCCTTTTCTTTTAATCATGCGCTCTGTATATTTTGTCAAAAATTTCGAGTGTATTATTGCATGTGAACAGCATTTATTCACAAGATTTATGTTTTATTTATAGAAGTAATCTAAATTTTTAATTATTGAACCAAATGATTTTATTTTGGGGGAATTTCATGTATACTCCTCAAAAATTTCAAAATTATGTATTTCTCCTTCTAAACTTTAAAATTATGTATTCTCCTTCTAAACTTTCAAAACTCACAAATTTATTTATTTTATTGTCTTTTATAATAAAACTCATTTGAAATTTATATAATATCCATTTTACCCTTTATTAAAAGTATATACAAATTGTATCTTGTTTAAGAAAAATGTCAGTCTTATATTTCATCAGTTTTCGAGGACAAATTGGATATTTTATAAAGGGTAAAGGACAAAATGAGTATCTTATAAGACCGACATTTTCTTAAACAAGCTACAAATTTTTTATACTTTCAATAAAAGGTAAACTGGGTATTTTATAAATTTAAAATGAGTTTTATTATAAAGACAATAAACTGGATAATTTTGGAAATTTTGGAAGTTTAGAGGGAGAAATGTGTAATTTTAAAGTTTAGAGGGGGAATACGTAATTTTGAAGTTTTTGAGGGTATACGTGAAATTCCCCATTTTATTTTTATGTGCCTAGTTTAGGGGGTGAAAACGGAGCAGATAGTAGTAAAACCATATCCATATCACTTTTTAATTTTTCCGTATCGGATCAAAATAGAAATTTATAAAAAAAATATATAAATATATTTAAAAAAATATTAAAGTTTATAATACTTATCTAATTATAATGGTGAATAACATAATTTCATATTCTATATTAAACTATATGGTATATATCTACTATTTGGATACAGATAATTGAAACGTAAAATTATATCTGTATTCATATCCATACGGATATTCGGATATTGGATATCCATATTTAATTTTTCGAATACGGATCGAATATTAACCATACTGTTTTCGCCCCTAGCCTAATTTATGTTGGACCTTAGCACTTAGCAGTTAGAACTATAGTCATTTAAAAATCATGCACTTTTCCTATTATCATTTTATAGAATATTAGAGCACTAATAATTAATAAATAGCTGAATTAATTTCTAACTTTATATTAGACTACTAGATTAATTAATAACATTCGATCAATGGATGGATGGATCGATCAATCAATCAATCCTAATAACTCAAATTATTAATTGATGTTATTACCCATATCCAACTGTATTGATAACTTCATACTTTTGACACCAACTATTTTAGTATATATAATAATCATTTTGTATTTAAATATTTTATAATTTTTTTTGCAATATTTATAGTTAATTTTTTAGTAAAACACGAATGAAAAGACACGTAAATTAGATAAGAAGATTAGGAAAACGAGAGATTCGCTAACAAAAGAAGAAAAAGCAAAACAACAAAAGGAAATTGATCAGTATAAAATAAAGGCTTTGATATATGTTAAATTTCTTAAATTTTATTTGTGTAATTTGATATGTGTTTTTCTTTTCTAAAAATGAATAATGAATGATGTACCAGACAAATTGACTAACACGAAACATATTTCGCATGTACCGATTTTGTTAGCTTATAAAACAAAAACTGCATAATTCCATGCCTCCTTATTAAATGCCTCAAGCCAAAAAAAGGTTAATTGTTTTTACGTAAAAAGTTAATATTATTAATAACAGGGATGGACTACGGCTATTTATAAAATACAGGTTATTTGGTGTTTTTTGTATTTTTGTGTTGTTTTCAAGATCTTAATAGCTAATTTGAACCGCTCAATATGAGCTTCATATTAAAATATGCTTGGAGACCAAATTTTATATATTTTTAAAACTTATTCACTTTAATTTTAGAATTTTTGAAGATTGTTGTTTATTGATGGTTCGAATTTTCTGAAAAACAGTGATTTAAAAAAATTAAAAACAAAATAATAATTTTTTTTCAGAAAATGAAAAATTTAATCTCCAAGCACATTTTATTACGAAGATCATGTTGAGGGTGTGCTTTTATAACACACCTTAGCCCGTCCCATTAATAATAGTCTAAAAATAGAGTTCAAGTTGAAGGATTTCATGATGCGTTAAGGTGGTAAAAATTAAAAATTTGACCCTTTTACATGCATCTATGACCTACTTTATTATGCTAATTCTATTCAAGTAATTCATATGCACGAATAATTATCTACTAATTCATCAATCACAAATGTATTTACTAAAGGAGATTTGGATATACCTCTACCAAATGTCAATTTGGTAAATAGAGAGAAATCGTATTCTCTTTTAGGTCTCTTAGATACATTCGTTTGTCGAAACGGCCATCTAATATTCACCTTGAACTAAACAAGAATTAGAAAGATCTTGCTAAAGATCTTAATCTAATCTAAGCTTAGAATCTAGTTAATAACCCTTCTTGTTCTTCTAATAATTCTTCATTAAAGAGACTAATAATATGAGAGGAAGAGGGGGCGCTAGGAGAGAGAGGAAGAGAAAGAAATAATTTTCAGAAAATTGTTTAATGGAAAACTTTATTTGTGTTCTAAAAATTATCTTATATTAATTACTTTTACATGTTAAGTTTATGAATTTGATGTTATATGTATTTTGTTCTATGAGTTTTATGTTTATTTTTAGAAGTGTTCAAGAAGATGCTCTTGATCTCGAAACATATAACTATATATGATGACAAACATAAATCTCTAAAATGTTCACAAACTTGGTTATTAGCATGGAACACTAATATACTATGATAAGTTATCATGTTGATTAAAGTACTTTGTAGTTCTATACATGTTGATAAAGATTTATTATTTAATAACATGAGTTTATGAAATGTTTCATATATTGAATAGACCTAACAAATAAAAACATTATATGGATTATGTTAGTGTAATTAATGTTTTCATTGTGTCTCAGAATTCTTAGATATGAGAAGTATATAATGTAATTAATTTTAAAAGCTAATTATTACTAGTAGTGATAAAAATATTAATTCCTTGTATATAATTTGTGCTGAAGAAAGTCATATGTCAATAGTATCATTGCCCCTAATTTATAACGAGTAATGATATTTTATGGGCCATTTTGGTAAAGTAGTATTATAATGCATGCAGTATAACTGAAGTGCAGTTATATATTAATAATTTACTTAAGAGATCAAGAAACAAATATAATACAAAGATGACACAATCTTACTTTGTATATTATTCATAATATCATGTGGCAAGAAATAAATACAAGTAATGTTATTTATATCGCTACTTTAAAGGATCGTGTATTGTAAAATGATACTTTATATCTATGTTATTTGGTAACTATAATGTATAACTAGAATACCAATTATAGTTTATGGTAATAAAATATTATTATGCCATTGCTAACATAACATAGATCCTCTATGTAGGTCACACCAACTGAACAAGAAACAAGAATGGTATTTTATTTATAAGATGTATATTGTTTTATATGATATGAAATAAAAAACATGCGATAAAATATCATGACTTTTTAGAACAAAGATAAATTTATGAGAAATGTGTATACATATTATTTAGTATAATATACATGACACATAAATATAATGATGTGTAGAACATTGTTATAACATAAGTTTATTAAAATCCAAAATTAGTATGAGTTAGAGCTGGTACTATAGCAGCGGCTAGAGTTTGGCTATTTTATTAAGGAGAATTATACCAGGAATGTTACACAAAGAAAACCCTAGTATATTTGTATATAAGTAGAGGTAGAGAAGTTTTTCATTAAGCAATTTTTTTTAAAAATTATTTACTTCTTTTCCTCTCTCTCCTAGCCGCCGTCCCCTCTTCCTCTCATATTATTAGTCTCTCTAATAAAGAATTATTAGAATAACAAGAAATGTTATTAACTAGGTTCTAAGCTTAGATTAGATTAAGATATCTAGCAATGTCTTTCTAATTCTTGTTTAGTTTAAGGTGAAGACTAGGAGAACGGTTCGACAAATGAAGGTCCTAGAGACCTAGAAGAAAATACGCCTTCTCTCTATTTACCAAATTGACATTTGGTAGAGGTATATCCAAATCTTCTTTAGTAAATAGATTTGTGATGATGAATGAGTAGTATCCGTACATATGAATTACTTGAATAAAATTAGCATAATAAAGTAGGTCCGTAATTTTCTTATAAAAGGGTAAAAAAATTAATTTTACCACCTTAATGCATCATGAAATCCTTCATAACCTTCATAGTATAATTTTCCTTAATAAAAGAGTCAAACCCTAGCTGCTACTATAGTACATGCTATAGTACTAGCTTCAACTCCTATTAATTTAGGCTTTAATAAACTTATATTATAACAATGTTCTGCACATTATGATATTGATGTGTCATGTATATTAATAATATTTATGTGCACCACATTAATATATATGCACATTTCTCATAAATATATCTTCGTTCTAAGCAGTTATGATATTTCACATTTTATCATATGTATTTTATTTTATATCATATGAAACAATATACATCATATAAATACAATATCCTTATTGTTTCTTGTTCAGTTGGTGTGACCTATATAGATGATCTATGTTATGTTGGCAATGACATAATAACATTTTATTATCATAAACTAAAGCGGTATTCTAGCTATACATTATAGTTATCCAAGTAACATAAATGTAAAGTATCATTTTACAATACACGATCCTTTAATGTAACGTTACAAATAACTTTACTTATGTTTATTCCTTGTCACATGATATTATGAATAATATACAAAGTAGAACTGTCACATTTGTATTACATTCGCTAGTTATATATGAGGAACTAATATTTTTATCCTACTGGTAATAAGTAGCTTTTAATATTAATTACATTATATACTTCTCATGTGAAAAAAGAAATACATGTTTACTTTTTTTTTTTAAATCTTCACAGAAGTTGCGAAGTCATGAGAGGGAATCGAACTCTCTACCTTTGGGTAACCAACAATCCTAGGACTTTTCTCCTAGCCAACTACGCTACCTCCCATTTCAAAAGAAATACATCTCATATCTAAGAATTATGAGACACGATGAAAACAATAATGACACTAACATAATCCATATAATTTTTTCATTCGTTAGGTCTGTTTAATACATATGAAACCTTTCATATACTTATGTTATTAAACGATAAACCTTTATCAACATTTATAGAACTACAATGTACTTTAATCAACATGACAAATTTATCATGGTATTCCATGCTAATAACCAAGTTTGTGAATATTTTAGAATTTATATTTGTCATCATATAAAATTATATGATTCAAAACCAAGAGCGTTTTCTAGAATATTTCTAGAGATAAATATAAAAATCATGAAACAAAATGACTATAACATTCAATTCATAAACATAACATGTAAAAGTAATCAATATAAGATAATTTTTAGAACACAAAACTAATACAAGTAACTTAATTTTTTTGTATATACGCTAAATATTAATTTTTAATGATGAAAATTTAAATTCAAGTAAGAATATAAAACAGTCAATAATTTAATGTATTATATAGTATTTCATCCTTGTGAAAAAAGTTGGTGGCATATCACTCTTATTTTGATTAGCATTGGGATGAAAAGTCAACAAAGAATCTAGCCACATGAAGTGACATTTATATAGGTGTAAAAGAAAGCGAAATATATAGATTATATTTGATGATTTATTTTTAATTTTGGTTTTAAAATATTTTTATCAAGGAATGAAACGTGGAGGTAAACACAGATATAAAAATATGACAATCAATTTTATTTGATGATTCAAGATGTTAGAATATGGGAAAATTAAAAACTGAAACTTTATATACATGCCTTTAACATTTGACATGCATCATATTTAAATTTGTTGTTGCAATTTAACATTCATTAGGTTAAAATCAAATGTCAATAAAATTAAATCATTTACATTCAAGTAACTTGTTGCATGACAAAATAATATTAAGTTACACTAAAATTCATACACAAACCCTCTATCTCTGTCTTAAAAATCATATAAAAAATTATACCCTCTTTATTTTTTGCCGAGCACTGTGTTGTCTTTTGTCCATAAGAAAAATAAAGGTTTAGTTTATTAATTTAATTTAATATCTGTAAAGAATTCTCTATTTGAATTTCAAACTTACGACCTCTCACACAAAATGTTGTCTTTTACCACTAAATCAATAACTAATTTTTGTCAAACATTGACACATTGTGTTGTTGTAATCAAATAAGCATCTGATAAAAAAATCAAATAAGCCATTTTATGGAATTGGGAAAGAGTACCTCTTGTGTTGGTACAAATGGAGAAGATGGTTTCACATATTGAAACATACACCAAACAAAAAGGTGTGGAAACTAAAGAGGCAAGTGTTAAAAACGACATGGATTTATTAGGCTAATTGTTGGCGCTTTCCTACACCGTGTAACAAATTATTCAATCCACATATTTTTCATACCATTTGAATTATTGTGTTTTTTCCTTCTTCTTTCTTCTGGAAAACAAAACGCCAAATATTTCTTTCTTTATATATATTGATTGTGAATTGCTTAAGAAACTTTTATCCTCTTTTTGCAATTTATGAGAAAAACACAAAAAAAAAAGTGTTTATAGCATTGTTTGTTTTACTTAAGATTATATGTTGAAAAATAATATTTTTTGTGGTTGTATGTTTTGTCACCATATGTTAATAAAAAATATTTTTTTTGTGCACAAAGGCTGCGAAATCGTGAGAGAAGCTTGAACTCTCGATTTCTGAGTAACCACAGTCTTAAAATTTTTTCTCCTAGCCAACTATGCTACCACCCAATTCGACGTTAATAAATTATCCATGACTGGATCAACCCAAAATTAAGTTTGCAGCAATTATTCGCTTGTATAATAAAACCTGAATAAGATTTTTAATTGTACAACATATCATGAGGAAAGGGACCTAGAATAATCTGTGATAGCTTTGGATGGAAAGCTATCTTTTGTTTCGAGTTTTAGATAAAAATGAATATAATTTATTTAAAAATAATAATTAGATTATATTTTTCTCATTATCACTAACATCAACAACTCTGAAAAATAATGTTTACTCGCTGACCATAATTCCTCCATCATAGAAAACTATAAAATAATTTAAAAAATAAGTCCAAACAACATGAGATTTTGATCCTAAATTCATACAAAACTATAAAGGTCAAATCTACAAAATCTATGATCATTTTGATGGTAATTTATAATATCACAATAATTCAGGTAATGAACTTCAATAACTAAAATGGTACAAGTAATAGTTTACAACTAGAAGAGCAGATAATAATTATTGATTAATCTTTAAAATAGATGAACAACTTTACATATCATCCTCAACAAGAATGAAATTAAATTTTTTGGAGGTTGCTAAATTAACAAAGATAAGAAAAAAAAAGATTGTGATATAGAAATCCAACGGCTAGAGAGAAAAGGAGCTAATATTTTATTTCTATAACCTACTCTTTATGATCTTTCCAATTAGGTCCTCTATATAATGTCAATTGCGAGTACAGTTACAATTCATGACCAGCAAATGTTTTGACAAATCCAGTTGTTATCCAATATTTTTTTGTTTTTGTTTGGACCGCCGCTCTTTTATAAAACAAAACAAAAACAAAAACAAAAACAAAAACAAAAGTAAATATCTCCAGTAAATATCTCTCAATTTTTGACACAGAGCCAACCAAGCACAGGAGAATCCTATATCCTCTGACTATGTCAAACTGAAACCCTAGATTTTGTAATAATTAATAATATTTCACTTAGTTTGAAAAAATTAAATAATTTTATTATAATTTACTGCATATTTTCTCACACACAGGTCACACCCTGCCGCTCTCTCTCTCTCTCTCTCTCTCTAGTGTTGACAAAATTTTATGGGCTTGCAGGGTTTGCCCTTCTAGCCTACTCAGAGAGAGAGAAATACAGAGAGAGAGAGGGGCATCCACCTCACCAGTCTCACCTCCTCTTCTCTTCTCTTCTCTTCTTCCCGAGATAAGCGCCACCTTTCCACGCACCAACAACACACAAACCACCTCTCTTTCTTTGCTATCTTTGTTGATTTCTCTCTTTCTCTCTCTCTCTCTAGAATAGAATAGAATAGAATAGAAAGAAGATTACTATGTCGGGCTTATACGCCCGGAGCTTCTCTCCAGCGAGAGCCATCTCGCCTCAAATTAGAAATACCCCTGATGTAGAGAGGTATATCGCATAATAAGATGACAATCACACGCTATAAATTTTATTTTTCCTCACTGGGAATTAATTTTTTTTAGCATCGATTTAACTAAATTTATGCTATTTGCATCCTCATATACATGTTATAAGTTTCCCTTCTCTTCAATCGTCATCCAGTTTTGCATCTCTATCCTATTTATTCCTCATATTTGCATTCTACTAGTCATGGGTTGTTTTTGTTTTTTCTGTCAAGATACAAGGTCAGTACTCGGTGTAAATCCACCTCCTAATTCCGATGTTTAAATACATATTTATTCTTTTCAAAACCAATTTTCAGATCAGTTTTAACTTTTTCTTCCCGTGTGTATAGTCTCTTCATCCAAGTATTTCTCCTTCTTATAAATGAAATTTTAGATTCTGTTATTTGTTACTTGTTAGGCTACTGAGTATTATAATATGGATTTGATCTATATAAAAGTTGCTTTTATAATAGAATAGCAAATTCAAATAAGAGCTTATTCTTAGACATTTACGTATTAACTCTTACTTATTGCTCTTTGTTATTCTTGATATAAAAAAATAGTAATCTTTCATGTATGTTCGCTTGAATTGGTGAATTGGCTACATAACAAATTTTGGGCTTTTGTAAATGTATTTGTAGTTAAGTTATTCAAATGCCACCTCTTAATTTCTAGCAATGTCAGGATACTTGACAAATGGTTTTATTTAATTTGCAGTTATAGCCATTATCTAGCAGAGTTAGTAGAGGAGCACAGGAAGCTCGGACCTTTTGTGCAAGTTCTTCCGGTTTGTAGCCGATTATTAAATCAAGGTCTGCTATACTTTCTTATTTTGTTATGCATTGGTTTCTTCATTTTACGTTGTTCTTTATGCCGCGCATTTTTAATTTATACTGTCATCCACAATCTACAATTTAATACAGGTTTGATCATTATAATTGATGCTCAATTACATGGCCTATGATGTATTAATTGAGCACTGCATAATTACTTACTGTAAATTAGTATTTTTATTCCGCGTTCATGACTCGGTTGAGATTGTACTTGCGTTCTTTGATTTTTTGTTTGACTTTTAAAACTAGAAACTTTATCATAATTATTTCTTGATTTTATAGGCGACTTACTTCTAGAAAGTTTCTAAATGGGACTTCTATGTGGATCGCAATATCTCTACCTTTTTCTTGTGCTAACTTTTTTTGTTGAATTGGATTTATCTGTCAGAAATATTGAGAATCTCAGGGCTGGTACCGAATCATGGGTTTGGGGATTATGACAGACTGCATCATCGAAGCCCGAGTCCCATGTCTTCGCCAAATATTCGATCTAACCTAGGTGGGCCCGTTCTAGGACCTTGGAATATTCTTCAACAAGAGGTATGAGCCCTTGTTTCTCTCTCTGAATAACAAAACGAATTTTTTTGGTGAGGATAAGTTGTTTAATAATTAATATTACCATTTAAGGATTGAAGCACTTACTGGCAATACTGGTACTTGCTCATACCAGGTTGACTTATAAAATACACATCGCATGAAGCCCCACCTCCAAAAAGAAAAAGAAACAATGATAAAATTAGAAATAAATAATGAATATATAAAAAGAAGTGAAACCAGTACCGTGCTGGTATGGATCTATTCTTTTCGTGATACCTGGCTGCCTGTAGTATATCCGGTTTTGGCACCTGACCTTGTTTTCTCAATCCTCTCATTGAACTTGTACACATATTTCAATCTATCCCCCGAACTCTTTATTCTTTCCAATCAGTCTCCTTGAACTTTTTTTTTGTTCTATTAATATCGGCAGATGTATGTCTAAAGTACAGGACCAAAATATTAAGTCAAGTACTCTCAAACAAATTGAGGTTTGATCAATTAGTATAGGCAAACAAATCTACCACTTGACGCATCATCTCTAAGTCTAGTGGCATTATCAGAGTTAGAACTTAGAGATAATCAACTGATTTCCCAATTGAACAAAATGGAAAATCTTATAATCCAACTGAAAGTAATTAGGAGGCCACGTTGAGCAAAATATGTACATGGTATATTTGTCAGCTATTGTAACTGTTGTTAATTTGTAAGTGACATAATTTGGCTGGAATTTTTTTTCTTTTTCCGATGAAAACAGAGGTTGGGGATTCCACAAGGAATGACAATGGATTGGCAGGGCCCCCCACCAAGCCCGAACTCTTACATAGTGAAGAAAATTCTGCGTTTAGAGATTCCAGTTGATGATTATCCTAATGTATGCTTATTTTTATTGTACTTTATATTTTTACTAGTTCTATCTTCGGGCAGCAACACCAACCAGATCCAATGGATAAATGTAGGAACTGACAGTGATCCCGTGACAAATTTGCTCAAGTTGGTTTTCATTAAAGAATAAAAAGAACATGTTTGTTCTGTACTCTCTCTCTGTTTATATTTTGCTTTTTGATTTTAGAAGAGAAGTTTATGTAATTATTTTTTCCAGTTCAATTTTGTTGGAAGGATACTTGGACCGAGAGGGAACTCCTTGAAAAGAGTCGAGGCATCAACCGGATGTCGGGTTTTTATTCGAGGAAAGGGCTCTATTAAAGATCCAGAAAAGGTAATTGAGTTTAGTTGCAGTAAAGTTGTATCAGACTATTCCAGACTTGCAAAAATCTACCAAATCGCAATCTTACTAGTTTAAGGAGATGTTTTCTCTGTATCAGTCAAGTCTGGTATAATTACGATGATTAATTGAGAATTTATTGAAGCCAGGCCCATAAAAGGCAATGAAAAGGAGTTTCTGCAAATTGCATCCGGTGAAACTTACTGCCTGTTCCATACATGTGGTTTGATTTAAGTTGAATTTATATGATTGAAACGTTAAAGCAAAGAGATTTCTCTTCTGTATTGGAAAAAAATGTCAGAGTTTAATGAATGCATTATGCCAATTGCATTATTTGACAATGAATTTTTCTTGCAAATACCCAGAAAGTTTGATGTTCAGGTTGTGAATGTAATCTGTTTCAGTGTTTAACTGCAATTACTGTCATTTATGGGGTATAATTTGCAAAGAAAAGCAAATGAAAGACAGGTGCACCTTCATAATTTCAGAGACAGGATTGTCCAGATAATTTTTTACTCGCATTCTAAATTTTCCTTATTTTTTTTTTTGTGAAGGAGGAGAAATTAAAGGGGAGGATGGGGTATGAGCACTTGACTGACCCATTACACATCTTGATCGAGGCCGAGTTACCTGCTAATATAATTGATGCAAGATTGAAACAAGCGCAAGAGATCATCGAAGAACTGCTAAAACCTGTGGTGGGTGAATTTATTTGTAACTTAAATAGCTGGTTTACAATATCACAAGGTTATTGTGAGGTTCCTTTTCTTTCTTTTCATGGACACAAATTACAAAGTGTTGTTTTGTAAAAAGTTAAATATTTTGAAGGATTGAATTCTGATTATTTCATATATTTTTGGGCAGGATGAGTCGCAAGATTTTTACAAGAAGCAACAACTAAGAGAACTTGCAATGCTGAACTCTTCTTCTATGAGAGAGGAGAGCCCCCTCCCGGGCGGAAGTGATTCCCCTTTTGGTAACAATGTACCGAAACGTGCCAAGACCGATATTTAGATTATCGAAAAGTTTCAACTTGAGTCCGTCTCCTTCTTTGTTGGTTCTCCCTTGTAGCAGAGTCGGTGCAAGTGTAGGGTATTCATTTTATTCGTTATCTAGAATTAAATAACTTAACAGTGATATATGATGAGAGGGACTGAGGTTTTTAACTGTGAGAGCTGTTATTGTGACTTGTGTGTGTATGTGTGTCTGAGAGAAAGAAGGGTGGTTGTTCATTGAAAACTTTAAATTGTAGGTTTTGCTTTTAGGTGTCAATTTCATGAGAGCTTGTAGTGTGATAATAAATCTTGGATAGTTGGATGAATGGTGCTGTACTGGTACTGTTTATGTAATGCATTGGCTACTGGCTAGATTTATTAGCATGAAATTTTGAACCAGTAATATCAGTGGTTCCCTTTTTGCTTTTCTTTTCTTCATGTTTTCCTTTTAGCGGCGTTATCTTCATCATGTAGAATGGCCACTATTATCATTACTGTTATTCTAACTATTAATACGGTGAGTTGTGAAATAAGAGTTTTGTGATACTATACACTTATATTTTTAAATTTAAAAGTCAAAACAATAATCTGAATTTCTTGGGATATCAAATTTTACATTCTTTAGAATATTTTCACCGTTTTGTTAGATATGTAGATAATTTTGTAATAACAGCGATGGTCTTTCTAAAAAAAATAGTAAAAATGTTCTAAAAATATAAAATCTAGTTTTTATATTTTGATATGTTTGAACGATTCAAATTGATTGTTTGTATTTTAAAATAAAAAATATGATCGTGATGTACAATAAAATTTTTATTTCATAAAGCCTTGCCATGTGTGTTTCCAAACATGTACGATCGGTTGTCATTAAATAAATAGAAAGACCCCTTTGCCGACGGAGCAATTCTGATCTGTACCGAATTCACATCACCCCCGGTACCGGTATAGGAAATCTTTTACAATTACTTGATCTGGATCGTTTTTTTTAACTTGGCACGAATCTCAAAGACCAATAATACTGTCCCCTCCGTGAGCCCGAATCCCAAACTGGAAGTTAATCTCAAATCGTAAAATAAAGGGAATCTTTTACAGTACCGGAGAGGATATTTGTCCATCTGTACCTACCTATCTATCTATCTATCTATCTATCTATCTATCTATCTATATTTGCACAAGATAATACGGATATAAATAATTTTATGTGCATCTTATTTATTTTAATATCATAATATATGTATGTTATACTCTCAATCTTTTTTTTAAAAC
Organism: Carex parvula; assembly: GCA_025461045.1. Taxonomy (NCBI): domain Eukaryota; kingdom Viridiplantae; phylum Streptophyta; class Magnoliopsida; order Poales; family Cyperaceae; genus Carex; species Carex parvula. The sequence goes on along the minus strand of JAJGRW010000121.1, from coordinate 903,619 downwards.
TTTTTATTTTAATATTTTTGAATTAATTATTTTTGTTATATATTTATATATTTGTTAGTACTTGTAGTTAACTATACTTGGTATCTGTGTCTGATTAATTAGAGACATATTCAATATAGTATAGGTATTTATATTCTCTCTGTAAAATCCATATTAGCTCAATAAAATATGAATATGAACGTAATTTCTCGAAATTTTTATTAATATTCAACATTACATAAAAATTAATAGACTTGCCTACGATTTTGTAGGAATTATATAAATGTTCAGACTGCTGAGATTCTCAGTGGTCCACTTTTTTTTCTGGACCGCTATGATTCTCGGCGGTTGAGAAAAGAAGTAGACTGCCGATAATCTAGGCGGTCCGGATGTCTATAAAAGAAGAGGCTGGGGTCCCGATTTCTCTTGCTCCAGCCAAGTCCCTGCATTTTTTCATGTAAGTCCCTCTTTTTTTTTAATTATGTTTAGTCCAAAATGATTATAAATTGTTAGAATTTGTTAGAAATGTATCAAAATTAGTATAACTTTGTGTTAATTAGTATAACTTAGTGTTAATTAGTATAACTTAGTGTTAATTAGTATAATTTAGTACAAATTAGTATAATGATAAGTCTCAATTATATATACTTTTAATTAGGGTTTAACCTAAAAAACTAAGCCAATTTTCTTGTATTTTAGTGTAATTTTGTGTTAAAATATGATAAGAATCAAGTTACTGCTAAAGTCTATTTAAATTACAAAAAATGAAGCAAATTGTAGATCTTCTTGACGGTTTGGACATTTTTTAAATTTCAACAAAATCGTGGACATTCTATTAATTTTTATTTAATGTTGGATATTAAAAAAATGGCGGCGTAATTTCATACCTGTTTATTTTATTTGGAACCTTATACCAGAACTTGAATCGATTTGCACGAAACTTTTCTTGTTCTTCGCTACCTCTGTTTGTTCAACAAGGAGGGTTCAAATGCACCATTATTTTTGTGCTCCAATATGCTCCACATCTTTTATCTCTATTTTTAAAATCCGAACAGTCGATCTGAACCGCTCAACATGATCTTCATAATAAAATATGCTTGGATACCAAATTTTATATTTTTTAGAATTTTTGTACTACCTTTTTAGATAGGTACAAAATCACTTTTTAAGAAGATTTTGTGTCAAATTTCTTGTTATTAGCATAGTCATTTAGTTTTTGTGCACCTTCTATCATGTCATTAGCATTGTCGTTTATAAGTTGAGATTTATTGATAACGGTTACCTTGATGATTCAACAATATTTCTCAAATAAAATAAAAAAGATTTAAAGAGTATGAAAAGAAATTATAAAAATGTTGTTAGTTTTATATATTAGTTGGGTCAAATTCCATGCTATTACTCTTTTAGCATTGTCATTCACAAAGCAGGTTATAAAAATTGTTTTGATCTATCAGGTTAGTAAATTACAAAACTTGAATTAAATTATGAGGAGGGATCAAGTTACAATAAATTTGAGTTATAACAACCATTTTTTTTCATTTTCAAAGTTCAAATCGTCGATCTAAACCGTTCAACATGATCTCCACAATAAAATGTACTTGCAGATCAAATTTTACATTTTTTTGAATTTTTTTACTATTTATTAAGTATTTTACAAAAAATAGTCATATTCAGACCATTGAATTTTGTACCCATCTTAATAAATAGTAAAAATGTTCAAAAAAATGTAAAATTTGATATGCAAGCACATTTTATTTTGATAATCATGTTGAACGGTTTGGATCGACGATTTGGACTTTGAAAATGAAAAAAATAGTTGTTGTAACTTTGTTGTAACTTGATCCCTCCTCTTAAATTATATCATTTTTATGTGTTGACATTCACAAAGCATAAATCACATTAACTAATGAATTTTTTATATCTTTATGTCCAACCCAAAAAATTTAAAAATTGCATAAAACAATATATGTTTATAGTTTGATTTGGTTGGTTAGAACACATCATATGGAATAAGAAGGAACAATACAAGCACAGCGTTTACCAATGCAGATATATACATAAAAAAAAAATTATTGGCTGTTAGATATTAACCGTATTATCTACAAAAGTAAGGTATGGATGCAAATTAATTTGGTCATTTTGATATTCACGAGACACTACAAAAAATTTAAAGATATATGAAAATCAATAAGAATATGTATATTCGTTAATTTTAAAATGTTAAATAGATTTTTTTTTTTTTGCGATTGATAAGATAATACAAAAAAAAAATATGGTTTACAATATAGCTCATTTTTTGTACTATCAATCAAGATATCCATACAATTATGACTAAAGAATTCACATACTTCTTTGATTTAAACTAATTCACTTCGCACTTTTGAATATATTTTTATGTGCTATTAAATTTGTAAATATGCATCTGTTCAGTCGTCTACGTCGATGAAAGATAATTCAAAACTTTTTTTTTTTTTATAATTTATACCCCAATTTCTTTTAAATTTGTGTTGAAGGTACCATCTTTGATTTTTCTTTTCCCTCAATCTGTAAATATGTTATCACATTAATTTCAGATACTGAACTATGGATATAAATTTCATCAATAAAAAGCTTAATTAAACTGTGCTAGTAGATGAAAATTAGATTTTATTTGATTTAGTGATAAAAGACAATACTCAGATAGGAAAGAACAAATTGGAAACTTAAGATGAAAAATCCTTGGAAAGCTAAATTTTTATTTTTCTCTTTAAAAGAAAATTGTGCTAGCTGCTACGTGAATCAAGATTCATATATAAAATTAAATTCAAGATAGAAATTACCTCTAAATTGAAGAAGCGGCTCATCAAAAACACTTCTCAACTCCAACAACAAATCTAGCATGACATTCAATTCGCTTTGCTTGCGTGTTGAATGTGCACGCCATCAGCAACTATGTCTCTATCGATATCCACACGAACATGTTGAAAGTCTCCGTAAGCCGGTGTACTAGCACCAAACTGACAACTCTCTTTTTCTTTTGCTCCTTCTCATTGTTTATTTATGAAATTATGCGCATATGCTAAAAAAAATGGTTAACCACATATTAAATCTATTGCATGCTTATGTAAGTATGTAACCCTTTATATATGTAGGTTTTTCTAAAATTGCAAGTTTTGGAATGAATACCAGAATATGGACAGAGTGAAGAAATTTGCCAAATTTGGCTTATTATTTATGCTTTCAAATATAGCATATTGATCTATAATGGTTTAACCATATTTAATTTCATAAATTAACATATTAATTTCGGCACATATAATTGATCCCTAAAACATTTCTAACAGTAACACTGTCATAGGTTTTGGGACTTTGTGCTGAACCGATTAAAACAAAGTATTTTGAAACACAAATAAAAAAGAAGTAAAGAATAAGGCATGGAAATTTGGTCAAGTCCTGAAGAGAAATGATACACTCAAAACTGCAAGATTGTAGATATCTTTATGGGCTTTCCTGTGAATTTTATTTCACCTCAATACAAATTAAAATGACAAAATTATGACCAAAATACTAACATGTGTCATTTTTTTTGTGAACCACATAATCAACCTTCAAAATTCACTGTATCTTCTCTGTTGGCATGCAAAATATGGATCAATTAGGATAAATATACATAAAATCTTAGATTCTAAACTAGGTACCGAAAGGAAACGGCGACAAGTCCGAATTACAAAGGTAAACTTAGAAAAAATATATAGGTGAGGTATTGACAGCAGAGACCTAATTATCTACATAGAAACCAAATTTGGAAGTTATTATTAGAGAAAGGTAAATACTAACCTAGAATTTGACTAATCACAGAGAATAATGCGTCTAGGATAACAAATTACAAAATGGATCCTCTCTTAGATAGGAAAATAGGTCCCAAAAGTGAGAGCAGCTTGGGTCCGATGCCCATCGGACTCAAATTTGGGTCCGATGGGTTTCGGGACCGTCCGATTTGCTTCAAAATTCTTGCGCACGAATTTTAAAGCAGACACGAAAGTTGCGGGTGCGAATCTTAAAGTAGATCGGACGGTCATAAAATCCATCGAATTCACTTTGAGTCCGATGGACATCGGACCCAAATTCACCTCCCCGAAAGTGGGTAATGCTAAACAATGATTATAAACTCTCAAAAACATCAACAAAAAATTTAGTTCTGGTAAATTAGTTTAAATTATAATTAAGTATTGTGATAAGCCTGAAGCCCTAGAAATTTTATCAGTTCCCTTATTTGAAATCATCTTAGAATTAATTTAGAATTAAGATTTTAATTTAAGAAAATTCTTCAAATCTCCATTTATTTAGATAATTGAAAAGTTAAGGTTTGGACTTAAAAATTACCTTCTAGATTGACTCCCCAAAATTATACTATTGTAGTAGGGTTATGCACTTGTAAGCTGATCATTTTTAGTTTTTTTTTAGATATATTATTATGAGTTGGGCTACGGTACTTCGCGAAGTAAAACGAGTGTTTTACTTCGCGTCTATATCTTCAATTTGAAACTTTAAAACATCGATCCGAACCGTTCAAGTTGATTTCCATATTAAATTGTGCTTGGAGACCAAATTTTACATTTTTTTTAAATTGTTTACTATTTTTTTAGAATTTTTTAGAATCGCTGTTTTTCAAAAAATCCTGGACCATCAAAAACAACAATTTTCAAAAATTCTAAAGAAATAGTAAAAAATTCCAAAAAAATGTAAAATTTGGTCTCCAAGCACAATTTAATATGGAGATCAATTTGAATGGTTCGGATCGATATTTTAAACTTTGTAATCGCAAAATATGAGCGTGAAGTAAAACATTCGCTTTACTTCGTGAAGCACCGTAGCCCAACTCTATTATTATTAGCACTTGACACACATCAGCCATTTTAATTACTTTGAGAATGCACTGAACATATTTTCTTTTGTGCATAGCATAGTTTCTTAAGAACAAGTAATGAGATTTGGTTGTTAATATATTTTGAGGCTATGAAGGATATGATGTGGAATAATAATATTTAGTAATGTATTTTATGGCAATGATTACATTTTTAAAATTATTTAACCGACAACTCTTCATTTAAACATCAAATTTTAACTGCCAATTAAAGTTGGTGTTATAATTATTTGGATTCTTTTTCTCAAATGTTTAAAAAAAATTATATTCATTATTATGAAACTTTGAACATATAACAAAAGATGCATATACACACACCATACCAAAAGTAAATGTCAAGAATAAACAACTCATTGAAACCATATGACGGATTTATGATTATTTTTATCAGTAGTGGTGGTGTCAACTAAGAGAAACTTCTTAAGAATTTTTTTTGAGTAAAATTAGAAATTTGTATATCTTAGAAGTCTTCTTTAATAATTAATGGGCTAATTTGTCTTTCCTCCTATATGATGCAATAACCGAAATGTATACTATTAAAACAAAATTCGAAGAAAAATATGAGATGCAAACAAAAACGGGCTGAGGAGGTGAAGAAGTCGAAGCAAAATAGAAATGCAATGTAAAACGGCCCAATTATGCACCAACACGTCAGCCCAAAACCAGCTGAGCTGGCATCATTTGTTACCTCCATTTCACAGTTTTTCTTGAAAAAAAAAAAATTCATTGAAAATTTTAAATTGCATGAATAAAAAGTATTCTAAAATTAATACGAAGAAAATTGTTAAATTAATGATATGACAAGAATTTAAAATATAATTTTATAATGAGGAGAGATCCACTTACAACATTCTATAGTTACAACATTTTACAATATGATTTTTCAAAGTTCAAAAAGTCGATCCAAACTGTTCAACATGATCTCTGTATTAAAATGTACTTGAAGATCAAATTTTACTTTTTTATTTTATTTTATTTACTATTTATTAAGACATGTACAAAATCAATGGCCTGAAAATAACATTTTTGTAAATTACTTAATAATTAATAAATAGTACAAAAATAAAAAAAAATAAAAAATTTGATCTCCAAGCACATTTATACAAAGATCATGTTGAACGATTTGGATCGACTGTTTGAACTTTGAAAAATCATGTTATAAGATATTATAACTATAGAATGTTTAAGTGGAAAAACTTCCCTTGTGTTTCTACTTTCTAGAGTCTTCATTGGTTAATTAGTAATTTTACTTTCTAGAGTCTTAATTAGGTAACGGCCAATATAAATTAAGCTGTTAAATTAGTAATTTTACTAAATTAAAAAGGTATCACATTATTATTTACAATTAATTTGAGTATTAATGTCTGGATTATAAAAGAAAGGTAGTAAACAGTATAAAAATATTCAATATATCTAAGGTATTGAAATTAGAATGCATTGCATGGACAAAGGTAATTTGAAGGTGATTTATGAATTATTGTTTCAAGCAATTTTCTTTTAGTCTATTTGACTAATTTGCAAAATATACAATTATTGAATTTTATGATTTTCTCTATCTTATAAAGAGTGCAGGTTCAAGACAATAGAAATTGCAATTAAGAGCACTTGAACTGAAGAAATCATCAAGTTTTATCAAGAATTTAAACTGTAAAATTATATTTGGTAAAGTAGCTTTGATGTTGATTCACAGGGACAAAACGTTAGAATGGTTAACAAAACGTTCAGACGTTTTACCTTGTGTAAAAGATCTAGAAATTGATCGATTAAAAGCTGAAAAATGCTCTAAAACGTTGCAGACGTTTGTCAAAACGTCTGGACGTTTTAATTCACTTCCCAGATTTCAAAATAGCATTTTGATCGATAAATTTCCAGAGGAAAACGTCTGGCAACGATTGTTAAACGTTGGCAACGTTTTCGGAACTCTCACAGAAATTTGAATTTTTGAACTAAACGTTTTCTACGTTTTACAAAATGTTGGGACGTTTTATGGCAGATAGCTCGTTTGAAAGCTGCCACTATAAATAGAACCTTAGGGTTCTCCTCCAAGTTAAGATAGCCGACCCTAATTAATTAAAAAGCAATTTTCTGTGAGCTCAAGTTCCTCCATTGTTGTGAGAACAAAAACTTCAATATGCCTCAAACAACCTCAAATCCACTTCACTAATCTCGAGTTAGATTAGGTTAGAGTGAGCCTTTGAGTGTTCATCTTGAGATTTCGAACTTAGAGACTTCGTTCTCCATTCTAGTTGGCCGTGTGACTTCCCGTTGGTTGTAAGGGCTCACCGGTTCACAAGTTGTAACCTTTCTCTTTTGGGTAATAGAAAGGCGCACCGAGAAGCGGTTGCGACGCTCCGGAGACGTAGGCATTTTAAGCCGAACTCCGTTATCACTCCTTATGTCAAATTTCTCTAAACTCATATATTTTATTTTATTTACAATTAGTTATTTATTTTTTCGAAATTAGTGGTGCCTAAGGGACAACATGAATAATTACTACTGGAGTCATTTGTTTATGTGACAGAAAAAAAATTATAATGATAATGACAGAGATGTTATAAGCCTGAATTAATGAAGATGTAATATTAATTTAAATGTTGATCTACTGTTTATAATATATAGAGAAGATTCTCAGTGTCAAATTCCAAATTGACGCCAACTTTGAAACTCTGATTAATTGACCTATCTTACTTTACACATCTGTTTTTTTTTCTAACCTGTTGGTAGCAAATGATAAACATCATTACAACAGACTTCTCTATTATATGAACCCAATGCAGGAGGAATTCGGATCCAGTGAAGTAACTCAATCTTTGGGTTTTCGATTGAGACAGTTCAATTCGAATTCATGAAAATCCATCTCCGAAGTGAGCGCACACATCCCGACGACGAATTTGAATCCCGAAACAATTTCGAGCGACGAATTCGAATCATACGGCCTCGATCCAAAACTCAAAGATTGAGTTACTTTAGGGGATCCGGACCCATGCAGGAGTCCCTTCCCCTTCAGTTTCCACCTGTGTCTTAATCTAACAAGACTAGATTCTTTGTGGCTTATGTAAAACAAGCCACCAAGTAATTGTGCTACAAAATCAACAAGATGGAATGCATACAGCCACCAAGGCTAGTTGGATAATGACATATGTCAAATGTTAGTGGACAATCATCTATGTCAAATGCTGTTAGCATTGTCATTTAATTTCCGTGAACAAATTGATTGATAAAATGAAAATGATATAATAGTAGATTGTACTTGTAATTTTTTTTTTGAAACCCTTTGGCAATGGCTGCCAAGTATAAATTGTACTTGTAATTAATCCGATGGATAAATCATTATCCAGTGAGAGATGAAATGAGAGGAAGCCATACATATCTATCGGAACCAGATTGATTTGATTAAAAAAAGATCCGAAACCCAATCTCTAACTCTTCTATAAATTATAACAAAAACCTACACTTGCATCTATTTACATTTTGCTTTTCATATTCTATTTGTTTACCACCAAGCACTTAATTATCCAATATAATTATACTAGCTCAGTCAAATCTGGCATGCAATTCAATAGAAAATTAGAAATATGTATGTGATTGTGTTGTACTAGCTCTCATACAAATAAACTTCAATCAACCCAGCTCAACAGCATCGATCATGTACCAAGTAAAACCGGTATGTACCAACAATTGCAGGGGACTGAATTATTACGTAACAGTATTCTATGGTTATGATCAGAAAGCAATGATTTGGATCAGATACCAACCGTTAAAAATTAGATGACTTCCGATTGTTCGATCAGATCGGATCCAGAATAATCAGACTCAATGAGATATCATGTATTTAGGTAGCACACATTTTCTATCATCTCATGATTTAGGAGGCCTTGGGGTGATTGATTTGAGTGTTTTCAATTTGGCAATGTTAATGAAATGGAGTTGGCAGTGGTTCAAGCCGGAAATCAGATTATGGAAATTCATCTTTCGAATAGGTGAGCTGATTCCGCATAGCACAACATTTTTTTTCTAAGACACTGAAGCAGGTTTTTTCTTGTTTTGATATATCGGTCAAACTAATTCCTGGGGATGGAATGAGAATATATTTTTGGCAACAGGATTGGGGATTTGGTATTTTCAAGTATGAGTTTCCGAGCTTATACTCATATGCTATTGATGTTGAAGCAACACTACTAATGGCTATCAATACACCTTTCGAATCCCTCTTTAGAAATGTATTATCAGAGAAGGCCACGCAAGAGATGCAGCACATTCAGAGAAGCATACTGCCAACAATTTCATTACAAGAAGGCAATAGAGATGATGCAAGTTGGAAATGGCTAGCAAATGGACAATTCACCGTTAACTCAGCGTACCGAAACATGACAATGATTAACAGTATGCACAACATATGGAAGCTCCAAGTCCCACCAAGAATGAAGGTTTTCGCGTGGATAATGAATCTCAATAGAATCCTGACGATTGATAATCTCGTCAAAAGAGGTTGATCGAGGGTGAACAGATGTGTTATGTGTAACTGCAATTCAGAATCAGTGAGGCAGTTATTTGGTGAATGTCCTGTCACGTTACAACTGTATAGGATGATTGCTGATGAGATGGAAGTGTTCATGGAGTTTTCATGATCGAAATGCTATACTGAACAACAAGTGCATCTTACAGTATGAAGGACAAGGCCATAATCTTAATAACACAGTTTATCATATGGCGCGATCGATGTTGCCGAATTTTCAGAGATTCAGAAAATAACTTACAAGACTTGAGGGATCAGATCCAGCGCCGATGGCAGTACAGTTGCATGACAATGCGTAGACAAACTTTGCACGAGGAACAGGATACTTTAATTTTATGTTTCTTCTTTCGTATCTTTAATTTTTTTTTTTCTTTTTTTTATGTCAAACTTGATTTCTGCTTTATTTGTTACAAACCACATGCAACGGCTATTAATGAAATTAAATAAGGACTTGACCCTTATTTTTCCTCAAAAAAAAATCCTTATAAACGATTATTAGACAGTATGTACTATGGTTAACGAATACCAACTTGTTATCTCTCTTTAGACTTCATGAAAACTTTTGTGCTTCTTGATTGTCCCAAATATTTTTTTCTTTTTTAGAGTTTAGAGTTGACACTGAAGTTGTTATCTCTTTAGTCTTCATAGAACTCTGTTCTGTACTTCTTGGATCTACCAAATAGTTTTTTTTTTTTTTCTAGTTTAGAGTTGACATTGACCATTTTAAATTAATTTCAAGAGCTCTTCGGGTGATCTTATGGTAGGCAAATCCATAACAGAAATACCTTTTAATTTTCAAACTCGGTCATGACTGAGATGTATTCAGTAAAATCTCCTCAAAATTCATTCTAAATGAAGCTATAAACTTGAATATGTAGTTTCAATGGGATGTTATAATTTGAATTTACTTTAGGGTAAAAAAGGAAAAAAAAAACAGAACCACTTCAATCTTCATTTTTCTTTTCATTCATTATATATATAGGAATTGGCTAGAATGCTACGCGTAGCTATCTCCAAAATATGCTACGGTATTTTCTGTCGTCGGATTGCTTTAAAATTCGTGCATATGATGGAGACGCTGATTCAAGTTAAACAGACGGAAAATTGTAAAATGCTCTCCCGTTAAGGGCCTGTTCGTTTGTCACGGGATTGTGCGGGATGGAATTTGACGGGTTCGGGAACCCACTTTTTTATTTGCGGGAACCCATACTCATAAGTATGCATGGGAATAATTATGGAAATGTACTGAATGAGTGTTCGGTTGTACCGTGGAAATAGTTGTGGAAAATCATATTTTCTTTCTAAATTTGATGATATTAATGCAATAATTATTAATTAAATCAAATAAACAATAACATAACAATACATGTACCGTATGCTTGTTATCCGATCACCGAAAAATTATTTAAAATTAATTATTTTTATTAATAAAATTGTAATAATGAAATTAAATAAAATTGATTAAATAATAATATTAAATAGATGAAAAATTTCTAATTAAAAATTATTACTAAAATGGGTACAAATAAAATAAGAAAATAACAATTAAATAAAATAAAATAGATTAAACAATAACATACATTACTTATTAATTATTATTTTATAAAATATAAATAATTTTATAATTAAATAAGAATTATTTAATGAAATGGAAAAAATAAAATAAAAATATTTATAAACAAATAAAAACAATTAAGAAAACATAAACATTTATAGAAATTTATAAAAATAAATAAATTTTTATAAGCATTTATAAACAAAATATTTAAAATGTGTTGTAAAAATTGTAATGTTTGACTTGGTTGGGAAACCGATGAGTCATTCATGTATTTACTCATCTTGAAAGAACTAATTAATAAATACCGGTAGTTGGAGTTGTGAGACACAAAGCAAGCTTATTTAAAAAAAGAAGAAGATGCAATCCGGATCATATCATTAGCTTAGTCCCACAATTGGTAATGTAAAAACTCAACAGCTCTTTATATATATGTGCACCCCATGTGCGTGTGACAAGGTAAGCTGAGGGAGGGGAGAGAATGAGAAAGGCATTAAAAAATTCGTACCCAGTAGAGAGAGAATCTAACAGAGGAGAGAGAGTGAGTGGGAAAAAAAAATATTGAGTCTGAGGTCCGATTTTTATCCCAAAATATTGCACTGAATTTGGAGTCGTTGGGAACTACCCGCGAAAAAACTTTGGGGAAAAATATGGCTGCCGAACACCTTTGTAGAATTATGATCCCATATTATTCAAACCCATCAAATTTCCAACGGGAATAGGCATGCCGAACAGGCCCTAAGACTTCAATCGTCCATTTCCCCTCCCTCCCAGGAATACGTATCCTCTGTATTAACGCACCGTTTGAGTTAATTTATGAACCGTACGATCAGAACTCGGACCAATCCTGTCCATTCCTATAATGCACGTGCACTTTAATATTAGTGCGGATCTCAATAGGACGGTTCAGATCTTAACTCAAAATTTGAGTTAATGCAGAGGATACGAATTCCCCTCCCAGTGCAACCCCATTCCCTCTCTCTCTCTAGGGTTTAGCCACGCGCCTATCCTTTTCACTTCTCTACCCGCTCACTATTCCCAGACCCCTGCACCTCTTTCCAGCGAGGATCTCCCTCTCTGTCGCTGCTCTCCTTTTCGCTTAATAACCTCTCTGTCGCTCGACTTCCTTCTTTGGTATCTCCCTCCCCGAGTCGCCATTAATTTTTTAGTTTCATTTTTGTACCTTTTTTGTTTTTATGTGTAATTTCAAATAACTTTTATACTCGTTTCTAGGGTTAATTTGAGGTTTTTTCCGAGTTTGCCTAGTAGATACTCATTTCTAGGGTTTCATTGTGTTTTAGTGGTAACCTATTCCGTTTACTGGTAACTTCACCAACTCCTAACTCCTTTAGCAGGCTTGTATCAGACTAGATTGAAAGTTTCCTTAAAATCTGAGGTTTTAATTTGATGTTCTGAATTAAATGTGGACAGGTTATGACCCTGGACGAATATGGACCAATTTTGTGGAATCAACAGCTAGGATACAATACTGTAAGCATGTTATGCTTTGTGTTAAGAATAATATATCATTGATTTTAGGAAGTGGCCATCTAGTCTATTTTATATTATCACCATTAAGACTTTGGATACTGGGGATTATTATGGCTGAAGCACTTACAACTTTCAGCATATATTATTAAAGCAAGATTTAAACAGGGAAATGTGCAAGTTATTCCAATATTTGTTCTTCACTAAACTGCTTGTTAGCTTGTAAGCTTGAAATCGGACACTCGAGCACCGTTTTATGGCCGTTTGAAGTTTCGTCGTCGTTTTTCGCCTTCTCAGTAAAAATATCATCCATATTCATATGTAATTAACCGTAATTTACCGTATTTTAGCGTAATTTAACATAATTTAGCATAATTTAATGTAATATAGTGTAATTCAACATAATTTCAAGTAACTTAGCATATTTTAGTATAAATATGCTAATTATACATCAAAAGAAGTAATCTAACAAATAATTTAAACAAAAAATTTAAATTTTAAATATTAGATTTCGTTATCTTGCTCTTCATAGTGTCTCTTAAAAAAAAGAAAAGAAACCGGCCAGAATCTGGCCGGTTTGGATATTTTTCGAAATACTTAGAAATTCTGGGTATATTTATTAATTTATAATTAACTTTGAATATTAATAAAAATGTCGGCTTAAATGTTCACCGATTGTTATAATATACAGAGAAGATTCTCAGCGTCAAAATCCAAATGGACGCCATATTTGAACTCTGATTAATTGACCTTTCTTACTTTGCATATCTGTTTCTTTCTTTTTCTTTTTTTTATTATTTATTCTCTGACCTGTTGGTAGCAATGATAAGCACCATTACACCCCATATAGAGTTCTCTATAATTATTATATGAATCCAATCCAGGGTCCCATTCTCTCTGTTTCCACCTGTGCCTTAATCTAACTATAGTTAGATTTTTTTGTGGCATTAATGACAGGGGCAGACCCAGAGTATTCCAGGGGGGCAGCTGCCTCCTCTGGATTTTGAGTTTTTGTGGAAATTTATCGGTTTCAACCGACTTTGCCTCCTCTAGATTTTTTTTTGTCCCCCTCTGAACGTTTAATTTGTAATTCGAATTAAATTTAGGGTTAAAATTGAAATAAATCTATTGAATTTTGATTGGTAATTAGAATTATAAGTCAGAGCATCAAAAATTACAAGTCAAAGCATTGAAAAGTATAAGTTAAAGCATTATTTTTTTGTCGAGTACCCAATTGGTTAATGGATTTAAACCGGATTAGGTATTTAAACCCGATTCGAAATTTTTTTGCCCCCCCCCCCCCCCCCCCCCGACGAAAATCGTGGATCCGCCCCTGATTAATGAAGAAAAAACGAGGTAACCTGACGTGACTAATATGTCGTGATTTGATCATGTTGTATCATATCACGTGACTAAATTTACTTTATGTGAAATAATATGACTAAAATGATAGAAAACGTTCACGAGTGGTCACGTTGTGACGTGACTGATCACGTTATATTTTTAATTTTAAGTCAATTCATTGGATTTTTTTTACAATAAATGCTAAAATGTGATAAATTGTAAAATAAATTAAAATAAAGAATAATATTGGAAAAATTAGACATGGTGTGACATGACGTGACTAGTTCAGTTTGCGTGATGTGATATGTTGTACATTTTTTTATCAAAGAAACACGTACCATGTAAATGGACACGTTATGCGACACGCGGATCACATTCACGTGACCGACAAACGTGACATAAAGTACAATAACTAAATTTATAACAACATAACTATTTTTTCCGTTATGTAACACAATGAAGCTACAAAGTAATTGTGCTACAAAATCAACAAGATGGAATGGAATGGAATGCAAATAACATGGACAACAATTGATAGCCAGTTAGCCACCGAGGCTACTTGGATAATGACATGCATCAAAGGTTAGCGAACAAGCATCTATGCATGACAAATATGGAGAATATCTCCAAATTATCGCCTACGCCATCAATTTAAATATTACAACAAATTGTTGATTAAAAGTAGATGGATACATAAGTTGAATGTATTAAATACGTCATATAGAATTTTGGGTAGCTTTTGCTTGATGTAGAATTTTTCAGAAAAGACATCGGTAGATTGACTTCATCAAAATAATCATAAAGAAAAATTGAATTCTTAAATCTTAATTTTATACTAATCTCCTTCCTTTGCTACCATTTTTATATTAAAAAGAATCTTTGTTGGATTTTTCACATTACAGAGAATAAATATTTAAGAAGGACCAATTCATACAAATAAAAATGATACAGTATAATTAGTTATCATTAGCTATCGTATAATTTAAACATAGCGAAGCATTTGAACCTTGAAAAATTCCACAACACAGCTATAGATAGCTATTTAAAATACTAATAAAACTTGACCCTTTATTATATTTATATTTGAGATTTGATACGAGCGTTGTATTATTTTATTTCCAATTTTCTTGTAGATTCATGGACAATAATTAATAGCTCTCTTTGATTAGGACGTGTTTAATCTTTACTCTTGTTAATTATTACATTACATAAGTAGGCAGGATTACAACTCTGTTTCATATATGAAAAGGGCACTTGATTGATGCCTTTTTATCAAAAAAAAAAGTAGGCAGGATTTGTTTATCCTTCTCTTCAAGGTAAATACATTAACAGAGCTAAATTAGCTTCATGCAGCACACCAGCTACGTACTTTTTCAGTTTATTTTGCGCTTCATGAAGTAGATCAGCTCTGTCAATATATTTACCCACTCGTTTATCGGAGTGTATCAACTGGCGTATAGGCTACAGTAGGGCTGCACAAAAAATTTGTAGTTCGTAATTCGAAAAAGTTTGTAAAAAGTTCGATTCGAAATTGAGTTCGTTCGAAATTAATTCAAATCAAACTTAGTTCGAAATTAATTCAAACCAAACTCAAATTTGACCTAGTTCGTTCGAAATAGGTTCGCAAACAAAACTTAGTTTGAAATTAACTCAAACGTGAACCGTTGATTTCTGCTGATAATGAACTTTAATATTTTATTTAGGATAATATTTAGATTTGTAATAATTCTAAGACTTTGGTTATTAATTGTTGTGTACTACTATTGATATTTAAATTGTACTTTGAATACTTTAGATATTTAAAAACTTTGGTGATGTTGCCCTGTTGACTATTTGGAGAACTTTGGATACTGTGATTGTACTGAACTTTGATTAATTGTACTAAACTTTGGTGTTTGATATAAATTTTGGTATTTGTAATGAACTTTGATATAAACTTTGGTGTACTTGTAATTAGAATTCGGAATGCCTGAGTTTTTATTGAAGTGCTGTAATTTCGAACTATAGTCCAGCCATAAGTCATAACTCGTAAGTCGTAACAAAATTCGTAAAAGTTCGAAATTGAGTTCATAAAAAGTTCGATTCAAAATTCAGTTCGTTCGAAATTAATTCAAACCAAACTTAGTTCGAAATTAATTCAAACAAAATTCAAACTGGAGGTAAGTTCGATTCCGTTCGTATCGTTTGCAGCGCTAGGCTACAGATGCGTACATAATACATTTGCGTCTTGCGACCTTCCACCTAACCGATCTAACCCGATAACGAATTATACATCCATGATAAATACATCCGATAACCCAAATAAAACTTTCTCCGGTCTCTGTTTATTTTAGTCCTTTCTTAAAAAAAATTCAACTGTTTAGAAAAAGTAAAAGAAAGCGAATCACATCTTTGATTCGGTACAGCTCCGTGGGCCCGGATCCGATTACAAATATAGAGACCTAAACTTGAGGTCTTCTCTTCTCCTTCTAACCTTCTTTCTACTTTTTTAATTCATCGATTTCCTCTCCCAAAAATTCCCCACTTCTCTACTTCCCTTCTCTTTCTCCAATCTAATTCAATTGAAGGTCAAATCTCGCAGTTCAGGTTAGAGTCTCTCTCAATCGAGCTATTCTCTGGTCTCCGCTTTTCTCGTGGTTAAGTTGGTTTGTTCAATCGTTTCAACGATTTTGGTTTACTGGTAATTAGCCCCTTCGATTGTAGATCTTTGGTGGGTTTTGTTGAATCATGACATTACTGGACGGATCTGGTATCCTTGATATATACTACTTCAAAAAAATTTAGAAAAATAAATTGATTCCTGATCTCTATAGAAATTGTGGTCTTCGTTGATGTAGTTATAAAATTATTTTAGTTTTGTCTTAGATAAAATCTGTAGACCCTCACTTCTTTCTCTTTGGGGCTAAGTTTGTAAATTCTCTGTTAATTTCAAAATATGAAAATTATGACACAATGATATAAAAGAAAATACTGTACTTATGTCATATTTACTTGGTAACATCTCAAATATTACTAAGCTAATGGAAATTTATATTTTCTTTTGGCATGTATGTAGAGATTTACCTTATAATAGTCTTTTGCTTCAGGCAGAAGCTTTTTGCACTGCCAAGTGCCTTATAAATAGTCTTTTCTTTTGGCATTTATTGAATAAGTATTTTAGAGAAACTTCTTAAATGCTTGAATAGCTTGTTTTGTTCAAAGATAGTATTACTTGTGTTATTTATAATTGACGGTCTTAATAAACACTCTCTCTCTCTCTCTCTCAGCATTGGATCATGGCTTCAAAGCGTATTCTGAAGGAGCTCAAAGACCTCCAGAAAGACCCCCCAACCTCATGCAGTGCTGGTACATTTCAATTAGTTTTATTGTTTTAATTTATTTTAACTGTATAGTTTCAGAAAGCATCATTTATAACCCTCAAATCATGGGAACTACCTTGCATAAGATTTACTTCTGTCATGATACAAAATCGTATCCACATAACTTTGTATTCTCGACAAAGTTCCAAACTACCCCTTCCATTTTATGCCTCCCCTTCTTGACATGTGAGGATAACTCAGAGTAGTTTACTTTTGTAGAAGGTTTATGAGATTTATTTTGAGGTCTCAGTGAAAGTTAAACTGAAATTACATATATTTTTTTTTCTTGTTGCATGTCAAAACCTTAGAATACTGTACCCGTATCTTTCTGGTTCAAGCCATGACCAGAATTCTCTGTAGTTTTGTCAAATAAGTCGTGTTCAGAAACTAAGGCCCAAATGAGACACAATCAGTCGAGTTAGTTTTGTCTGGGAACTAACTTGGTTAAAATACAGTGCTTTTGCTAAAATAAGAACTTTTCTCTTTGGAAGGTCAATATTATGTTATATATGAATAGGTCCTGCTGGGGAGGATATGTTCCACTGGCAAGCAACAATCATGGGCCCACCTGACAGCCCTTATTCAGGCGGTGTTTTCTTGGTGAACATCCATTTTCCTCCTGACTATCCTTTCAAGCCCCCCAAGGTACACCTCATTATATTGATATGCAAATCATCTTTTCATGACATAGTGGCTTCTGGTTTGATAGTAGTAGGGTGTAGTACAAAGACATTTTAAACAGGTGTGGTGCTGACACCCGTCAAGACTATAATGCTCGTAGCATTTGTTTACAGTGGTATAAAAATAATTCTGAGTCGAGTACTCTTCAGATTTATTATTTCCTTTTTGAGTAAGGCTCTGGTAATATGCATATTACGGATCGACTAGTGCTATAGATTCATATTTTTATTTTCAAAATTCAAATAGTCGATCCTAACCGCTAAACATGATCTCCATATGAAGTTTAATTTGGAGACCAATTTTATGTTTTTTAGAAACTATTTTCCAATTTTTTTAGATAGGTAAAAAATAACTAGTTTCGGATGGTCCGTAATGTTTAATTCAAGTGATTTTCTACTTATCGGAAAAATTATTAAAAAAATTATAAACAATATTAAATTTGATTAGCAAGTATATTTTTATATGATTATTATGTTGAGCAGTTCAGATTGATTATTTGGACTTCGAAAATGAATATATGAGTTCATAGCACGTACTGCTCTGAAATATGCATATTACCAGCCTCACGTTTCCTTTTTCTCATTTCATATGTTCCCTAATTTTTATGGTGAAATTTGCGCTTAGTTGCGACTCTAGATAATCTATTTAGTGACAAAACAATTGCAAATAATAAAGGTTGCATTCAAGACGAAGGTGTTCCATCCAAATATAAACAGCAATGGTAGCATCTGCTTGGATATTCTCAAGGAACAATGGAGCCCTGCTCTTACCATCTCCAAGGTATACATATATGCATGCACTTGTATAGATGTAGAATCGCATGTGCACAATTGCATCATATCTAACCTCTAATTTTTATATAAATTAAAATATATTAAGGTTCTATTTGGTTGGGACAGTCTGTGAGGGAACAAGTTGGTGGCTACTTTAAGATAGATAAAGACCCCTCTCTCTAATTGAGTTGTTCTTCTTATACCCAGTACCAACCTTAGAAGCAGTTGTAACAGCCTCTCTTTCTTTTTTCTGTGTCTTTATTTTATTTCATATATTTATTTTGTTTTGGGGGGTTGGGGGGCTGGGGGTGGATGGTGGATGGGATTTGGAGTATTTTCTCAAACTTGCAGTGCTTTTTATGTTGTCAAGGGATTTTTTTCTATCCCAAATTCTCGATGCCAATATGCTAACTTCAAATTAACTCTCATATTTGCTTTTTAAAATTTGCTTAAGATGAAAACAAAAGAAAAACTAACTATACTTCAACAGGTCTTGTTGTCAATTTGCTCGCTCCTAACGGATCCAAACCCAGACGACCCCTTAGTGCCTGAAATAGCACATATGTACAAGACCGACCGAGCCAAGTATGAGAATACTGCTCGCAGCTGGACCCAGAAGTACGCCATGGGCTGACATATGGACGCCGGAAAATTTCCTCAAGAACAGATTTTAAGTACTATTTAATGGCCTATTCTGTTAACTATGTGATCCAGAAAACTTGTGTTCCTTTTCAATTGTTAGTCATACTGTTGAGTCCTGCGTATTTGTTAATAAGCTAAACTAAAAATTATTGTTTGCTTCTTGTTTCAGTAGGTATTGTGACATTGGACTGTGTTGGTGTTTTATTGTTAATAAGCTCATACCAAGTGTCTTGTTGTTTTGTTGCCATGATTCGGTACCGATTCAAACCCCCCAGTAGTAAAAACAAATAATATAATTGAGGATAATGGTATTTGCCATTGAATTTTTGGGCACTGCTAGTAAAGATATTGATCCATAATATAATTGTTGATATGAACCGTTCAGATCGGTCCCAACTGATAGCAGCCTCTTTGATTTATAAAATTAAGGCCTGATTTCTCTGCAGGCAATCAGTAACTAATACAAGACTAAACAAAATGACAGAAACCAACCGGATTAAAATAATCTTTTGAATTCGACGCACAAAATTTGAAGAGCCATAAATGATGAGATATATACAATACCTATTATAAAGGTTAATCTGATGCTTAAAATTAATATTAATTGAAAACTTTCTAAAACAATAACTTTTCTGTAGCT
This sequence comes from Carex parvula, assembly GCA_025461045.1. Classification (NCBI taxonomy): domain Eukaryota; kingdom Viridiplantae; phylum Streptophyta; class Magnoliopsida; order Poales; family Cyperaceae; genus Carex; species Carex parvula. Next base: position 883,739 of record JAJGRW010000121.1, on the reverse strand, counting down.
TCATAATAGTCCCATTTTCTTTCTTCTCTATAACCTTGTCAACTTAGTACAGACTTCTATAGCTAAGGCTTCTCTGTGATGACTGAAATGGTTCCAATATAATAAATGTCCTTGGAGTAGAACTAGGGTGCTCTCGAGTTCACCAAGCTCTTGGTGAACTCAAGTCCAAAACTCATCGGATCGGCTTCAAATGACGAATCCGACCGTTGAAACCCGTCTACCTTACGAGTGATGCGTCTACATGCAAAAATTTTAAATTTTAAAATTAATTTTGCATAGAGTCAAGTGGTCAAAATTAGAAGGTTAATACTCAATGTCCTTGTTCTATTTTGGTTGTGATTTGATGAGGCGTAACTTGCAATAAAGTTTTTGCCCCCCCCCCCCCCCTCTCTGACGATACTAAGAACACTAACATAATGTGATATTCTAAACACTAATTTTTCTAGAAAACGCTGTATGATTTAATGCATAAATCTCACCTTTTTAAGACTTGCCAGATATGTATGAAGCTAGAGCCATTGACACCAGACCTCACTTCTTCACCAATGATGCACATTGCCTTTGGCACATCAAGACAAAGGATGCAAATAAAACATCGAAATATCCAAATATTTCTTAACTACTAAAAATCTCACCTTATTAGGAGCAGTAGAAAAATATATCTGATAGAGTATCCAAACTTTACAGGAACAAATATGAAAACTAAATCTAATAATCTTTCTAAAAATATTACAAAGAGGTCGCAAACAACTTTTTTTCTAATTATAATGTTTCACAGCATCTAATCTGTTTGAAAGGTCATATTGTTTCATATGAAGATGGATTTGCAAAACATAAACTAATATAAAGGTACAATTTCAATACATCGATTTCCTAATGAAATAAGAAAATCATACCGGTTATCAATTATTTTCCTTAATATTTTCTCAATTTAATACCTCTCTAGATCTTTTTTGGGACGAACTCGCGGATGCATTTCATGTACGTTCCTTTTTTCTTTTTGGATTGATTTTATATTATTGTCAACATCTCTAACATGATCCATCTTCATTTTGACACTAGCTCTTGTTTTTTTTTCCATTTTTCCCAAAAATGGAAGGGAAATTAAAAAAAAGGTTATGGTGGCTTTGTGGCATTGAATGAAACAGGAGATTACACAAAGATCCTAACTTTTGTCAACACCAAACAAAAAAACAAGAAAAAAAACCGACGTTTGGGTCGAACGACGCAGTTGCAAAAATATAACAATCCTTATTTTATAAAATCAGACAATGAAGCAATATCATCAATATGTCAAGAAAAACCACAAAATCAGACAAATGAAGTAATCATGAAATGCAAATTCACCAGTAGTTTCACAACTCATATCTCTGACAATCAATCATATAAGTCCCAACTATTTATATACGCAGTAAAGTTGGAAATTAAAATCATACACAAAAAAGTACCTTACAACAACTCAATTCTTGCTGATTGATAGGAAAAATTCAAAGGTACCTGGACATGAATTAGCCAACAAAGACACAGAGAAAGCATAGATCAGTAAGAGAAAATGTGCTTAGCCCATTCTATTGGTGCATGGTGATTATTGATGGGAGTATTTTTGTTGGTTGATTCACCTCACCACTAATTTTGGAGCTTAGAGAAGAGAACTCCATGGGAGGTGGTAATTTGGAACCTAGTTTTGAATTTTTTTCTTATTTCAAACAGTACCATGGGGCATCAAGTAAACAAGAATGGAGGTTTGTTTGCTTTATTTAACATGTTCTGTCCATAATTAGAGAGAGAAGGAGTATTTGGTTCTAGCTTATCATTATCGTCATTAGTTACTTCTGTCACAGAAGAAATCCCCATTCTGGATTTAACTAAAATAGACACGTAAAGTTTCATTAATAAAATTAGCACCATTTTTTCCATATGAGCAACAATAATCAAAACTGGTAGAAGATAGTACATAATGTATACTAGTTGATTAGTGCATCTAAATTCATAGGAAACAAAAAATGGTTTTGGATAGTGGATAGTTTTCAATTGATAATGAGATGTCTCACTATTATAAAGTATAAATGGGCTTTGGCCTATTGCATAGCACAGGCTACGAAGCTAGAAATCGGAAACAATTATATAAGAAATCTTACTCAGATAGTCAGATCCACCTACGGTGGCCAAAAAGCTCGTAGCTCGTGGCTCGACCGTGACTCGTACTTGACTCGCTCGCTAACAGCTCACTTGTTACTGGACCGAGTTGTTAATGAGCTAGCTTGCCACTAGCTCAGTCCAGAATTAACAAGTTCAAGCTAGAGTCTAGCTTGCTCGCCAACTCACGAGCTAGCTTGACTAGACATCAATTTGTGAATTTGTATGAATTTGTGTGCAATTTATACTATTTAGCTCGGTCTAGCTTGGTTCAGCTCGATCCAAAAAATTTGTAGAATTTATTTTCTTCTTAATACGAGATCCAGTTAGACCCAGCGAGCCAGCTCGGGCTGGCTTGTCACGATTTCAAGCTGAGGTTTTAGTTCGGATTCCCTAGGTCCGGCTCGCTCGGCTGTAGCTCGGTCTAGAATTAACAAGCTGAACTAGAGCCTAGCTCGGACCGAGCCATCTCGTTGCCACCCCTAGATCCCCTCAGGCACAGATATCCTTAAGTTTGAAATATCTGTATCCGTGTCCGCTTTATAATTTAAAACCGTATTAAATCTTACTCCGCAGATCCACCACAGATAAGTTTGAAAGATTTGTATCCTTATCCGCTTTATAATCTAGAACGAATATATACATAAATGTGAATATTCATATTCATCTGTCAGATAATATTCGATCCAGTTGCTAGGACAATAGAGAAAATAATATATACATCTCTAAAATCTAATTATTTGAGTAAACCACAAAGCTTATTCATAATACAGTAGGGAAGTTCAAAATTGAAGCATATCCGAAGGTTTATTGCTAGAGATTTGCTCTTTTGTACTGATCCGATGAGTTAATCCCTTATTGCTCAAAATAACATGTACCATCCACACATTCTCACCTCACGTCTCATGCGCAACAACAGGCTGACGGTAGCAATGCCGGTGCATTTAAAATGGACCACAACAACCTTCATATTTCAATTGCTTATAGGAACAATAAATGATAAGGTATTGGCTATGCGCCTATGCCATACACTGCCCTGAATCCATCCTCTTTCTCAGACAGAATGAAGACGGTTTAGAATTCAAATCATGAATCAATTGTGCAATGCGCTTTTGCTTGAGAGGGGTTTTAGTTAAAAGTGCAACCTGATTTTTGTTCAAGGGTCTGGTTGATTTGTTAACAGCTGATATGGTCAGGTTACTGATCTCCATTTGGAGGTTTTGCTGCTTATCTATAATAATAAAAAATCAACATCAATTGATCCCAGTTGTTTTAATATTTATCACATTTTAATACGACAAAAAAGTTGGTTCTGCTGTACCAAACCTAGTCAAGTATTTATTTATCACTTTAAAAGTATTCACTAGATGATATTATAAAGAGTTTTCAAGTGCTGATCTTTCCTGATAAAGACTGAAGCCCTTAGGCTTAAATAATGCAAAGACTGAACCTTTCAGAAGGGAAACAAATCTTTCTCTTTTTTCGGCTTAACCTTTCAAATAGTTCAAGTTATACAAAACACCAAGTTACCAAGAAGAGGGCTATGACTTTAGGTGCATGTCACAAGCAAAAATTCCCAAAAAGGGAAAGATGTGCACGTTATCTCACGATCCATGCAAAATATCAGTAAAAACTAAAAAGGAGAACAACGAAGGGAATTGAATTACCAAACTATTCATACAGCACTACTTAATTTTTTTCCAATTTAACTCATAAGTGATCATCAAAAAGAAGGTGAAGGAAGCTAACACGATAAGTTTTTGAAAGGAAAGCAAAAGATAATCTGCCAGAGAATCATATATATACAGTAACATGTCAAAGTTAACTCGCACACAAATTATATACTACACGGTTATTACAAGTGCAAGCTACTATAATATTCTCCTCACTGATTAATAACTCCACGACAAAGACATGTAACGAACTCATGCGCAAAATAAATTGCGCAAAAGTTTAGTAAACTAGATATACC
>JAJGRW010000121.1:811432-872976 GCA_025461045.1 Carex parvula | reverse complement strand
AAATACCCAGTTTACCTTTTATTGAAAGTATAAAAAATTTGTAGCTTGTTTAAGAAAAATGTTGGTCTTATAAGATACTCATTTTGTCCTTTACCCTTTATAAAATACCCAATCTGTCCTCGAAAACTGATGAAATATAAGACTGATATTTTCTTAAACAAGATACAATTTGTATATAATAAATATTATATAAATTTCAAATGAGTTTAATATATAAAATAAATAAATTTGTGAGTTTTGAAAGTTTAGAAGGAGAATACGTAATTTTAAATTTTAGAACGAGAAATACATAATTTTGAAATTTTTGAGGAGTATACATGAAATTCCCCCAAAATAAAATCATTTGGTTAAATAATTAAAAATTTAGCTTACTTGTATAAATAAAACATAAATCTTGTGAATAAATGTTGTTCACATGCAATAATACACTCGAAATTTTTGATAAAATATACAGAGCGCATGATTAAAAGAAAAGGGCACGTTGTGGTTCGTAGAGATATTCACTGAATATTAGAGCTTGTTCGGCGGACACATGGGCAGGGGAATGGACACAGGAACAGAAAAATTTTGAACTGGTTTTTATTGTTCACGTGGGAAAACAATTCAGTCTGAGTATATTTTTTTTTCTCACGTGAACAGTAAAAATGAAAGTGCAGCCGAACAAGCCCTTAATTTCATCTTCAAATTTTTACCACCTCTACAGGGACTACACTGTACTAGAAATCTTGTCCCCTCGTATTACATGGTACAATTATACCTTGTTTGGATGGAGAGTAGAGATAGGAAGGAAAGGAGAGAAAATTGTGACTAATTGTTGTTTGATTCAATGTTTAAATTTTAATAGGTAAGTAAGGTTAATAGGCGTTATTCTTTTAACCTCTAATAACTTTATAAAGCTTTTATTTTGTTAAGCATCAAATTGAGGTGTGACGGAGGTAAATAAAATGAACCAAACAAGAGAATATAAAACATAGTAACATTCTATTTTGTTCTTTACCCTCCCTTTTCTTTAATCTCACGTGAACCAAACATAGTATTAGAAAATTCAAATTGTTCTCTAATTCTGTATGAATCTGAAAATGGACCTTTGTATCTACAATAGATACCGAAATTTTTTTTTGTCCTGAAATTAAATCTGTACCGTTGTTTTCTAATTATATCCTCAAATACTTGAGATGATACAGATCTCTGTACCAGGGAGGAACAAGATATCAGGCAGGGGCGGGCCCAGTGTATTCCAGGGGGGACAGCTGCCTGCTCCTGGATTTTGAGTTTAAGTGGAAATTTATCGGTTCCGACTGATTTTGCCTTCCCCCTTGATTTTTTTTTTTTTGCCTCCTCTGGACATTTAATTTGTAATTCGAATTAAATTTAGGGTTAAAATTAAAATAAATCTGTTGAATTTTGATGGTAATTAGAATTATAAGTCAGAGCATCATAAATTACAAGTCAAAGCATTGGAAAATATAAGTTAAAGCATTGTTTTTTGTCAAGTACCCAATTGTTTAATGAATTTAAACCCGATTTGATATTTTTTTGCTCCCTTGACGAAAATTCTGGATCCGCCTCTGATATAATATCAGGATAGTGCATATGTTGGTAGATCAGAGTAGATTATATGAATGGAATAAGAGGGGGTTTTCAAATCCGCGTTTCAAACTATGATAAATTGTTGCAATTGGCCTACGGGCTTTGCAAGAAACAAAAAAAAAAATCGCACAACTAGCATTCTATCTTACCAGATTTAAATTTTTGTTTTAGAAAACAATAAAGGTTCAATCTTTCAAATTTTAATGTCCATAAGGATCCTCTACTTAAATTTTAAACTCACAATTTTCTATGGAGATTTAATAGGATGCCACTGGAGCTCAAGGCTGTAACCGACAGTCAACAAGTCAAAGACCAATGTAGTTCAGATTAGTTAGTTAGAGTGACTTGTAACAGAAAGTAGTTTGTAACAGAATGTACATAGCTGAGTGTTGTAAATCCAGACTCTATAAATAGAGCACACTGTACATGTATCAGATCAAGAAAAGCAATAAAAAGAAATGCTTCTTCTCAAATTACATCTCCTTTATCTTTCTTTATATGGTATCAGAGCTTGATCCTTATACAAAAAAAAAAGGGGGGACACGATGACCTCTGATAGTTCCTCTTCCACTCATTCTACTGTCTCTGCTTCTCTTATTTCTTCTGTTTCCATTACTCAGATCACTATTCCAGTTTCGATCAAACTTGATCGCACCAATTTTCTTACCTGGAAGTCACAGATTGAGCCTATTGTTGATGGTCATGGCTTGGCGACTCACCTCGATGCCTCAATTCCACCTCCAGCTCGCCAAATTACAGTCGAAAACCAGCAAGTTTCAAATCCGGCATTTTCTCCCTGGTACAAGCAAGATCGACTTCTCTTAGGATGGTTGCGATCCACCATTTCTGGCGAAATCTTATCTCAGTACGTGAAGTGCCAGACTGCTGCCTCTCTTTGGACCGACTTACATCAAGTCTACTCAGCGGTCTCCTCTGCTCGCATCATGGAGTTTCGCCGTCTTCTTCAATCAACCACCAAGGGTAGCCAGTCTTGCAACGAGTATTTCGAAAAGATGACAGGATTCGCTGATCAACTCTCGGCAGCCGGTGATCCAGTGACTGATCAAGAGCTTGTGCGATACATCCTTGGCGGATTGGGCTCCGATTATAACTCCTTCGTGGTTGCTATCAATACCCGCTCCATCCCAATCTCCATTACCGAGCTCCATGCCTTCTTGAATGCTCATGAATCGCTTCTTGCTACTCAATCGGGTTCTAGCTCTCTCTCCTCTTCTCTTCCCTCTTTACAAAATTCGGCTGTCTATTTTACCAACCCTAGATCTGGTTCGGGTTACAAGTCCTTTACTCCCAGACCCGCTAACCAGTATCGGCCCAAAACCGGTTATACTCAACCTTCTTACAGGCCTCCTTATACTCCTTCATCCTCTCAGCCTGTTTATAACCCGCGGCCTCCATCTTTCTCTAAATCCAAATCAAATGATTCTAAGCCTTTCAACCCAGCCCGTAATGAGACCTGCCAAATATGTTTGAAGAAAGGTCATACAGCCCAGATTTGTTGGCACCTTGAAGATTTTTTGAAATCCCAAACAGTAGCTTCTTCAGCTTCGGGAGCTCAGTCTAATAGGGCTGCACCTGATACTTCTGGTTTTGAGGCACATATTGCTCTACCCTCGGGTCCCACTGTCAGATCTGATTGGTATTTGGATTCCGGGGCATCTCATCATGTGACACATGATCTAAACAATCTATCCGCTTATATGCCCTATGATGGATTTGATGCATTACAAATCGGTGATGGTACCGGTATGAAAATTTGTAACATCGGTTCTTCCTCTTTTTCTATCTCTAATTATACATTTCTTTTAAAAGATGTGTTGCATGTGCCATCGTTTACTAAGAATCTTTTGAGCCTCTCTAAGCTCTTGCGTGATAATCCAATTCTAATTGAATTTTATTCTACTTCTTGTCTCATTAAGGAGCACCGCACATCACGGATCCTTCTTCAAGCTTCAATGGTTAATGGCCTTTATGTTCTTTCCTCTTCACCACAAGCTTTATTTGGAGCAAAGGCTTCGGCGGATTTATGGCACATGAGACTTGGCCATCCTTCTCCTTCTACTACTTCAAAAGTTTTACAATCTTTTCTCTTACCTTGTTCTTCTAATAAAATGACCTTGTGTCATGATTGTTGCATGGCCAAGGCTCATAAACTCCCCTTTGTACCTAGCACTTCTACTACTTTTTCTCCTCTTGAGCTTGTACACTCCGATGTTTGGGGTCCCTCTCCAACCATCTCAAATAATGGATTTCGCTATTACATCATTTTTGTGGATGATTTTACACGGTTTTCGTGGATTTATTTCTTAAAGGCCAAGAGTGATGTGGTGAATGTTTTTACTTCCTTTAAGGCCCTTGTTGAAAATTTGCTAAATTGTTCGATCAAAACACTACGAACCGATGGAGGAACCGAGTATAAACCAATATCACGTTTGTTTCCCTCTATTCTCTTTCAAACAACGTGCCCTTACACACCCCAACAAAATGGGGTTTCGGAACGCAAGCATCGACATATTGTCGAACTCTCTCTTGCTACTATGAGCCATGCTTCTATTCCTTGCAAATATTGGGATGACATTTTCTTGAGTGTGGTCTATTTAATTAATAGACTACCTTCTACAAATAATTCCTCTTCTCCTTTTTTCTCTTTATTCGGGAAGCTACCCGATTATAATTTTTTACGGGTTCTTGGATGCCTATGCTTTCCATTGGTGCGACCATACAATGATTACAAACTTCAACCTCGAGCCAAGCCGTGTGTCTTCATGGGCTACACACTTTCACAAAAAGGCTATAAATGTTTGGACTTAGTCACAAATCGAGTATTTGTGTCTAGGCATGTTATTTTCGATGAATCTAATTTTCCTTTTCGAAATAACTCATTCACAGGTAAAGTGCCAGGCTCAGATCACTCATTTTCAGCTTCCTGGATGCCTTTTCTTAAGCTATTGGCGCATTCTCCTTCCTCTGGCGCATACAACCAAGTTGTAGCCGATCCCTCCTCCTCAGCTTCGGCTCCATCCCTTGCTGCAGAGGATCCCATGCTTTTCTCCTCACCTGCGCCTACATCTCCTATAGTGGCGGATCCAATCATTCCCTCTTCTCAAAATTCGGGTACTTCAACCCCTGTAGCGGATCCTAGTCGAGCTCACAATGTCTCTTTACCCACTGATGCGCTGAACCAAGCCATATTGACTCCAATACCTTCCAGTCAACCATCCATTTCTGTGCATCCAATGACTACCCGAACCAGGGACAACACCCGAAAGCCCAGACATAACCCAGATTTTGTTGCCTTTTCTTCTAATATTTCTCTCCCTACAGAGCCTAAAACCTTTAAACAAGCCAAGGATAATCCCGAATGGATCAAGGCAATGACAACCGAATTTGAGGCTCTAAAATCCAATGGCACTTGGGTTCTAGTTCCGCCTTCTCCCGATCAAAATCTAGTTGGATGCAAATGGGTTTACAAGATTAAAAGGCGTGCCGATGGATCTCTAGAGCGGTATAAGGCACGTCTAGTGGCCAAAGGGTTTCATCAAGAAGAAGGAGTCGATTTTTTCGAAACTTTTAGCCCAGTGGTTAGACCTACCACTATTCGAGTTGTTCTCACACTTGCCGTTTCTCGTGGATGGCCCATTCGTCAACTCGACGTTCAAAATGCATTCCTCCATGGTGATCTTCACGAGACGGTTTTTATGCAACAACCCCCGGGTTTCGTTGATTCGACTAAGCCTCATCATGTATGTCGACTTGCCAAAGCGATTTATGGTCTCAAACAATCGCCACGTGCTTGGTTCAATACTCTAAGTGCCTCTCTTATTAATCATGGTTTTCATGCATCCCATTATGACCCGTCTCTCTTTATCCTCTCCACAAATGATAGTACTCTCATTGTGCTAGTCTATGTGGATGACATTATTGTCACGGGAAGTAGCCATGCTCTCATCCAAACCTTCATTCATAAACTTCAACAATTGTTTGCTCTCAAGGACCTTGGCCCGCTTCATTATTTCCTTGGCATTGAGGTCACCCCTTGTGCTTTCGGCCTTCATCTCTCTCAAGCCAAGTATATTAGGGACCTTCTTCTTCGAGCTAACATGCATCTCTCTAAGGCATCTCCTTCTCCCATGGTCCCATCTTTCTTTATAAGATTATTATATTTTATCACCAGACTAAATACTGATTCTTATAAATTTGAATTTAAAAATTATGAACTTAATTTTATGAAAAATAGGCTTGTTTGTTTACTTTGCACGGTACAATAATTTACAACCGTTCGATTAAAAATTGGTGATTTTTTTTGCAAGAAATAGTATGACAATTTGAAAAAAAAAAAATGGGAACATTCAAAATAGAATATTTTAACATTTTTATTTATTAGATGCTATTTTATTATTATATGTTTTAAGGAACATTACCTAATATTTTTGACATAAAAATAAGATAAATCTTAGCTGTTTAATTGATATAATATGCATATTTTTAGTGTAATTCAAATGGTGGTGAACAGTTATAAGAAACGAGTATTGAGAAACTTAAATGCTCATATGAAGTATGGATTTACGAGAATTTGAGCATCAAATCACCCATTTTTTTTCTTGGATTGTGACAGGATCTCTCCATTGCGTCGAGACTGGAGATGATATGTAATATATAGAATTTGGGTTTTTTATACTTGTGACTTTTTTTACTCAGAGTCAGTTGCCTTCAATACAAAGATACTTTCCTGTTCATGCTCTCAAGTCTCCACCAATTTATTTCTTCTTCTTTATTCCAAAACCAATTTATTATGTTAATTTTTTTTATATTTTATTCCAATAACACAGTTTCTTTCTTAAGTTTTTTACTCGTAAATTGAAATCATATTGCCATCCATTTTTTTTTAATTGAAAGTTCTCGTAGCTCCGGACTCCGACTTGAGAGTAGGTCCGATGGGCATCAGACCTACTCTGGTTCGATGGGTTAAATCACCGTCTCTTTGCTTTAAAATTTGTGCGGAAAACTTTAAATTTCGTGCATGTCTATTTCAATTTCCATGCGCACATATCTTAAATTAGATCGGACGGTCATCATGTCGTTGAACCTAAAAGTAGGTCTGATGGGCATCGGACCTACTCCGTTCTCCCGGACTCCGGCCATGTAAAATTTAACAAAAAGAAAGATTAACTAAAAAGGCAAATATTGAGCCCACCTAAACCAACTAAAGTCACTTTTGAAATCTGCAATTATCCTTAATTTTTATTTTATTAAAACATAAGAGGACGATATATATTTAATTAGAGCTATGAATCCTATGATGTGTATGGTCTACCTAACAATATTTGTAACATATCATTGTTTTGCATGTTAAATTCTTCTTTTTAATTACATAACAATTCTCCCTTTTTAAAACACACACCACATTATTTGCATGGACTTAAAATAAATAAAATTTGTTGGTATCATTTGAATCGTCCGATTGGATGTAAAACAAAGGGATGATTGAGATTTTAAGTTAATTTAAGTACATGAAACTAAGAAATAAAAATGAGAAAAGGCACAAGGGAGGGTGAAGCATTAATTGGTGTCAATGAAAGATTTGAGGAAGGCTGCACCTGCACCGACCTAATATATATCTCATAAAGCAATCATTCTTGTTTGGCCTTTTGTCCCTTCTTGCTTAGTAGGTTGGGGATAAGCCTCTGCGGCTTTTCTGATCTCAACCATTCAAAAAAATTTTATTTATGTATCTCGATAAAAAAATATTTTTATGTACAGATTTCAACAATTTTGAATGGTTGAGATAGGAAAAGGAGGACCATGCTTTTCTTCCAGAAAAGCAGCGGAGTCCGTTCCGTAGTTTGGAGCTGTTTTTTCTTCTTCTTTTTTGGGTTTTCTTATTTCAATTGTTTTAAATTTTTTTTTCTGAACATAGTTAGAGATGTCGGTGATATTCTTTTATTTGTTTATTAAATCTGTATCATATTTGATAAGACAGGTATAAATACTGAATTTCTTGTTAACTTAATAAGCAATGGTAATTTAGTATGGTCTAGAATAACTTTTTATTGGTTTATTAGGTAAGGATATAGATGAGAGTTATTTTGTATCTATTGGACTATTAATAATATAAAATTTTATGTGATAATTTTTTATTTGTACGTGAACTATATTGTTATTATTATTATTAGATTGATTTATATAACTTTTTTTATTTTATAATTTATGATAAAATTAATTTATCCAACTTTAATATATTTTTAAGAGTAGGGTTAAAATGTACTATTGGTTTTGTGCTCCAATCATGCTCGACATCCTTATCTCTGTTTTTAAAGTCTAATAGTTGATCCGAACCACTCAATATGATCTTTGTATTCGTATGTGTTCGGAGACCAAATTTTATATTTTTGTAATTTTTTTTACTATTTTTTAGATAGATACAAAATCTCTATTTTCAAAAGGTTTTGAACTATTAAAACCAATGATTTTGTACTTATCTAAAAAAATAATTACAAGTTTCGAAAATTTATAAAAATTGATCTCCAAGTACATTTTAATATAAAGATCATATTGAGCAGTTCTGATCGACTGTATGATCATACTGGAGAAAAAACCAATTGTACATTTTAACCCTTCTCATTTTTTAATCAATAATTGATGATAAGATTGGTTTATAAAATATTTAATATCAATTGTTTAATTAATAATATGTATAATTTAAAATAACAAGATAAAAAGATAATTTCTAATTATAATATTACAACATGATGAAAAATGAAGGCATTAAAATAACTTATGAAACTACATTTTTTGGACCGTTTGACTTTGTACTAAATGAATTCGAAATTTTCAAATTACATGTACACTCACCACTTGTGAAGTAGAACAATGTCAACTGTTTGAATTTGTTATTTAAAGCCAATCTAATAAATTTTGGAGTTATGCTTATCAAGCCTAGCTTTGCTATAATATGTGCGCGCACATGTGTGTTATATTTTTGGATTGAATCATATAATTTATCAGTTTATTCAATAATTATTCATTATTCGTTTTATTATTCATATGGATAAAAGTAAGGTATGTATAAGACTAATATTAATAAATAAGAATAAATATATTTAAATTTGAAAATATGGACCTTTATCATTTTTACTAATAATCTTTAGTTATGGGTTTTGTTTTGAATAAAATATATTTTTGTACTTATGTTGTGCATTACTTAATATTTTGACTAGGAGTTAGGCAACACTATTATGCATAACATACTTTGGTCCGTATTATGGATTTATATTTTTTTTTTAATGTTGTACAAAAGCTGTACATTGTTTATATTTTTATTTTCAAAGTTGAAATAGTCGATTCGAACAGTTCACTGTGATTTTCATACGAAAATGTATAAAGATCAAATTTTACATTTTTTAAATTTTTTTTACCTTTTTTAGATAGGTAGAAAATCACTACTTTTCAATGATCTACAATATAAAGATCAACTGTTTTTTATCAATTTTAAAACGCTAGTAAAAATATACATTTTAGCATTAAGTAGAGTAGAACTAAGGTGAGCTGTGCTCACCAAGTCTTTTGGTGAGCACACCTCCAAAAACCGCATTTATAAAGTTCAAATAGTCGATTCGACTCTTCCAACGTGTTCTTCATATTAAAATGTGCTTGGAGACCAAATTTTACATTTTTTCGAAATTTTTTACTATTTTTTCAGTGCATTTGAAAATCAGTGTTTTTTGAATTTTTTTTTTATTTAATGAAAAGCTGTGATTTTCAAATGCACTGAAAAAATAGTAAAAAATTTCCAAAAAATGTAAAATTTGGTCTCCAAGCACATTTTAATATGAAGAACACGTTGGAAGAGTCGAATCGACTATTTGAACTTTGTAAATGCGGTTTTTGGAGGTGTGCTCACCAAAAGGCTTGGTGAGCACAGCTCACCCTAGTTCTACTCCATTAAGTATATTTTATATAGAGATTATAATAAATAATTCGAATCAATAGTTTAAATTTTGAAAATAAAAATATAAAACCGTAATACGGACTAAATTAAGTAGGAAATTTTTTATTGGTGGTAATTAATAGAAAAGAAGAGAGACAAATGGTAAGATTACATTAATATTTATATTGGTGGTAGTAAGATCAGTAGGAATTCTACCGATCTTAACTTTTTTTTTAATCTGATGTATAGATGAAGAGAATTCTTATATTTGATTTCTAGTAAACTATGAAAAGTTTTTCAAAAAATAAATGAAATGTTTTGATATATCTAAATTTTAAGATACTTTATTTATTTTTGTAAAAAAAAATATTTTACTAGAAAAAATTAAAAGGAAAAAAGAAAAAAACTAGTTTAGATCGGTAAAATTCTTAACGATCAAAACTTTTTTAATTTATTCTTACCGATATTACTACCAATATAAATAATTACCGTACTCTTACTATTTGTCTATATTCTTTTCTACTAATTAATGCTAATAAAAAATTTCCAATATTCTTTTTTACTAATTACTGCCAATAAAAAATTTCCAATTAAGTACGATATACCTAGTACCAGTGTTCTAAATAGCGCGCTATAGCGGCGCTATAGCGCCGCTATAGCGTTTTTGGACCCCAAACGCTACGCTATGACATCAAAATGCGCTATTTGCGCTACGGCCGCTATAGCGACCGCTACAGCGCTATAGCGGTCCGCTATTCGCGCTATTTGCGCTATACAATATGGGTTTTTTTTTTTAAAGCAATTTATATGGGTTTTAAATAAAGATAAAAAAAATCTCAAACCGAAATTGAATTTGTTGCTACTTGCTACAGATAAATCAATTTGAAATTGGGAACAGAAATTGAAATTTGAATAGAAAAAAAGTCCAAATCGAAAAAAAAATTTGAATAGAAAAAAAAAATTATGTCATGAATCATGATGCTTAAGATATTTTTAATAGGAAAAATCGATAGTTTATGATATTACTATGGATATTTTGAACCGCAATTTGAACTTTGTACTGGTTCAATATGAATATTATAATTTCTTAATTACTTTGGTGTTATTTATTGTTCTATGAGACTTTAGATAATGTTGATATTTAGTACAAATATTGAATATACGAAATGTAAAAAAAAAAAAACGCTATTTGAAATAGCTTCCGCTATAGCGACGCTATTCGCTATAGCTTTTTTTTTAGCCTTCCCGCTACGACGCTATAAACGCTATTTAGAACCTTGCCTAGTACCATAGCCTCGAATAGTTCAATTTTCGGCTCTATCTATGACGCATGCCCCGATTCGGTGCTTTAGAATAAAAAGAAAGTGAATCAAGTTAAAATAGCTGACGAATACAATAAGACTTCAATTAAAATACGGAATTTCATTTTTTTTTAGAATTATGTCGAACCTTTTTTTTGTCTGAACTCCATTTTTTTTTTTTTTTTTTTTTGCATTTAAACTCTTATGTTGCATTGGATGCAAAATACTGCCGAGAGAGTTAAGGAAATTATGAAATGATACTTTTCAATTAGAAGATTAAAAAAAAATCCATAAAGTTACATGGGATTGTATGGATTTTTGTATCTTCTAATTAATTAGTTATGAATTATTATTTTTTAACTGATTGTAATAAATTAAAACCGATGATTTAAACGAAATCTAATTAATCAATTCGTTTAAATTCCTAGTTAAAGCTCCCAAGATTTTTTTATGGAAAAACAAAAAAAAAAAATGGTTACATGAGTTCCAAATAATTCCAAATAATAATGATGAAAGGCCTAAGGTGCGATTGGGGCCATCTCAATTTTCCATCTCTCATTTTTTATTTTATATATTTGTGGTAATTTGATGGCGCACGTATGTCTTCCTGCTTTTTTTATTAATACCCAAAAAAAATAAAATATCAAATCTGCCCTTAATTCCAAATTTTTATTAAAAATATCCTGACCGCCTCTTCACTAGGCGGTCCACTGTTCATACCAAACTGTCCCACTATGGGGCGGTTTGGTATTTTTTTTAGATACAATATGAATATCAAGATACTGAATTCTAATGCTAAAAATTCGAATTTTTTTTAAATATTTGTTAGATTACTTCTTTAAATTACGTTGAATTACACTAAATTACGTTACGCTCAATTACAATAACTTCGCTAATTATGCTGAAATACGGTAAATTACGCTAAACTACGCAAAGTTACGCTAAAGTAGACCGATTTTGTGCCATCTTTCATGAATCATAAAAAATAGTAAAAAAATTTCAAAAATAGTAAAAATTGGTATTCTACAAGTTCATTATGTAACTAATTTACTGAGCTACTTAGATTGAATAATAGAAATGAAAATCTTAATCGGAAACTTCAACTCAAGTTTTGAGACTCTTCCCTTTGTTTTTTGGCAATTCTGAACTTTGAAATCTGGCAATGCTAGCACTGACGCATGCGTATTTTCGCAAGCTTTCCGAAAAGTAGTCATTTGCTGAAATCAGACACTCGAGCACTGTTTTATGGCCGTTTGAAGTTTCGTCATCGTTTTTCGCCTTTTCAGTGAAGATATCGTCCCTATTCATATGTAATTTAGCGTAATTTACTGTATTTTAGCATAATTTAATGTAATTTAGCATAATTTAACGTAATTTAGTGTTATTCAACGTAATTTAACATAATTTCAAGTAATTTAGCATATTTTAGTATATATATGCTAATTATACATCAAAAAAAGTAATCTAACAAAAAACTCAGCTAACGTGGGTATATTTATTAATAAAAATGTCGGAAACTAGAGTTTAGAAATAGGGTTTAGGATTTAGATTTCTTTTAAATATCACTAATTTTTATAAATATGTTATGTGAAAATTGTAAATAAATTAATGTACGGTAATTTTTAGAGTTTAGAGTTTAGGGTTTAGGGTTTAGGGTTTAGGGTTTTAGAAATTGTCTAAAATAAGAGTTTAGGATTTAGAATTTAGCGTACTTTAACTTAATTTAGTGTAATTCAACGTAATTTAACATAATTTTAAGTAATTTAGCTTATTTTAGTATAAATATGCTAATTATACATCAAAAGAAGTAATCTAACAAATATTTAAAAAAGTCTGACTTTTTAGCGTTAGAATTCAGCATCTTGATATTCATATTGTCTCTCGGAAAAAAAAATACCAAACCGCCTCACAGTGGGGCTGTTTGATATGAACAATAAAAAAAATACCAAACTGTCCCATAGTGGACCGCCCAGTGAAGAGACAATCAGGATATTTTTAATAAAAATTTGAGATTGAAGACAGATTTGATATTTTGTTTTTTTTTTTTGTATTAATAAAAAAAGCGGTATGTCTTCCCTCTTTCACATAATTAAATCATTTATGAGAAACTCTTACATCAAATCTAAAAATCAATTTTCCTTCTCGTATACGTAGTTTCCCGACATTTTTATTAATATCCAAAGTTTAATACAAATTATTAATTATACCCAGAATCGGACCAATTATCGATATATACCCAAGCCGGCCATTTTCTGGCCGGCTATGTACCCTCCCTAAGCCGGCCATTTTATGGCCGGCTATGTACCTTTTTTTTTTTTTTTTTTTTACCCGCATTTCACCCTTTATATACCCCTTTTTCTCTCTCTCCTCTCACAATTCTCCCATCTTCAACCGAATTCTCTCTTCTTTAAGGTAAATTTTTTTTTATCTAATTTAATTTTTAATTTATTTATTTTAGGGTTTAGGATTTAGGTTTTAGGTGTTATAATTTAGATTATGTTGTTGTAATTTAGTGTAATTAGCTAAGTTAACCAATATTTAGTTTAATTAGCATAATTGACCAATATTTAGGGAGATGTGGTTCTATCGAGGTCCACTCATACATTTCTGGATAGTGGAGCACCACTATCCAGATCGGGTGCTCCGCCAGTTTGGTCAAGCGGCGTTGATTCCCATAGACCCATCTTTGCCGAGTTACACGCACAGAGACCTGCACCGGTAAGTCGTAGTCTATTGTATTTATTAAATAAATCATATTACTTGATAGTTTTTTATTGCAACTAACGTCTTCTTTACAGCGTTACCCACCGAGCGCGACTGGATAAGGACTGGAGCACCCATTACGATGCATACTACACGACGGCCTTGGATCCTCAGTATGCAGACTTCTATCACGAGCCAGATGTGCTTCAGCAGACCCAGGGGGATCCCCAGTTGAGGTACCATGTATGGTACACGCAGGTCTGCATGGCGAGTGTCTATCTGCAGGGTGATTACGGTGCCCATCTCCGCGACAGGATCAAAACGGATGATGGTTACCATCCCAACGGTCGTGGATGGGCTCGCCAGGTAAAGCACCTAAAACCACAAGGTTTGATCTAACTTAGTAATACATCAAGGTTTGATCTGACATGCTAAATTTTTTTCAGCTTTTGGCCGCGATCAAGGAGTGCGGGCATGGGATCCGCATGCTGGGAAAGAAGAATTGGAGACGGCTTGGGTACCGCACCCTCAAGAAGAATGCGAATGTGGTTGAGGATGCCGGGCACGGTGGAAAGATCATCGGTATGCTGCGAGACGCCAGAGAGAACATCAACTGGCGTGAGATAGATCCGCAGGAGCCCGATCCGAACCCGGTTCTGATGGATGATATGCCATCTTTCCCCGATTCACATCCAGAGTGGGACTACCATCGTTGGGTATTGTCCGACATTGGGTGGACGGCATGGTACGACGAGCATGGACGTCCGGTGCAGCCTTATATATGTCATACTTCAGTATCTGTCAGGTTTTAATAAATTTCTTCATTCAGATCAAATTTAATAATTTATGTGTATGATTGCAGGGTCCAGCAGAGATGCCACCACAGCCACCACCTGCGGAGACCGATACTTCTGAGTACGAGTCCCTCTCGTGCAGTCTCCACGAGTTTGAGGAGATCATGTCGGCACCGACATGGCCCCGATATGGCACAGAGATGCCGCGTGATGGAGAGGCTAGTGGTAGCGGGTCTCATACTCAGCCTGCCTTTGGGACTGGGTTTGCCGCATCTATCTTCGCTACACCTCCGCCAGTACCGACAGTCTCCACGGGCGATGCCAGATGGGATACTGCCGAGCAGATACTGAGGTCTGCCGATGCCCCAGATGAGCCCGAGAGAGACGGAGCCTGGCCGCGCTGGCGCCGGGCGAACGCCGGAGTACCGCCTCAGCGATATTCCCCCTCTCCGTTTTAGTTGTATTTTTACTAGTTTTGTACTATTTATATTTGGTATATTTGAATTATCCTATATTTCGGTTCTTGTGTATGTGTGCTTTTATGGTACTATTTTTATATTTTACAGATCAAAATAAATTATCATGATAATGCTAAACACAAAATATAACAACATTAAAATAGTAGCACAATATAAAAAATAGTACCACAATATAGCGTATTTCAATTAATATAGCGTATTATAAAGTAATGTAATGTAATTTAGCGTAATTTAACATAATATAGTGTTATTCAATATAATTTCAATTAATATAGCATATTTTAGTATAAATATGCTAATTATATATCAAAAGAAGTAATATAACAAATAATTTAAATAAAAAATTTCAAATTTTCAGTGTTAAATTTCAATACTTTGATCTTCATAGTGTCTTTCTCTAAAATACGGAAAAAAAAAAAAAAAGGTACATAGCCGGCCATAAAATGGCCGGCTTAGGGAGGGTACATAGCCGGCCAGAAAATGGCCGGCTTGGGTATATATCGATAATTGGTCCGATTCTGGGTATAATTAATAATTTGTATTAAACTTTGGATATTAATAAAAATGTCGGCGTAGTTTGTGTTAATAAAAATCAAATTTAAAAATCTTAATTCCATACCCATTGACATAACAAAGGTATTCACTGCTCACATTTTCATAATTTTGTTGTGATATACGTTATAATGTACAATTTGCGCTCTACACCATTTTAGGTTACAAAAACAAAACAACATTATCCATTGCTTGGATCTTTTTTTAGGTCATGAATTTATTATATTTATACCCGCCAATAACATAAAACCAAAAATGTATGTATGTATGTGTGATATCAGGATATGCATTTCAGTAATGTTGAGAGCATATCAGCCAATTTTAGGACCACATTTTTTGTCCCTCGTGCAGTAGACAAATAGTAAAGGCTTTCTGTGTATTTATTTTTATGATTAAAATAAATAAATATTGGCTTCTTAATGAAAGAACAAATTAAGGTGAAAACCTTTTTGCATTTATACATTCACATATAAATTATATAAAAAATAGAGATCTAACCTTCTAAATTCAAATTAATATCAATAAAAGACTATCTCCGGATTTCGAACGAACAACCTCTTCATGGGTCTCTTTCACGAAGAGTGCAAAAATATAGTTGCTGAGATGAACTAACAACTTGCTAATCTCGATGGATATTAACGGTCAGATCCCTCTTACAAATGGTATGCACATTAATTTTTTTGAGTGTGATTTGTTTTTTAGATAACTTTTTGTGTGATTAAAGTAAGGTTTGTTTTTTAGGAATACATTCCTGAATTAACGCCTTTTGATATATTATCAGATACATAACTAAATTGTATGAAATTTGATTGTTTGGCTATATCTATTTATTCAATAACAAATATATAAATTTACAATTTAATTTTTTTATTTATAACGCCTATGTAATTATGTATGTATTGTTTGATTGTAGATAAAATAGAGAGACATAGGATTCCTTGAACGGTACAATGGAGGGGGGCAATGGTGCAGAGGAGGGGTGTGGGATGCTGCATTGCTGCCTGATTTATTTAATTAATAATTAATTTGAAGCACACGTGCACAGCATCTGACACCCCACCTCACTTAGCGACAATTACATGTTGCAATTACACTGCTCTTATATTACTATACTAATTTTGCACGATTCTCATGCTCCAATCTGTACTTAATTTCTTAAAGATAAAATCTCATTTTATCATAAATTTTTATATTGTAGTTTGTACTCTTTCTTGACTTGTTCTTTGCTTGGTTGCTTTTAATACACTTGAGAGTATGTCCGATGGGCATCGGACCTACTCTGGTTCAATGGGTTTAATCATCGTTAATTTGCTTTAAGATTCGTGCACATTTGTTTCGATGTTTGTGTGCACAAATCTTAAATTAGATAAGACGGTCATTGTGCTCGTTGAACCTAAAAGTAGGTCTAATGAGCATCGGACCTACTCCGTTCTTCTTTTAATAACCCTCTCATGTGCTTAGCAATCCATTCCTCACAACTTGCTTTCTCCTTTTGATTTTTCTTTATCATTTTTTATCATTATAATTCTAATTGGTTATGTAAGTATCTGAACTACATCCAAATAAAAAGAAAAGTATAAGAGTATATACATGGATGGAACTCGAAATTTATTATAGTGTTGACTGAATTCAATAAATAGTTATATTCAATAAGATAATATAGTTGTTGTTTTACTACAAATACTTCATCAATAGAGGGAGAAATTATATATTTTTTAAAATAACAAAAAATACACAAAAAATTATAATTTTCTTGAACTATAGAGGAACTTAAAATTATTTTTGGACGCCAAGGGTGGAACTAAATAAATGAGATAGGAGAGCTAGATTAATACGTGTCATGTAATTTTATTTATGAGGAAGTCTAATAGTAATATTTTTGTAAAAATTAAAATATTTAATGAAAAAAATAAAAAAAAATTCAATTATAAAGGTGGCTCAGCTCCCTTTGACTTGAATAAGCACGCACACCTGAGGCAATTTGGATCCAGTGAAGTAACTCAATCCTTGGGTTTTGGATCGAGACCGTCTGATTCAAATCCGTACAAATCCATCCGCGAAGTGAGTGCACACATCCCGACGATGATTTCGAATTCCGAGACGATCTCGAACGACGAATTCGAATCGGACAGTCTCAATCCAAAACTCAAAGATTGAGTTACTTTAGGGGATCCGGACCCCACCTGAGGGAAGGGAAAAAATATATGTTGTACATGATACAACACAAAAAAGCATTGCATATGACGTAAGAATAATAATGATATAATGATAAAAATAAATTTAAGGAAAATTTTAGGATGGATAGTTTCAAGTGGGAAAACAGAGCATTTTATTGGTGCAATGCTAAATCCTATTCAAGTGCAATTATGAATTTGTAGTTGAAGGCATCATATATAGTTATTTCTTCTATTTGTTTTAAATTAAATTCAAGCCTAGGATTCCTACACAGCAAAGATTGGTCCAGCTTATAATTCATGTTCCCCTCCTGGATATGCATCTTTTGAGCTGTATTGGGTGCCATCATGTTTTGCTAAATAAAGAAAGTTTTGCCCCCAAAACTAAAGGAAAAACATCACAAATCTCTAAATTATTTTGCACACTGACCCACAATTTTTTTTTTGCATGATTATCTATAACAATGTATTTCATCTACTGTTGTAACCATCATAGATGTTACACTTATATACTGTCTATATTTATTTACACATGGATTCAATATGCATTTCCATGTTGACACATTCATGACCAAATTTTGTTGCTTCTTTAGTAACAGATAATACATTGTCGTGTTTATTAAATTACAAAATCTCAACTATGATTACCGTGTATACTAATTAACATTAGATTCTGTCAAAAATTAACAAACTCCTACAAAAAAAATTATATCACAGAGAATAATTTTTTTGTTTTTAAGTTTCTCTGATAGTGATATCTATCTGGACATTGATTTTGTTTGCATATATATATATATTGAACCAGTATGGTACTAGCACAAAAATGCACTTGTCAGTATAATTCATTTTTCTCTTTTATGGTATACAAATATGTTAAATTTAATGATTTGGGCTTAAAAGTGGGCCCAATTTGGTCCAAAATTTAAGAAAATCCGGGTCCAACACTTCTCTGTCATAATTAATTTTTTTGGGTGCATTGTGGTTCCTGATTACTTACTACAGGTTAGACATGATTTGCTACAAAAAGTTATTTATCATTTTTTTAGAATAGTTGTTCTCTAATTTGATTTCAATAATTTAAAATATTGAACTGCAAACAGTAAATTCTAATCGTTTATCTTGTTTAATGTGACGCACTATGTACTCATGTGGAAATTTACCTGTACATAATAAAAAGGCATATTCAGATACTTAAATTTTTTTTCCCCTGCCTAAAAAGTAACATGACTCCCCCATCACAGTATGAAGTCTGTAATTGTCTTGTTAGGTGTCAACAAAATTATTTATGCGAGCTCATTTGCTCTGTCTCTCACACATTTTAATATCAGATATCAACTGGTGCTGATTGCTACGAAATTAGAAAGTAATGAAAATATACCGAAAAGTTATATCTATACAGGGTGTTTGGTCTAGTGGTATGATTCTTGCTTTGGGTGCAAGAGGTCGCGAGTTCGATTCTCGCAACACCCCAATTCTTTCATATTTTACGTCATCTGGTGTCATTCGTTGTTCTGTATGAACTCGACTGGATGAGTCCAGTTTAGCCTGAACTGGCTGGAGTCTTATCGAAGAACCTTTTATTTTATTTTTTTATTATCCTATTCCAACTTCCAGCCACAAACCACTCTCTCCCGCCACCACATAAACCTCTTTCTTCCTTACCAGAAAACAAAATTAACCCAAAAAAAAAAGAGAGAGAGAAGGTAAAAGAAAAAATGCTACACTCTCTAGTGACGATGCCGCACACAATTTCACTGGTGCAACCGGCATTGACCAAAGGAGGAAGATACAGTATGCGCTTACAGTTTAGGACAGTACGTTGTGCCAGCTTATCCAGAGGCGGAGTCAGACTTTCGAACTATGGAGGTCAAATACGTATGGGGTCAATTTGACAATACCATAACATTTTACTGTAATTTATATCTCCATTTCTCCATTCCATTATTAAACACGTTGGGTGTCCTAATCCGCCAACAGCTGAGATTGAAAGATGAATTTTCGGATTCAATATCAGCCCTCCAATCACATAATCTGTCTTCTTTTGATTAAATATATATATTTTATATGTAGAAGTCTAAATTTAGTTATAGATGTACTCGCTACACGCATTGTCACTCACCGTGCAGACGCCTCTTTTTCCTCTGATCCAAAATTTACGAAGAGATCTAAAATTCAAATCAACTGCTTCTCTTTCGTTCTGAAAACCCTAGCCCGCCTCCAAAGCACTCTCTCCCTCTCTCGCTCTCGCTCAATCACCCAAATCTCTCTTGATTGTTCTCTTTCCGTAAATCCAAATATCTCTCTCGTCCTCTCTCTCTACCGAGCACCGAAGCTAAAACCTCCCCCTCTCTCTCTTACCCGAGCACTGAGCGCAAACCCTCCCCGCAGAGATGGAGGCGACACCGTGTGTCAACCTCCCTCCTCCTTCGCCGCCAGCTATTTGCAAAGATCGAAGCGCTCCTTCACCGTCCATGCACCCGCCTCCTCTTCTCACCAGAGTACGCATGCACTGTTAATTACTTTCGCTATACTCAATTACTGCTTTCTCTCCCCCTTACCCTAAATTAGAATCATTACCTCAGCTTATTTCATCTACTTTTATCTATGCTTACCTACTCACCTGGCTGGTTGATTGCTTGGTTTGTTTGTTTCAGAGGCGGTGATGAAAGATGGTGGCATTCCTTTGCTGTTAGAGACTTAGAGCTTGCTAGGTGTTATAGAGAGAGTGCTCAATCTGAGGCTGCAAGGTTATTTCTTTTGGATTTACATACAACAATAAATTTCGATAAATAAGTTGAAATTGCTAGGTGATTCTTCAACTGTCTGTCATGCATATATTTCACATTTTCTGTATGTTCTTTAATATATCTTAAAAAAGAGTGTTATCAAGAATGCATTCAAACGCTTATGTTCTGAATCTCACTGTTCAGAGCATTTCTAAAAGTACTATTTAGAGAGGTTTTTAATGTGAGTTTTAAAAAGAGCATTTGCATATATTTTAGAGAGGTTTATACCCGAGTTTGTTTACTGGTACCCGACAGTACCAGTCATTCATGCATGCATATCGGTTTAGGCAAGGTTTTAAATAATACAAATTTAGTAATGAGCTATTGCATATATTTTACAAATGTTCAACAATAATTTTTCAAAGACTAAGCAAGGTTTGTATAACACATCCTGTAACTCATGATGTCCATTTCCTTTAAATCCATATCTAAGTGATCTGTATATAAACCATTCCTGAGAGTTGCAGTAAACTTGTATTGATTTTAGAGTATAGATAATTGTAACCTTGATTTGAACATACTTGTGGCCAGTGTTACATATGTCACTTCTGTTAAAAGTTGCTAAAGCAGTTCTGACACTGGTACCAGTGCATTTTGATTTATGGTATATTCTCTTATAAGTTCTAGAGACTGACTTGTAAAGTTCTCAAATTTGAAGGGTTGGTTCTGTAAATTTAGTGTTTTGGTTCCTTGTGTTCGGCTGAAATTTAATTACTGGAACTGAAATTGGATCTTAGATAGAAGTGGGGTTTTAGACTTGTGAATAAAAAAAGGGAAATTTAATGAACATGGGCTTAGACTATTTTTGGGCTTCGATCTCTCCTCCAAATTTCATTGACTCTTCTCTCTATATATCTCACCTATATATCTATCCTCCAAATTTCAGCGATCTCGACCATGATCTCGATCTCCTTCTTGACAGTGGACGAAAGCACGACGTGTTGCTAGAGGCTGTGCAGGTGATAACCGACCTGAACCTTTCTATCAAGAAGGTAATTTTGTTTATCTTAATCTCCAGTATTCCTCACCTTCCTGCATAGGCAAACGTGGTATCTAATTTTATTCTTTCTTATATATAGAAACAAAGGCCTCTACTCATTATTGCTGAGGATGTTGAAAGTGATGCACTAGCAACTCTCATTCTAAACAAGATTCAGGATGGCATTAAGGTATTGAATTAGTTTTATCCAACTCAATCTCCATTGTTTGTAATTTTGATTTCTTCGTGACATTATTCAAATTTTTTTTTTCTCGTGATTATGCACATGTTGTACTTAATTTAACATCTCTCAATTGAATAATAATTTGGCGTTACTGGTGTTTGGTTGATAAATAAATTATTATGATGTGGATTGATTCAAATGTTTTGATTGTTTTTTTATGGTGTTTGGTTGATAAATAAATTATTCTGGTGTGGATTGATTCAAATTATTCAGGTGCTGCAGGGATTGCACCAGATCAGCAGTGCCTGATCTTCGTGGGGAAGCAACTCGAGGATGGCCTGATCTTCACCGGGAAGCACACTTGTTGATTACATCATCCAGAAAGGTAATTAAACTGTGGTTCCATCTTTGCAGTATAGCCAACTCTATTAAAATTGCTATTTAGCCATCATAAAGAAATTGTAAAATTGCAGGGTCAAGGCTACATCTGGTGCTAAGGTTGCGAGGTGGTGGTCATGGAGGTTTGACTTTGGTTGCCCCTATCATTTGATTGTGCCGAAATTGAGGAAAATCCAATCTACATGCATTGTACCAGCAATGCTGCTGTTCAGGATTTTCTGACAGACCAGACTTTGAGATTTAATTTCCAGCAATTGGCTACACCATTTTTTTAGTTCTTTATATGGACATACATGCTAAGGTGTCTATTACATGCTCGAGAAGTTTCAGTTCCATTAAAGGTCCAGAGCTATGCCATTAGTAATTTTATAAGAGGGTATTTGCTGGTATTTTTCTGAATTGGCTGCTGGTTATTGTTCTGACAGCAAATCTTGAAAAATTCATTCTAGACAATCTACAAATCCGAATTTTTATTTCTTTTTATGGAAATATAGAGGAAAGTCCAATCTACATGCATGCCAATTTTTAGGATTTTTGTAATTTTGTAGCTATTTTTAACAGATGCTTGAATGCAGGGGCAGACTTGGTAAATAGTGCAGTTTTAGCAGTTTTTTTGTATTTCAAAGCTAACTTTAAAAATAGCTAATAAATCATAGAAAAGTGCTATAAATGTAAAATTTGGGTCTAAAGTGTGTATTTTGAAGTTCTTTATCCATTTGTGATCTTGATTTGCTCAGGTTACCAGTCTAACTGTCAATTCTGTTCTGATTTCGTTTGCTGGTCATTTTGTGCCTTTTGGTGTACCAGTTGGGTGCCGAAGGCACTTTGCTTGTGTTTTATGGCTGGTGCAGTGTTTGGTCAAGTCTGAAGGACTGGTTAGGGGCCAATGCACCATATTTTGAGGTTTGGTTATTGGTTTTCTACATACTATACCATATGACAGTAAAGAAGAGAAGGAGATCAAAGATCGAATAAAGCATGAGTCAAGATCAAATTATTGTCAACTAAAAAGACAAGTTTTGCTGAGAAGACCTTGGTGTATTATTTATTTAAATGATTTTGTTTTCTTAATGGATTTTTTAGAGGTTTAAGTTCTCCGATCTGATGCATGTGACCAAGCGCAACATGGCCAATACTGTTTCTGGCATGACCAAGCACCTTGAGCAAGTCTCTGCTGCCTTTGCAGTAAGTATTTTTATCAATGTTTCACATGCGTCAATACCATGTCATTACTAAATCTTTATTTTATTTTTTCATTTTTAGTCTGCCAAGTGGCATCTGACACAGCGCATTAAGAGATTGGATGGTAAACTGGATGAGTAGAAGGAAATCTCTGGTATCATAAAAAAGGAGGTATGCTTGATTATTTCATGTCTTAGTTCTTAATTATCTTACCTTGGTTGGTTAATTTTTAATCTCATTCGTCTTTTTGGTACTTTGTAGCATGGTTCTAAATAGCTAGCTATAGCAGCGCTATAGCTACGCTATAGCTTTTTCGGACCATAAAAGCTAAGCTATGAAATAAAGGTGCGCTAATTCAGCTACGACCGCTATAGCTGTAATAGCTGACCGCTATTACCGCTATGCGCTATGCGCTATTGCTACCGTTATGCTACATGAGTTTTTTTTTTGCGATTTACATGAGATTTTGTTCTTATTTATGATGCTACATGGTCTGCTATGATAAGTATTCTAAACCAAACTATGTGCTTATGTTTCTATTTGTGATTTAGTCTCTCATTCTATATCAGAAAATATTCAAATATTAATTCTTTCTTTTGCTTGCTCTTTGTCTAATATTCACTTGTAAAATTATTGCCGTTCGTTTCAATTGAAAGCTAATTTTGATTATTATAATATACAAAATGTTCAAATAAGTATACTTACTTCATTTCACTTGTAAAATTAATTGCTCTTTGTCTATTTTAATATGTAATACTATCAAGTATGAACTATTAAATAATGTTACTTTGTAGATCTTTTTTTTTTCTTCTTATTTGCATGATTGAAAAAAGTATAGACTTAGATTAGTTATCATTTGATTGCTACCCCAATTCTCTAATATTGATCATGTTGATAATTAGTAGAAATATAGAATATAAATTTTGAAACGAAAAAAACGCTATGTATGATAGCTTCCGCTATAGCTACGCTATTCGCAATAGCTTTTTTTTTTGTCTCCCCGCTATGCCGCTATAATCGCTATTTAGAACCTTGCTTTGTAGTTACTGATGCTCACCTAAAAATTTGAACATTGGACTGAAATAAACAACATCAAGTAGGATGTCTTTTATAACTACCTTTAAATTGTGAATTTGGTTTAAATTGGGAATTGACGTATTTTATAACAACTTTTAAATTGGGAACTTCCAACTCTACATCCCTAAATAGACCAGGACATATAACTGTGGAAAGGGCGTGAATTTAAGGGATTGGCTATATTATGTTATGTTTTATTATTAAATATTATAAAGTGGATAGCTTATGACAAGTTCCATTATATTGAAAACAATTTACTTTCAGGATTTGTAAGTTCAGATGTAAAATATCAAAGGAAGTACTTGCATCACCATATAGATATTGGTGCAGATATATGCAGAAACCGCCGCCTTGGAAGTGGAGAAGAATGGGGAGCTTTTTGCCAGCATCTGATTCGGGTAGGTAGAGTGATGCTGACATTTGATTTTGCATTTTTAGCATTTTTCCATCTGAATCTCATCTTTCAAAAAAACAAAAACACTGGTAAATTAGCAAGTTGTTTTTCTAAACTGCTCCTAGAAAAATGCATAAAAAACATAGTTCCAGGTCTCCTAAAATCTTGAAAATGTTTAAGCATATAGAACAGGTTTAGACCTACATTTTCATAAAAAGAACAAAAAATTTGGTTCAGTCAATTATCTAGAAATAATTTTTGAATATTGGTTGTCAGTGAACAGCAGCTAGAAATGAATTACAATTAACAATCTTGTAATGTTAATAGATAAGTAAATTGCTAAGCACTTAATTTTTAGCAGTTTCTCTCTGTAACAGTACAATTGATTTATTAGAGTTTGTAACTGATGGAGTTTGTAACTTTGTAAAAAAATATCAATGTGTATATATATAATGACACTTTTTAGAGTAGAACTAGGGTGTGATGTGCTCACCAAGCCCTTTGGTGAGCACACCTCCAAAAACCGCATTTTCAAAGTTCAAATAGTCGATTCGAACCTTCCAACGTGTTCTTCATATTAAAATGTGCTTGGAGACCAAATTTTACATTTTTTGGAAATTTTTTACTATTTTTTCAGAATTTTTGAAAATCAGTGTTTTTTGAATTTTTTTTATTTAATGAAAAGTGATGATTTTCAAAAATTCTGAAAAAATAGTAAAAAATTTCCAAAAAAATGTAAAATTTGGTCTCCAAGCACATTTTAATATGAAGAACACGTTGGAAGGTTCGAATCGACTATTTGAACTTTGAAAATACGGTTTTTGGAGGTGTGCTCACCAAAGGGCTTGGTGAGCACATCACACCCTAGTTCTACTCCACTTTTTATTTATGTTATTTGATATCATGTTGTATGTCAATATTGAATTGTTGTACGATATTTGATATTAGATTCGAATTGAGCTATTATGTATGTTATTAGAAAATTAATTATTTGATATTAGATTCGAATTGAGTTATTTTTTGAAATCATTGGTACTTAAAAATACAGAATCATCACATCATTAAATTATTATCAGAGATCAAATTTCAAAATAATTAAAAATTTCTGAATTATATAAATTCTCTTCATAGATCATGTCTCTCAGTTTTTGAATAATAATTATTTTCATTGGAATGTTCTTTTTAATAAAAATATATTCTCTTATAATATGTCCCGTTGCATCGCACGGGCACGATACTAGTAGAAAATTATATATAAATAAAAAAAATTTAGAAAAAAAAAATGGGGGTCAATTGACCCCCCCTACTTTGTTCCTACATCCGCCTCTGGGCTTATCGGATTTCATTGGAGGGGATCTGTTATGGCCCGATTTGGGCCGGTCGCTAGATGACGTGGAAAATCATAAGGCACTGGTTGTGTACTCGCCACACGAAGGTGGGTATGAGGGCCGGTACCTGACCTGACTCCGGTACCAGGGTACGTGTTTCTAGATCAGTCAGCTCGTTGTTTGGGAGATCCTGAGACCACCTTGACAAAGATCCATCCTGTTTGCCTGTAAGCTTGTCAGAAATTGACCCTCACAAATTTTTTATAAATAATTATAGTACTAGGATTAAATTATTTCGGTACCAACTTTAGAAAGGTCATAATTGTTTTGATGGCTTGAATTAAATGCAGCTTCACTTAGGAAGGCAGCCAATAGCAAGATGGCATTTCCTGCCAGAAGTCGATTATCGGCTCAATTTGCTGCCTCCCGAGGCCAAAGGCCTCGTCATATGTATCATTGAAGCCAAGGTATTTGAGCAATATATCTGGGATTAAACCAAGAGTATAATTGTATAATCCCGAATAAACATATATTTGTATTTTCCCTTGTGTAAATCTGATTCATTCTGATTGTTGCAACTTTTTTTTTCTTGTTTTGTACTGAAAGGTTCTTTCGAAGGCTGAGTTGCAATTTCTGGCATTGCTTCCCAGCCTTCGGCCCAAAGTTCGAGTAATTGCTGAATGTGGCAACTGGTAATATAAAATTGCTACTTACTGCAATGCCCTGCTGTTACAAATTATTGACTTAAAAAAAAAAACAAGAAGAAGAAGTAGAAAGAAGAAATTGAAAACTTGAAAATGTGATTGATGTTTATTTTTGATGTACAAATTTAAAACCTTGCCTATATGCTCCAGTACATACCGGTGCATATATTATGAGAAACTGAGAACTTAACATGGTATATAGATAATAGATGGTACAATGTATTATTTTGGTCACAGAGATCAAGTTTCACCTTTAAAATTTCATTTTTCTACCCAAATATAACCTTTTACCAGTATGCCTTCTTTTACTATGTTAAACCCTTTTAGATACATTACACACGCTTCCTTGTCCCTGTTAAATGTGTTACAAATGAAAATAGCTTTCTGATCGTGCAAATACCCAACAAGAGGAACAACAACAATAAAATTTCTGAAATAAAAAAACGAAAACAGTTAACTTAACCACGAGATTGCTAAGATTCCTAATGTAAAACATACTGGCAGTAATAAGATAATTTTATTTGTACAGGAGGAAGTTCGTCTGGAAACCGCTTAAAGAAATTGCAGGTCTAACACCGGAGCAAGTACAATTGCAAGCAAGTACAACACAACAGACATGAGGGGATCAAATCACCCAAACAAGAGGAAGAAAAAAAAAAAGAAATTCAAATCGAGAGCACAAAGAGCATCCATACATGGTGTTTAATTTTCGAATATATTTAATTTTTCTTCCATGCATGTACATAAGGGAAAACCTGACATGTTCTTCTCAAACCCACTTCTCCCATTTAACATTTAAATTCTTTGGTCGCTTATAGGTTGGTACTGGTATACTGGTATTGGCCATGTGATTTCTCTGTTTTTTTTTCCTCTTTCTGTGTATTGAATTTGTGAGTATTTTAATTCTGTAAAGTCAATATTGATAATTAAGAGTAACACAAAATCAATGTCAACAATCAACAACAAAAAGAAAGAACAATAATCATGCAGCTAAATAACCAGCAAAAATTTCCAGTGTCAAATACGCAATTTTTTTACTTATCAGTTATCAGTGAATCAGTGATACTGATTAAATAAGGCGAAATTGGGTTTATACCTATTAAAACATCTACAATTGGAAACTTAATCAATTTTTTATAATGATTTTTTTTTTTTTATCTAAGGCAAGATGGTCATGGTAATTAAAATTTAATTTGGATTAACTTAACTATAATACTGATATGATTAAAGAATCTAATGAGATTAAAGGGAGACTCTCATCCAGTATTAAGTTTTCTATTGTAGTTGATTAAGTAGTATTATGGTGAATTTTTTCCTCTAGTAATCGTGATTTTTAAAATGTATTATAACAATATTCTTGGTTTTAATGTATGCGTTCAATAATATTATGACATTTTGAATGTAAGGATCTAGTCCATTATTCTTTATTAAATAATGGTCCAAGTACAAATTTATATAGGGTAAGTTTTTATTCAACCATAATATGTTTGTAAAGCAGATAATTTTCTACTCAAGTTTGCATATCTATTTGCAATCAGCAGTTCAGCACAAATAAGTTTCTGCACTTCAACATAATTTCGAGGCGACCTATCCATTTTGGACTTCGGGTGATTTTAGAGAATTCTGCTAGAATAAATTTACGCAAGTAAGGACACAAATTAGAGATTTTATATGTTGTTTTTTCTGTTAATATAAATCTTAAATGTATCCCCAAAAGATAGTTCCTTATGAAATAACGATTTTACCCTTCCGTCATAATTTTTTTGTTAAATTTAACAAATACAAAAAAAATTACTGTATTATCTCGACCATCCGATTTATAGAAAAGGAATGGTTCACGTTGCAACCATAGCAGAATTTACTATTAGTTAATTAATAAAAACAATCCATTAATATCTCATTTCGGGACAATACAAAGGCGACGGTAGCATTTAATATTCTTAAGGATATATATAAACTAGAAACCTAAACAGAATATAAGTCAGGATGGCCGAGTGGTCTAAGGCGCCAGACTCAAGTTCTGGTCCTCGTGAGAGGGCGTGGGTTCAAATCCCACTTCTGACAATTACTTTTTCCATCTTTTTTGCTTCTCCTTTTTATAATTTATTGTGGGTCTTCCCTTCTGTTGCACCTGGGCTTTCATATTTTTCGCTCAGTTTTTTTATTTATTTATTACGGGCCTTCCCTCCTGTTACAAACCTGGGCTTTCATCTTTTTCGCTCTTTTTTTTTTTAATATATGTGGGCCTTCCCTCCTGTTGCACGGGGGAGAATATGAGAAATGAAGAATATATTATATGATGATGATGGTAGTAATAGTGGGACCTATTCATTGACAAAAATTTACTTGCAGGTCTCTTAGCTTTAGTCACTGCTTTATTGCATTGTTTTAATTTCAAACAATTTCAATTTTTTTTTCATCTTTTGTTGTCCTACATAAATTCAGAGCCAGAATATATAACCAAAAAGATACAAATTATTTGTTCAACATGTGCCAAAAGATACACATATTTGGCACTTGGTGGCAAGTTTTTCCAAGTCAATGGATTTGTTGACTTCATATTAATTGGAGTCTAGTCTACATTTAGGTCGGTAAGCACTTGAATTTATCTCTCCTGTGGATATATAGCAATTAAGGTATAAAAGTCTTTTCATTTGAGCAGGACGCTTTTATGTTTTATTTCCAGCTTGGGCCCATTTTTTGTTGGTTGTTGCTATTAGGAGTGAGTAAATCGCTCACAACTCGTGACTCGCTCATAACTCGTTCGCTAAAAATTCGTTCATTATTAACTCGTTAACAACTTGCTCATTATCAACTCAGTCGTTAACTTAATGAACCGAGCATGAGCATACTCCAACTCGCTCATCAAGAACTGAGTTACATGAAATCATGTCACATCCATCACAACCAGATTAAACTCAAACCCAAATCGAACTTTGTAGGTCTGTGACAAGGAAATAACTGTGAGCATGTGACATGTAGGGCCGTGAGAACCAACAAGGAGATAGCTGTTTGATTTTGTTAAATTTGCTTATGGACAATTTTTTGTTAAATTATGTACTGTTTATACAGGTTGAATTATGACAATTTGTTAAATTCTATCAGTGTTAATTAGTTTTTGAATGATGTATCTGAAACAAAAAACTCGAAATAAAATTCAAATTGCCTACAAGCTTGATTTATTAACGAGTTGCTTAATGAGCACGAGTCAACTCGAGCATTTAACGAATTGAGCACGAGCACAGTTGTCAACTCAGTATTGCCTTCTCAACTCGAGTCGACTCGCTCATTAAGCTAATAAAAAACCGAGCTTAGTTGCTATGCTATGGACCTATGGTATCACTTGACCCCATTTTTTTTCCAGCTGATAAATGTGATAAGGAGATTTGAAGAAAACAATAATCTGTATTTTAAATTTTTTTAAATTTAAGAAGTTCACATATATACTGCAGACGAACTCTTATTTTAATTTGTAGGCATTATTCATTAATTTTCCTTTACACATTTATATTAATGAACTCTTACTTTAATTTGTAGGCATCATTTACAGGCACGCTTGCAATGAAATATTTCTAGAATTTTTTCGTTTAATTGCTCATCTATTATTCTTACAAAATAGAATGTAGAGGCACCAATAAGAAAAAATGGTTCAGGTGATTTTATTTTATGTCATGTAACCATCCTTAGTTTTAATGCTCTAAGAAGAAAAATTAAAAAGAAAATGACTTTGTTTTAGTATTAAATTGAAAATTATAAGAATTGTGGTTTCTCTCAATAATCCATAAATATATTCGTCACTTATATATCCTTTTTTGTAAAGGAGGAGGGTTCCAATACCTCATATCTTTCATACCTCATTGTATCTCATATTGTATTTTTCCGTTTTCAAAGTCCAAACTGTCGATCCAAACTGCTCAATATGATATTCATGCTAAAATATGCTTGGGGATGAAATTTTATTATTTTTGCAAATTTTTTACTATTTTTTAAGATAGGAACAAAATCACTATATCTGGACCGTTCAAAAAAAGTGATTTTCTGCCTTTCTAAAAAAATAGTAAAAATTTCCAAAAATTATAAAGTTTCATCCCGGAGCATATTTTAGTATGTATATCATATTGAACTGTTCGGATCGACATATTAGTCTTTGAAAATAAAGATATAAGACATGATGTATGATGAAGTATGAAAAGCTTGAGGTATTAGAACTCTCATCTTTGTAAATATACAGCATGCAAATATGAAGTTGAGCAGTTTCTTCAACGTTGTACTAAATACTAACAAGCTTGTCAAACAAAAACTCATAGGTCCAAACCAATTTTGGTGTACAATTGGGTGACTTGTAAGAATCCCCCTTATTTCAACTCTGGCGCAGAAATAACAGAAATGATACTTGTTCGTTAAGAAAATAAATAAAATAAACTTGTTTTCATTAGATTTCCTATGAGAAAGTCAAAAAGTTAAATATTTAATTGCAGTTTGACAGAGGCTAGTACATGATGTTTTTTTATTTATCTGACCCATTTATTTTATCTTGGATTTCATTTTATTTGTTACTCTCGGAGCAATTTAGGTTGTACGGAAAGAGATTTCAATCTGATTAGCTTATTTGTCAAATTAGAAAAGAATAAAAAGAAAGCCGATTATTTTATTTTTTTATTTGAAGCCCGTAGGCATAAAAAGCCGATTAACAATTGGAAATTTGAGAATCCTTTTCGGTCTTCCCCAGCTGAAGTCAACCGTCAAATGCTCACCCCATCGGTCAACAACTTACAACTACCCCTCACCATCACACTGTTACCACGGAACAACATGACAGATTCCTCTCCAGTCTCTCTAACTGGAGTCATGCCATGTTCTCTCCAAAATGGAATGAAAATAACAACCACTGAATGACTGGAGAAGACCAAACTCCATGTGCAACACAAATCTCACTACCCAGCTGCCTCTGAATTTTGAGTTTTAGTGGAGATTTATCGGTTCCGACTGGTTTTGTCTCTCCTAAAATTTTTTTGGTCCCTCTCTGAACGTTTGAATTGTAATTCGGGTTAAATTTAGAATTAAAATTGAAATAAATTTGTTAAATTTTGATTGATAATTAGAATTATAAGTCAGAGTATCAGAAATTATAAGTTAAAATATTGAAAAATATAAGTTAAAGTATTATTTTTATCGAGTACCAAATTAGTTAATGAATTTAAATCCGATTTGATATTTTTTTGGCCCTCAGCCGAAAATGCTGAATCAGTCCCTGTCCAGCTCTTCCCTTTCTTCTCCCTAATAATTGCATCTTATTATCCTCGCAATTAAACGCGGCACCAGTGAAATCACCACACTAATAAATTAATTGACCAGTACACTCATGACATAACCCATCATTCCCTCCCCTCACCTCTCAAACCTTATTAACCCATAATTTCCCCCGGTACAAAATGGTATCACTTGCTCTGTTTTTCTCCCTCTTCCTCGTTGTACCAGCATCACTAACCGCATCTGCGGCAGTAGCAACGAACAGCTCCGGTACTGCCGCATGCCCCTACGACATCAATGGTGCCTCTCGCATGATCCCCCCGCAATGCTACGCGAACGCCACTGACCCCATGGCCACTAGTTGCTGCTGGTTTGTCACTGCCGCTTACATTTATGCTGCAGCCGTGCACGCCAACCTCACCGGTATCGCCTTCCTACCCCCCTCTGCTGCCGCCTCCTGCTCCTCCAACTTCACCGCTACTCTACTTCACCGCGGCCTCGCTCGCCCCTCCCTCCTGCTATCCAACGGCTCCTGCTCTCTTTCCTCGGACTCCCCCTCAATTGCTGCTGGGCAGCGCCCTTGCCTCTTCGGCCCGCTCTCATCCCTCCTCTCCTCCGCACCATCTCAGCTCTCCAATGCCACACGATTTTGCTCTTTGAGTTCTGTGCCAGACCTCTTATCTGATCAGTCTGCTTGCACAACATGTCAGAACACTGTTATATCTGCGACATTCGCACTTCTGGATTCATCAAGGAGTAAGGATTATGTTGCTTGCGGCATGGCTGTAACGATCGGGGTATGGTCGCGGTCTTACCCATCTCTGCCTCGGTTTCGTTCATTTGTCCTTTGCGTGGTTCAAGTGCTAGAGGATGTGAATGCTCTAGGTATACCATCTGATTCACCTCCACCTCTCGGGGCAGAACCCTTTTCTGTGTCAGGTTCTAGCTCGGCCAAATCGGGTCACTCCCAAACTGTCAAAATTGCAGTAGGATCTGCTGCAGCCGGGCTAGTGTCAATTGTCCTCATTGTTATTCTTGCTCTTGCCATTTACCGTTCAAGGCACCGAAATTGGAAGAGCCGCCGCTTGTCGGATGGAATCGTTACGACCTCTGATGGAGAGAAATCCAACACACCTTTCCCTGGGTCAGCATCTTCCCCACTCCCAACCGAGGGGTTGTACATTTTCACAAAAGCAGAGCTGAAACAAGCAACCAATGGCTTTGATAGCAGTCTCCTGTTGGGACAAGGTGGGGCCGGCAAGGTGTATCTAG
Source organism: Carex parvula (assembly GCA_025461045.1). NCBI lineage: Eukaryota > Viridiplantae > Streptophyta > Magnoliopsida > Poales > Cyperaceae > Carex > Carex parvula. The sequence goes on along the minus strand of JAJGRW010000121.1, from coordinate 839,883 downwards.
GAAAACTACCTAGCAGACAGCATGTCGCGATAAAAAGAATCTATCGAGAAAAAAAGATTGCAGAGTTTTACAGTGAGGTTGAGGTCTTAGCCAAGCTCCGGCATAAGAATCTGACGACACTCGTTGGGTATTGCCTTGATGACCGTGATAACCATGCATTGATATACGAGTACATGCCGGGAGGGAACCTGTCGCGTGCTTTGTTTCATGGCGAGCTGACGTGGCACAGGCGGCTTCAGATTGCGGTTGATGTGGCGGAGGGGTTGGTGTACCTCCATGAGTTCCCTGGTGGTGCGGTGGTGCATCGGGACGTGAAGCCGACAAATGTTTTACTATCTGAGTCGGGCGTGGCGAAGCTGTCAGACTTCGGCGTGTCAAGGATCATGTCCAGCGACGCAACACACTTGTCTACTGAGGTAATGGAAAAAGAAAATCATTTATAGTGCATTTTTCTTAGTTGGGAAGCATGATCAGATCGGATCAACTGACAGATCAAATCTTCTATTAAGTATTTAAGAGGCTGACATCGATCGCAAGCATGAAGCAACCCACCGAAATAATAGAATTGCACCAATTAATTGTCATGCCACCTTATGTCATGTTATATATCATGGCAATCTCCTAATTAAATTAGTACATTTTTCACAAGCTAATGCTAATCACACAAACAATCATGCAATTATATATATATTCAGGTCCGAGGCACCATGGGTTACATGGACCCAGAGAGCTTCGCTCTGGGCCAAGTGTCAGAATCCGCTGACGTGTACAGTTTCGGCGTTGTCCTTCTTGAGCTTGTGACGGGACTGCGTGCCGTGGTCCCCACTCCGTCTGGCGGAGCAGAATCAATTGTGCACACTGCGCAATGTGCCATGACAGATCAGGATGGCTCCACGCCTGTCGAGTCTATCGTGGACCCGAGGCTAGGTCCACATTGGGACCGGCCTACATTAGGTGTCGTCTTCGGAGTGGCATATCGGTGTGTGCGGCCTTACAAAAACGAACGGCCGATGATGACCGAGGTTCTCGTGGTGCTGAGATCAGCACTTGCAGATCTTGAGGCAAGGGAGGGTGATACGTCGACGACATCTGAGCCATCCACAGTGGATCAGTCCTCGTCTCTGTCTCGTACATCCACACCGTCTGCACTTGCATCAACGCCAGAGGTGATGAATTAGTTAATCTGATTGCTTCTTACTCAGTGAAGCAGTTACTGAAAATTTTGTGAATAATGAGAAATGTAAATTGACTTTGAGAATTTTGCAAATATATGACTTCTGTAGATGTGTCCCACAGCACAGTAATGCAGTTAACTAGAGCTCTTCGATGGATACTGGTAAATGATATATCTCATATATAAAATTCATGTTGAATGAAATGTAAATTGACTTTGAGAATTTTGCAAATATATGACTTCTGTAGATGTGTCCCACAGCACAGTAATGCAGTTAACTAGAGCTCTTTGATGGATACTGGTAAATGATATATCTCATATATAAAATTCATGTTGAATAATAAATATGTTTATAATTTTATCTTTGACCCAGTCTCAAACTTTCTGGGTATTTTTAAAAATGTCCAAACCGGCTATTTTTGGCTAGTTGGATTAAAAATTTGGACCGGTCAGGAGGATTTTTTTTTTTTTAAATATTTGTTAGATTACTTCTTTTGATATATAATTAGCACAGTTATACTAAAATACTCTAAATTACGCTAAATTACTTAAAATTATGTTAAATTACGCTAAAATACGAAGTCATGCTAATTATACTAAAATACCCTAAAATTACACTAAATTACGCTAAATATACTGAATTACGCTAAATTAGACCGATTTAGTGCCATCTTTCATAAATCATAAAAAATAGTAAAAAAAATCCAAAAATAGTAAAAATTAGTACAAGTTCATTATATAACTAATTTACTAAGCTACTTAGATCGAAAATAGAAATGAAAATCTTAATTGGAAACTTTAACTCAAGTTTTGAGGCTCTTTCCTTTGTTTTTTTGGCAATTCTGAATTTCAAAAAACACCAAAGCTGTCATCTACGCATGCATGTTTTCACAATCTTTCTGAAAAGTGGTCATTTGCTAAAATCGGACACTCAAGCGTCGTTTTATGGCCGTTTGAAGTTTCGTCGTCATTTTCTGCCTTCTCAGTGAAGATATCGTCTCTCTTAGCGTAATTTAACATAATTTCAAGTAATTAGCGTATTTTAGTATAATTATACTAATTATACATCAAAAGAAGTAATCTAACAAATATCAAAAAAAAGAAAAACACCTTCCCGGCTAAAAATTGGCCGGTCCGTATTTTTAATCCAACCGGCCATTTTTTGGCCGGTTTGAGCATTTAAAAAAAAACACAGCTAAGCTGGATATAAATAATATTTTATAATTAATGTTGGATATTAATAAAAATCTCGGCAGTCGCAGCAGGACCAAATATGAAAATTTCTGGGGAGGATCTATCAGTGTCATATTTACTTAAAATAATAGCAGTGGGATAGACATGAAATATTTTGTGATAAAAAAAAAAAATCAAATTGTTGCTATCAACTTCATTAGCGGAATTATTTGGATAGGTAACTTTGGGACAGGACATTAACACCATGTTTTTATTTTATTAACACAACATCTTCAAATATTTAAATTGGATGGACAATTTTGTCCTCTCATAAATATTACTGTAGCTGTCATATCTTTCTTTTTCGTAATGTAATTATATGCTGGTATGGTCATTTATTTTTTGAAGGTCGTATGGTCATTTATTACTTGGTTGATTTTCATAATTGTTAGATCTTCTCTTATTATTTTCTAAACCTTTCAAAAGAGGAGGAAAAAAATAAAAAAAAATCTCAAACATTGAGCGACAGGAGAATGAACCAATATTATCTTACTCTTTATTATTTTTGGTAAATACAATAAATAATATGATATATGTATTTTTATTGATCCAGACAAACACAACTATATTGCTTGAGTTTTTTTTTTTTTTTAATTATTCTTGTAGTTATGTACTTTTAAATATATGTGTGTTTAAATAAAATTGAATGAAAGTTATAATTTCTGTTTTGCAATTATATGAATTAAATAGATGAAGAAGATGATAATATGATTGGACAAGATTGAAATTCAGTAATTCAATAATAGTGTTGAAAAATCAGAACAATTGCTTTTGTGGTGAAGAAAATTGAAGGGTCATATACCAAATATGAAATAGTAGTCTAATGATTTTATTGTTTAATTCTTGTACTTTCGCTATAAGACCCTATTATATATATCGTAATGAGGAGGGTTCCAATACCTCATGCCTTTCATATCTCATCATATCTCATATTTCATATCTTCGTTTTTAAAATTCAAACCGTTGATCCGAACCACTCACTATTATATCTATATTAAAATACTTTGGGATGAAATTTTATAATTTTTGGAATTTTTTTACTATTTTTTAAGATGGGTAGAAAATCACTATTTGTGAACGGTCTATAAATAGTGATTGTGATTTTGTACCTATCTTAAAAAATAGTAAACAAATTTCAAAAATTATAAAATTTCATCTTCAAGTATAATTTAGTATGGATATCATGTTGAGCAGTTCGGATCGGCAATTTTGACTTTAAAAACAAAGATATAAATATGAAGTATGATGAGGTATGAAAAACATGAGGTATTAGAACCCTCCTCATATGGTAATATATCTATGATTTTGATTTTCTCAAAAGAAAAATTAAATGGGAAGGAAAAAATGGTGGACATTAATATAAGAGAGATTAAATTTTAAAAAGAAATAATTAATGAAGAGCAAATTTGTCTAAATAATTAAAATATTTGAAAGTATTGTGTTAATAAAAGAGTTAGTGTTGTTAATATTTGCTGTATGAAGACTAGACCAGTCAATGTCATCATTAATTAAATAGTTGTTATTGGAAACTTCATATCCCATATTCAAAAGCAATATTTGATAAACAATTATATATTCTTAATCCATGTAGTATTTGGCATTAAATAAAAGACAGTAGTATTGTTGAAGGTTGAACTTTCTTTGTTCTCCATAAATAAACAAATAGATAGGTATACATATTACCAATGTACTTTAATTCATCGTATCAAGGAGCAACATTTTCTTTTTATTATAGTCCAGAGGCAACATACACTTTTTCCTGCTTTTAGCAGAGTTCGAACCCACGTTTTCGTACGGAAGAGTGAGGTGTCCTGACCAGCTGCACTAGGCAGCGGTGGCAAGTGCAAAACAAACAAGTGCAACTTGAACATTGTACTCGTTCTAAGTGCAAAACAAATAAGTAAGGTTCTAGCGCAGCTATAGCGTAACTATAGCTAGCTATTTAGAATCATTATAAAAGAAAAACGGTTAATAGCGTTATAGCTTTTGAGGTCCGGAAAACTATAACGCAGTTATTGCGTAGCTATAGCTAGCTATTTAGAATCCTGCAAATAAGTGTTATTTAGTACGAGAAAGCAATGTCATGTCTCTCTCTGGCAAATTCATTATATCCTCTAAAAAATATACACGAAAGCGTTGTTAAAATTACGTTAAAACATAAAATTCCATCCATATAAAATAAAATATTAGTTCAACACAATGTGAGTATAAAAAATGCTGATAGAGTTAATTGTAAACTATAAAGACCAAAAGAAACAAACACTACATTATATAGTTGCTAAGAATATCTAATTATACTCTTGAGTATGCGATTACATAAATTTATTGGAAATGAGATCATCAATAAAGTAATATTGAGCAAATATTTTCGTAACTAAAAACTATATAGCATTGTAATGCTACGTCACTATGGATAAAAAAGAAAAAAAAATACCAAATATGCCAAATTTTCTAGTGTTCGTTAATCCTTATAAAGAAATTTGATTGCGTTATATAAAAAATGATTTATGACAAATTTATTTGATTTTTTTCCCTGTTAGAACCGATTTGATGTGATATTTCTCCTCGATTAATTTATGTGAACTTTTTTTTAAGTTTGTACAAAAGTTACTTTGTGAAGTCAACTCTAAAATCTATGAAACTAGTTTTAAATAATGAATTCGAACCGTTGAAATTCATCTATCTAGTGATGCATCTACATGCGAAATTTTAAACTTTCAAATTAATTTAATATAAAGTCAACTGGTCAAAATTAGAAGGTTTATAAATTAATTTTAATACATTCATTTTTTGAACTTTTTTTTATCACTTTACTCTATACAAAATTAATTTAAAAATTAAAATTTTTTACAAGTAGACGCATCACTCGTAAGGTAGATGTGTTTCAACCTTTCGGATTCGTCATTTAAAGCTAATATGATAGCTTTTAGAGTTAAGTTCACAAAAAGACCCAGTAAACTTAAAAACACCTTAATTCTACTCTAATTAGATAAAAGAAGCATTTCTTATAAATACAACATATAATTATCTCATGTGCAGCTAGTACTAGACTATGAGTCAATCTACTCTTAATTTCAATGCACATAAAGACATTTTATATCTTAAAAAGAAAAAAATGTAAAAATAATTGTTGGTCCTACTTGTGTTTAATTGTGAAATAAGAAGTAGAGTAAGGAGCTTACTTCTCACTCAAGTATTTTTTTTTTGAATGTTGGTGGCGAAGTGCCTCCAACGATATATTGATAAAAAGATATTTACAGTGAGGAAGTCCTCATTACATGAAGAGTAAAACAGAATAAGTAAGATGGAGTTACACGCCAATAAGCTAAATTATTTTTTTAGATAAACACTTACTTTACATTCACTTTATATATAGAACTCCCCATAAGAGAATAAGAGAGATTCATTTTTCGATAATGATACAAGAGCAAAGCTAAGGTGTGATGTGCTCACCAAGAGGGTTTGGTGAGCACAACTCCAAAAGTATATCGGATCGACTTCAAACAACAAATTCAAACTGTTGAAATCCATGTACTTCACGAGGTGATGCATGTACATGCAAAATTTTGAAAGTTTCGAATTCATTTGCTACACGGTAAAGCGGTCAAATAAATGAACATTTTATAAATTATTTTATAAGTTGTTTTATATATTCAATTTTTACCATTTCTTTGACCGCTTGATCTCGTAGCAAATGAATTTGAAAATTTGAAAATTTTATATGTACATGCATCACTCATGAAGTACATGAATTTCAACGGTTAGAATTCGTCGTTTGAAGCCAATCCGATATACTTTTGGAGTTGTACTCATCAAACCCTCGTGTAAGAGGCACATTCATTTTTCATTTTTTCTCTCCTAATTAGTCAATAACACAAGAGACCATGACAAACTCTCTATGTAAGAGACATACATTCATTTTTCTGTTCTTCTCTCCTCATTTATCAATAATTCAGTTCATGGCAACTCCAAAATAAAAATAACTTAAAATTTATTTTACCTTAAAATAAATAATTTAATTCTCTAGCAATCAAACATGACTAGAGAGACTATATGCCGACATTTTTATTAATATCCAAAGTTAAATACAAATTATTAATTCTGTCCAGAATCCCGCACTTTTGCTAAAACTACTCAAGCCTGCCAGAAAACGGTCGGCTTAGGTACCCGAGTAAACCGGTCATTATCTGGCCGGCTTACTCCATTTTTTTTTTTTTAGAGAGACACTATGAAAATCAAAATATTGAAATCTAACACTGTAAATTTGAAATTTTTGTTTAAATTATTTATTATATTACTTCTTTTGATGTATAATGAGCATATTTATACTAAAATACGCTAGATTACTTGAAATTATGTTGAATAACACTAAATTATGTTCAATTATGTTCAATTATACTAAATTATGTTAAATTACAATAACTTCTCTAATTATGCAGCTTTACGGTAAATTACGCTAAACTACACAAAATTACGCTATAGTAGACTGATTTTGCTCATCTTTCATGAATCATAAAAAATAATAAAAAATTCCAAAAATAGTAAAAATTGGTATTCTGCAAGTTCATTATGTAACTAATTTACTGACCTACTTGGATTGAATAATAGAAATGAAATTCTTAATCGGAAACTTCAACTCAAGTTTTGAGGCTCTTCCCTTTATTTTTTGGCGATTCTGAATTTCAAAAAATGACATAGTGGTCACTAACGCATGCGCATTTTCGCAAGCTTTCTGAAAAGTGGTCATTTGCTGAAATTGGACACTCGAGAGCCGTTTTATGACCATTTGAAGTTTCATCGTCATTTTTCGCCTTTTCAGTGAAGATATCGTCTCTATTCATTTGTAATTTAGCGTAATTTAGCGTAATTTACCGTATTTTAGCGTAATTTAATGTAATTTAGCATAATTTAACATAATTTAGTGTTATTCAACATAATTTCAAGTAATCTAGCGTATTTTAGTATAAATATGTTAATTATACATTAAAAGAAGTAATATAACAAATAATTTAAATAAAAATTTCTTTTCAGTGTTAGATTTCAATATTTTGATTTTCATAGTGTCTCTCTAAAAAAAAAAAAAAAAAAATGGAGTAAGCCGGCCAGATAATGGCCCGTTTACTCGGGTACCTAAGCCGGCCATTTTCTGGCCGGCTTGAGTAGTTTTAGCAAAAGTGCGGAATTCTGGACAGAATTAATAATTTGTATTTAACTTTGGATATTAATAAAAATGTCGGGACTAAATGTCTGGCCCGGCCCAAGAAAATTGTTTTCATCTCCAAGTATGCAGCAGCCTAGCCTACTGATTAGTGATTAACAGCAATCAGCAACAAAAGTTAATCAGTGAAAAATCTCCTTCTTTTTAGTGTTAAGCCGATCAAATCAAATAACATCATATCTAGGAATCCTGGTGGTATCGGATCGGGAAACAGGGATGAGGGGAAAGAAGCGGTTGACTGACAGGTGGGCCCCCACCCCGAAGGTGATGGGGGTGCCATGGTTGGTGGTGCTGTTGGGTCTCCACTGCGCGGGAATCTACCTCTTCACGCGGGGCTTCCTCCTCACCCGCACTGAGCTCTCCGCCTCCTCCCTCCCCTCCGACCTCCACCTCTCCCCTTGCTCCTCCTCCTCGTCCGACGACCCTGATCCGGCCCCACACCACCTCCATCCCTCACGCCTTGGATGGACCCGGCCCACTGTAGACCGCATCCTCATCCTCATCGTGGACGCTCTCAGGTAAAATAATAATAAGAAAAAAAGCACAAAGCTCGCCGGTTTGTAATTGCGGATGCTCAATTCTGATGCAACTTTTGCACTCATACGCAGGTTCGATTTTGTAGCTCCAAGTACATTTTTCCAAGGTAGTTCAACTCTCTCTATCTCTCTCTTTATAGAACTCTCTACAAGGAAAAGGAGCAATTTCATTTGTGCCTCTGCATAGATGGAACAACCACATTTCAAATTTGATGTGTATCTTGCAAAATGATTAACATCATCGTCATGCATATATGTACACAATGTAGGACTTCTCACTTGTTACTCATACAAAGGCTGAGGTATTTCTTGTATCGCAGCAGGGATGCATGTATGGTTTTAGGAGGTTTTACAGGGGCACAAATGAAATTCACCACATGGAAAGTGGAAAGGGAGTTGGATTTGACTCGAGTCCTTTTGTGGGGTTGTGACAGAGAAAAAGCCTTGGATGGATAGACTAAGCTTATTACAGCATCTCGCCTCAACTCAGCCAAATTCTTCGCGAATATTTAAAGCCATTGCTGATCCCCCAACTACTAGCCTTCAACGCCTCAAGGTTTCTTTCTCTTTGAATTATTTGCATTATTGATTGGTACCAGTACAAACCATCATCTCAGCTGAATGCTTATATCAACGGAGACTTTGCAAGAGGCCAGAATTGTAATCAGTTAGATCTCAACTAGGTAAAGAAGATTATACTTTTGAAGGCATCTAATCTAATTTATTAATCTTGCCTTCCAATATTTTGTCAGGCGCTGACCACTGGGGGCCTCCCAACATTTATTGATGTGGGGAACAGCTTCGGTGCTCCAGCAATCAAAGAAGACAATTGGATACATCAGGTTTAATTTCATAATTTTTAAAACTTTTGTAAAGGTATGCACAACATCCTGAATGTATATGCACTTAATGTTGTTTGTTCTTGTGATTTGAAATTAGCTGGTAAAAAATGGGAGACGAGTGGTGATGATGGGGGATGACACGTGGACCCAGTTATTTCCTGAGCATTTCGACGAGTCCTATCCATACCCGTCCTTCAATGTTAAGGATCTTGACACAGTATGTTTTTATCTTTAAATATTTTCCGAAATGATTAGCAGAAAGCACCTCTCCAAGTACTGAGCAGGGACATTGCACTGGCTCTAATTGTAATATATATGCCGTATACATGTAATATTTGGCTGCCAACTAAATCCTATCACATATTGTTTCAAATTCACATCAATTTACTGCCTTAAAAGACTAGAATGCCCTTATATGTTGATAGTGAAAGTTTAAGGATCTTTCCAAACTGAAATATTATTCGTACTAGCTGCTGACCTGTTGTTATTTTTTGGCTCTTTGTCGTCTCTTTAAGGCTCCTACGTAGTCAATTAAGGTTCAGGGAATTGTTGTTAGTTCTTGTAATTTGGCGCATATATTTTTCTTTTATATCTGTTGAACCTTTTTTTTCTCTTCTTTTCGTAAATTTTAGTTCTGTTGATCATGAAAATTTGTGTCAGGTAGACAATGGTGTTGTACAACATCTTGAGCCTTGGCTTCATAGAGAAGACTGGGATGTTCTTATTGGTCATTTCCTCGGTGTTGTGAGTGTCATTTCATGCTATATTAATCATAATAGTTTTTTTCTGTAAGATGTTGATTTGCTGGTGGTAGGCTGCTTTCTTCTTTTTCTTTTTTCTAATTTTGATGCTAATTTATCTTGGTTATATCTTTTCCTATGGAGACATCTAAACCCAGAGGCGGAGCCATTACTATTGAATGGGGGTCAATTGACCCCCATTATTTTTTCAGAAGTTGTTTAGTTATACAAGATTTTATGTATAGTTAGAGTAAAATGTTATGGATATTGTGCAATTGATCCCCATTCGTAGCATGAAAATTTGATATGATTGACCCCCATAGTTTGGAAGTCTGGCTCCTCCCCTGTCTCAACCAATAGGCATCAGACAGATTCCTATCCTCCTAGTAGTTCAGTTGCGCAATTGAGGGTAAAGTTGTTCCTAGTTTAGTTTGTTTTGGAAGCATAATCGGCTTAATGTCACATCAAAAGGTCAAATTTGTGATATTAAGGAGCTTATTTTTCAAGTAAAGTGGGAGTGGGATGTTGCTAGAATTTTTCAATAAAGTGGTTATATTGAGATGGTGTGCTGCAACAGGACCATGCTGGGCATATATATGGAGTTGATTCTCTCCCCATGATTCAAAAGCTTGAACAGATTAATGCCATCATTCAGGTAAATAAATCAACTCCTTTAACATTTTGAAATCAAGATGTTTATAAAAGCTGGTAAGATATTGACCAAGAGGCCATATATGGCAATAAATATACCTTTGTTGCGTTTTGCCAATTTGAAATCTGATAAGCACAGTTTAAAGGAATTTTATGGGGCGAAAAAATGGAGCCTTTTCTTGTAAATACCAACATTTTTCTGATCAGTACTTACTGTTTTGAATTGGTTTGGGTTAGTTTGTTGTCCATGAATATATACAGCTAGTTAGTGCTAGCAATGTTAAGTGTTGTCAAAGAACTTGAGGAAAATATAATGAAATGCTAAACATCTAAAGGTCAATGGATTTCTTAATACTCTTTCCATTCTTCAAAGGCTATTAAAATATGACAGAAACATTTATTCTTGCTCTAAATTTTTGCAGAATGTTACTGATGTAATGAAGAGCCAGAAGCATCTTGAAAATACAATGCTTATAGTGATGGGGGACCATGCTCAAACCCTAAATGGAGATCATGGTGGCGGCACATCCGAGGAGGTTAGTTGGTATCTCTGATCCTATTTCTATGTTAGGGATGATATGATGATCATGCATACCCAAGTAGAAACATTGGGTAATATCCTTCATCGCCTTCAAAAAAGACTCATTGCTTTGTTATCAATAAAATATGCTGAAGGTACACCCTCTTTGGTATATCCTACTTTTTCTAGGGGCATATCAGATGTATAATTTTTGAGGTTTTGTAGGGGCACACATTAATCTTTTGCTACGTTCTCAAGAGTCCCCAAGTGATACAGTTCAATGACAGTATGTTTTCTAGGTTGAAACTTGCCTTTTTGCATGGATGCCGAGGAGCCTTCCCAGCTCTATTTCTTCTATCTTTGATCAAAGCACCTGCAGCTTAGATTTGGTATGTCCATTTACTTCCCTTTGATATACTGTTATAATCCTAGTTTTAAATATTCCATTTTATTCTGTATTTGTTCATTGAACTAGCAACTTTTGACTTGTTATTATGTATTTTGTTTGTGCATATTTGGCTTTTATGTTTGCGCTTAATGTTGTTATTTATTACTACACTTCTGTGTTTACAATCTTTGTGATGCTTTGTTTTGTCAGAATGGTGGAAACATCTGTACGAGTACCATGCAGCAGGTATCTCTCTCTCTCTCTCAGTGTGCGCGTGCTTGAGTGTGTGGTGTGTGTGTAAGCCCTTTTCTTATGATGAATTGTGGTGTTGGGTGCAGCTTGACTTTGCGGTGAGCATATCAGCACTCCTTGGTATTCCTTTTCCTTTTGGAAGGTTTGTTCCCTCTCTCGACCTTCTCCTTTTGTATAAGCTAAAAAACAGAATCCCTGGTTAATTCTGAGAAGTTCTTATTGTCCCTTCTGAAGCATTGGCCGTGTTAATCCAGAATTATATGCACTAAGTCCTGGCTCGTGGGACCCACAATGGCATCTCACAGCTTTTGTGAGGATTCAAGGTCAGATTTGGAGACGTGGAAACACAATTATGCTCACGTTCTATGTATAAACAGCTGGCAGGTATGGTGCAACAAATTAAGATAATTGCAGATTTTTTTTAAGGCAGTAGGCAATAATTACCTACTATTTAATTTAATTGAAAAAATATTAACATATTTACAAGGATCTATCTACAAAAAGGGAAAATGGGAAGAAGTTGCAAATTTAAGGCATGGCCATAATTCAACAGTTTTGCTCCAAAGCATCTCCATCCGTTATTATTCGTCCTTTTAAGAAAGAAGGATAGTTCTTGTACTTGACAGGGTGGTCTGGTAATTAACTACTAATTATATAAATTAAACGGGATAACTGTAAAGACCACTGTTTGTAATGTTGTCAAGGATTAGTACACTGCTTATTACTCGCATGTACCAGTTGGACATACACCATGGGTAGGTTGGAAAGTTAGGTTTTGTAAATGACCATGCTGCCCTCGACCTTTTATATAGAGAATACTGAATTTCAGTTTCAAAAATAGGGAAATTTGTAAACCACAGTCGGTTTTCATTCTTTAAAGGCATTTATCTCCTATTTTTCTTTCCCTTAATTTTTTTTTCATTCATTTAATTTAGGTAAAGAGGTACATTGACAGCTACTCTGCCACATCAGTCATGGGATTTCCAACTGATGACCTGCGCCACATCACAGATCTTTACAATAAAGCACAATCAAGCTGGTCGGGTTTCAAAAATAGCCCTTGCATGCCTGAAAATGGCACAATCAATGGGTTTTCCAATTTCTTACTGAGTTTTGCAGCACTTGCACGCTCTGCATGGACAGAGTTTGACTTGAAGCTTATGGGAGTTGGTCTGGGTATTATAATAATTTCTATCATTTGCCACATTCTCGTGTTTGTAAGAGTGCATTCTCAGAGTAATGTTTATGGCAACAAAACCGAGAAATCAAGCGACCATTTGCAAATTTCTGTTGCATTCTTTTTGGTAGCAGTTCGTGCAGTCAGCTTCCTGTCAAATAGTTACATATGTGAGTTCTGTAATTTGCCTTACTATGATTATTTCAAAAGAAATTATTCAATTCTGCTAAGAATCACTGCATAAGTTAGAAATTCGGTTAATTGAGAAAATCATGATATTGATTTTGTATGAAAATAAATTAATAAAGCCATAATTGAGGTCCATTGAGCAATGTTATTGTTGAGTTATTTATGTATTGAGTTAATTAGTTATTATTTGTTGAGTTATTTATTCCCTAATTGTTTCTATCAAGTTTTTGTTTATGTTCTGATTTGTGCCACAAGCTCTTCTCTACTGTGCTAGAGTTGTGACACAACTTAGACGTCTTGTCATGCACATGAACTTGGAGTTGCACAGATAGATGGAGAAAGTCGTGATCGTGTGTAGGCTCACGGCCTATGATTGAGTTGTGATTGATCTCGTTCTTGCGCTGTGTTTGAGATGAAGGCAATCAACTGTGGAGATGGGAACACCTGTGACTAGTCAGGATATGAAGGAGATCCTAGATGGGTTGGCCAGAGTATTTCAGGCCAAATTAGATGAGATCTCACATGTTGTCCGCTCGGAATTAGTGGTTCCTAGTGCTCCCATCAGAGATGACAGAGAGTGTTACAATTGCAGAAAAAGGGGCACCTTAGCTACAATTGCCTTCGACCTCGCAATTCTAGTGGACGTGCAGGTCAAAAAGGAAGGGGGCGTGGAGGCCGAGGAGTTGTTAACCTAGCTGTGGCAGAGGAGTCTCAGACCACTACTGAGATGACTGAAGTTAAGATGGCAAGAGTTGGAGGAACTGCGTCAGTTCAAGCTTCAGGTTGAAAGCTCTAGGGGTAAGGGACAAGTTTCTCAGTATCCGAATAATACTACCCATGTTGGTAATTGTGTTGGTTATGCTCATGTGAACAAAGGCACCCCGGTTCAGGCACTTGCATCCACTAAATCTCATATGGATTGGATCATAGACTCAGGGGCATCTAAGCATGTCACAGGATCCTCTAGTGAGTTTGCACAGTATTATCCGAGCAAGCATGTGCATTCCGAGACAGTTCAGACTGCTGATGGGACATCCCAATCCGTCATGGGTACTAGGTCAGTTCATTGCACTTCATTTGTTACTCTGTCATATGTATTGCACGTTCCATCATTCCCGGTCAACTTACTGTCTGTTAGCTCACTAGTTGATCAATTGAATTGCACGGTTCTATTTGACCGGGAGATATGTTCCTTCTGGGAGAAGAAAATATACATGATACTTGAAACTGGCATAAGGCGTGATGGACTTATGAACTTAGGTACTTAGACAGGGAGGCTGCAATGCTTGTTGCTGCTGTTACTGGAGGGCCAGAGGCAGAAGCAATGCTTCAACACTGTTGATTAGAGCATTTATCTTTTGATAGTTTGAATAAGTTAGAACCCGAGTTGATGAATGAAGTAGACATAAGAGAATTGTTTTGTAATGCGTGTGAACTTGGGAAACATACATGTTCTACTTAAAAAATGATTGGTCTTCGAAGTGTTAAGTCATTTGCACTTATTCATTCTGATGTTTGGGGACCAAGTCCTACTACTTCCATTAGTGGATTCAGATGGTTTGTTACTTTCATTGATTGTTACTCACATATGACCTGGATCTATATGTCGATCTATATGATGAAGCAGAAATCTGAGGTGTACAATGTTTTCAACACTTCTCTGCTTATATGAAGACAGTTTGGAGTACATGTGAAGGTTCTTCGAACAGATAATGGGACCGAGTATGTTAACAAAGAGTTTGCTACCTTCCTCTCTAGTCAGGGAATTGTTCATCAAACTACTTGCCTAGACACTTCTGCTCAGAATGGGGTGGTTGAACGCAAGAACAGGCATCTACTAGAAGTGATACGTTTGTTAATGATGATGATGAATGTGCCTAAGTTTTTGTGGAGTGAGGCTATTATGACAGCATCCTATCTAATCAACAGAATGTCATCGAGAGTATTAGGGATGAAAACACCACGTGAGATGCTCTTAGGCTCTAATGACTTTGTTGTTCCACGTTTGGATGCACATGCTTTGTGAGAGATCACAGACCGAGGGTGAGCAAGCTGGATCCACAAGCAGTTAAATGTATATTTGTGGGCTACTCATCAAATCAGAAAGGATACATGTGCTGGTCTCTTATTAAAAGGAGGTTATTTGTCAGTATGGATGTGACATTCCGAGAGTTTGTACCGTTTTGTGGGGAAAAAACTGAGTTAAGTTCTTTGTTTGATGATGCTAGTAGAGGGGGAGAATGAGAGTGGCATTGTGGTCGGTATGATTCCGTGTCCTGTTGAGGCACCGAATAATGAGAGTGGCATTACGGTTGGTATAGGCACCGAAGGTTGGTATGATTTCGTGTTCTGTTGAGGCATCGAATAGTGATGATGTAACAGGAGCCGACAGTCAGGGGGAGTTGAGAGTATATAGGAGGAGGCAGAAGCAGCATGAGATGCCTGTCAACTCTATGCCAGTAGAAATAGGTGAGGATGTCCCAAGTCCCTCTAATCCAGCCCCTGCTAGAGAAGAATCTTCTGATTTGCTCCGTAGAACTACTAGAGTCAATGCTGGAAAACCTCCAGCTAAGTTTGGGAGTTGGGAGACTGACATTGCAAGTTACATCTCATATGCATCCGTTCCACCTGAGTACAAGTCCTTCCTTGCCTCATTGGACTCAGTGCATGTACCTAACAACTAGCAGGTTAGCTAAGCAAGATCCTAGGTCGATGAGTGCCATGGAGGATGAACTTCATGCCTTGAAGAGGAATGATACATGGGAGCTGGTAACTGTGCCAGCCGAAAAGCGTGCTGTTGGATGTGTATAATGTTAGGCAAACTCCATATGGCAAGATTGACAGGTACGAGGCCAGATTGGTTGCTAAAAGCTACAACCAAACTTATGGTATTGACTATGATGAGACATTTGCTCCAGTAGCAAAAATGACACTGTAAGAATGCTAGTGTCATGTGTAGCCAACTGCAACTGGCCACTACATTAGCTAGATGTCAAAAACGCCTTTTTGCAAGGGGATCTCCTCGAGGAGGTGTATATGGAGATTCCACCAGGCTTTGCTACCTCACAAGCCGCTGGGAAGGTATGCAAATTGAAGAAGTCTTTGTATGGGCTAAAACAGTCTCTGAGGGCATGGTTTGATAAATTCAAGCTTGCAGTCTGTGGTATGGGATACAGGCAGTGCAATGGAGATCATACGGTGTTTTACAGACACTCCAAGACATGTATCACTGTGCTTGCAGTATATGTTGATGATATTGTAATCACTGGAGACGATGCTGAGGAAATCAAACGGCTGAAGAAGAGACTTGGAGAGGAATTTGAAGTTAAAGATCTAGAGGAGTTGAAGTACTTTCTAGGAATTGAAATTGCGAGGTCGCAAAAGGGTATAGTACTTTCTTAGCGAAAGTATGCTCTAGACCTTCTTTTAGAGATAGGGATGCTAAGTTGCAGGGTTGCTTCAGAATCACAATTTGTGTGCTGAGGGTGGTGACCCAATGAATAAGGAGCAATATCAGAGGTTAGTTGGTCGACTTATATATCTATGTTATATGAGACCTGATATCACTCAGGCTGTGGGTGCGGTGAGTAGATATATGCATGATCCCAGATAACAACATATGGAAGCAGTTCGCAGAATTCTCAAGTATATTAAAGGAAGCCTAGAAAAGGGGTTATGGTTAAGGAGATCTGGACATCTGGACATCTGAGAGTTGAAGGCTCCTGTGATGCAGATTGGGCAGGTTGTATGGATGATTGTAGGTCCACCATAGGCTACTATGTATTTGTTGGAGGCAATCTTATATCTTAGCGGAGCAAGAAGCAAGATGTGGTAGTTAGGTCTACAGCTGAGGCCAAGTACATGGCTATGCCAATTAGCGTGTGCGAGATGATGTAGGTGAGGAATTTGATGTCCGAGTTACGTGTGTTCAGAAAAGACTCCATGCAACTCTGGTGTGACAATAAATCGACAATCAATATTGCAAACATTCCAGTTCAGCATGATCGCACCAAACATGTGGAGATTGATCGGTTCTTTATCGAGGAGCAGCTAAACAAAGCAATTCTGACTTTGAGCTATGTGAAATCAGAGGAGCAATTAGCTGATTGTCTAACAAAATGTTTAGGTCTCTATTTTGGGTCTAGAGAGTATGATATCTTTTGTAACAAGATGGGGATGGTTGATATCCATCGCTCATCTTGAGGGGGGAGTGTTGAGTTATTTATGTATTGAGTTAATTAGTTATTATTGCAAGGACCTATTTGTAATAGTGTATTAATATGAAAGAGGGATCTCTCCATGAGAGAGAACCCTAATTCTAAGCCCCAAATGTTTACAGTTATGGAGTTCTGGGGGATGATATATCTAATCTATTTTTTTTTTTCTAGCGCACTGAGGTTGTGGATTTTAATTATGGTTCTTTATTTTCATAAGTGTACTAAGTTTTTCTATATTATGCTGGATGGTGTTTGAAGACCAGTTAATGGCAGGACTTTTAGCTGGAATTCTTAACAAAGAGTGAATTTTATCATGAACTGTTCACACACAAGTAGTTTATGAGTATATGATTTAATTTCTTTAAGAAAGGTGCTTAAACTTCCTTTTTATTCTTTTCTAATTTAGTGGCAGAAGGTAGAGTGGCAAACTTTCTCTTGGCTTCAACTGCTATTGCAAGTACCCGAAGCTCGTTGGTCTATGGAAAATTCAAGAAACATGTAAGAATTGTAATCTTATGAGAATTTTCTTCAATTGATATTGTTTACTCCCTCAGCATGCCAGAATTTCCAAGTACCATGCATGCCCTTGAGGAGCTTGAAAGTCTAATTTACTCCTGGAAGACAATAGTATCATTTCACACACTTTCCTTTAGATAACTTGTGCTTAAGCTACTCTCGCTTACTTTCCTCTCCAAATTGTGGTTGAGGAGGGTAATTTGGGTATATGGTAAGTTTTCTTGGTGGAGATAAAGACGTTTTTCTCAGTTTTGAGGGTTATAATTTTTTGTGAATATTTTGTAGTGTACGCATGAAATAAGGTTTTGGAAGTGAAATCCATTTTTCGGTTTCCAAATTACAGGATCTGGTGTTTCTCATTCTAATTATATTCATAAGGTTTGGAATTGAGATGGGCATGACGAAGCAGGCAGTGACAAATCCATTCTTAAAATATGATTCTGGTTCAGATTTCGATTCCAAATGGCTTCCCAGTTTATTTCAAGGCCATGATTTTGCCACCCTTTTCTCAGAGGTTTCTCCAATGATTTTCCTCTTTCTACTGGCATTCGTCTCGTACAAAATCATAACATGTATAGTTGATGCAAGCGGCATTAAATGGATAGTCACTATTGGAGCTATGCTAAGCTACGCACTTATAGTGACTTTCTGGTTGTCAGAAAGGAGCTTTGCACCAAGAATGGTGTACGGTATCGGGTTTGGGTTGTTGGTTCTGAATTTTGTGATCCGGAGCACAGGAATATTGGAGAGGGGAGATGCTTTACAAAGGCTTAGAAATTTGGCATTAGTCATGGTTGCTGCATGGATCCCAACTATTTTAATTCTGCTTGGGAAGCAAGGCCCCTTTGCTGTCTTGGTCTGTGTGTTTGCAGGTACACCATCTTCTTTGCACATTAGTTCTGGTACCATATTAGCTTACTATGTCACTGGTTTGGTTTAAATTTTATAGAAATGCCTTGATATTCTATCGACCTCTCAATTTCCAGAATTTGCAGTAAAGATGGTCCTTTAGTCATTTATTATTTACTGTGTTAATACTTTTACTGTACTGGTGTTGGTACACTGGGGTAATATCATTTTCACACCCTTAGTACTTTATTTGGGGTGACAGGATGGAGCATTATAAGTTCAAAGAATAAAGGGTTATTGGATGACTGCAAGATGGACCCAATATCTGTGATGCAGTGGAGCCTGCTCGCCGTATGTCTGTTTTATCAGACTGGACACTGGTACGTTATCTTTTTCTTGCTTGCCTTTTTGTTCTTTTACTTGTGTATTTGGAGCCTAAGATAGGTTTTATAGAAACCTTTCTTACATACGCACTGTCACAGGTGTACTTTTGATGGTCTTCGTTATGGTGCTGCATTTATTGGGTAAGTCTCTCATTCTCTATCCTCTTCTTTTATTTATTTCTTTCTACTTGTATAATAATTGCATGTTATTAATTCAAGATTTGAGAATCTCAAATCTAAACCTTTATGCATACAAGATCACAAGTGCCGTGCAGCAAAGTAATTATTTTACTTTGAAAGTTCTTTTTTTTTATTTTTGAATTATACCAGGTTTGATGAGTTCAAAATAGTAAGACAGGCGATACTGCTCTTCATAGATACATTTGGTATATCCCACATTTTACCCATTTTTAGCCTCCCTTTTCTTGTCGTTCTTCCCGCTTCCAGCTCCAGTAAAAAGAGGGACAAAACTGTCATTGTCCTTAACCTCACTCAGGTAATTCTCTCATATTGTACATTTTAACTCTTTTTTTTAGTATTAATGAATTAAAGTCTGCTAAAACATCTAAGAGAACCTATAAGAAAAATTTATCAGTAGTACTTTACTGGTTGTCTTTACCAGATTACTGTGTACCTGCGACTTTGAAAGATTGTTTTCTTCAGTCTGTTTGTAGCACCTGCAATTTGACATTTAAAATTTGCTTCTCTAAAAACCAGGTATATCTACTTTATGGTCTTATTACAGCAATCACGACCACATTAACAATTCTCTGTGTTGCCATTCAAAGAAGACATCTAATGGTATACCCACTTAACCTTTTCAACTATCTCTTGAATTTTATTTATGTATATTTCTCTTGATCTGTTTTTTTTTTTTTTCCTGTTACATGAGAAGTATTTCATGTGTGCTTTGCAAATCTTGAAAATACGTAGTTTGTATATCCATAAGGAGCGATTGGTTGTGTACAAAGAGGATATTTTGTATGATATCTATGTGTTGATATTTTGCCGATCGTGCATCAGAATGGATGCTTTGATAAAATAGCCTCCTGTTTGCTCGTTAATTTATTTGAGTTGACATGAATTTTTCAGGTCTGGGGGGTTATTTGCCCCGAAGTACGTATTTGATGCAATTGGCTTGCTCCTTACGGATGTACTGATATGCATTTCAGCCCTTTTTTACTGCTGATTTGTTGTCGCCGCTCTCTTCTTTTTAATCGGTGCCTTTTCGGAACGAGGATCAGGATAAGGACTTATTTATTCCAGTTTTGTATTGGCTCTGCTGAGCATTTTAAGTTCTAATTCTATTCTTGTCACTGTATTCTCATTTCTCATTGTTGCTTAACAAGCAGCGATTAAGTTTAGAAACGATTTTTTTTTTTAGTTTCTGATTTTTAAATTAGGACTGAAATATAGGACAAAGCTAGAGTGTGATGTGCTCACCAAGAGGAGGATTTGGTGAGCACAACTCCAAAAATATATTGAATCGGCTTCAAACGATGAATCCAAATTGTTGAAATTCATGTACTTCATAAGTGATGCATGTACATGTAAAGTTTTGAAAGTTTTAAATTTATTTGCTACAAGATCAAGCGGTCAAAGAAATGAACATTTTATAAGTATTTTGTAATGATTTATTTTATAAGTTGTTTTATTTATAATTCGAAAAATTATAAATTTGACATATAAATGAATCACTCGTGAAGTAGAACAGTTTCAACGGTGTGGGTGTGTCGTTTAAAGTCAATCTGATAGATATTTTAGTTAAGCTCACAAAAGCTTAAGAGCACCTTAGTCCTACTCAATAGGAGCAGCTTGGGTCCGATGCCCATCGGACCCAAAGTGGGTTCGATGGGCTCCATGACCGTCCGATCTGCTTTAAGATGCACGCCTGAACTTTTCCGTCTACTTTAATTAACGTGTGCACTAATCTTAAAGCAGATCGGACGGTCGTGGAGCCTATCGAACCCACTTTGGGTCCGATGGGCATCGGACCCAAGCTGCTCCCCTACTCAATTTTCATTACGCAAAAACTTTAAGTGAGGCGCATTCCAGAAACAAAAATAATAAAATAAGCATTATGAGAAAAATAAAAATAACTAAAGCTTCATTACCAAAAACAAAATTAACGAAATTAGCAGTACCAACAATATAATAAATGAAAGTGGAATTGCAAAAAACAAAATTAACAAAAGATGCTTTATAAAAACAAAAATAACGAAACAAGCATTGCAAATAACAGAATTCTTGGCTCTGAAAACTAGCTGATTCAGAGTTGACTAGGGCGAGTCCTTCGAAGCGGCCGAGACTGAGTCAAGTCCAAGTTATGTAGATGGGGAATTTTACCATGAAAATTGATGGAATCGAGCAAAATCTATGAAGATTTGTCCGAATCAGGCCGATTCTTACGATTTGGAGCGATTCTCTCCTAGTTGGATCGATTCTATTTTTTTTTTTTCTTTTTTTCAGTGACCAGCCGAAGGAATTTGGGAGAGGGAGATGTAGATAGGTACGTTTTAGAAAGGAGAAGATAAACTTTAAGATATTATAAAATATTAAATAGACATGCTGTACATTTGGTGTTCAAAATTGTTTTGAGAATATAGCTTGATTCGGGCATGTCCGGCAGATTTCCAATTAAATCAAAAGGAGAGGAATCTCTGAATTCAGATCCTCCCCGTTCCGGAAAAAGGAATCTTTTACAATTAGTGAATCTGGACCGTTATTTTAACTTTTGCATGATTCTCAACCCACAACTAATACTGGAGCCCTGCGCCATCTCGAATAGGCACCGGCTGAGGAATAATCTGAACTATTCTTTTGCTAATTGTAAAATATTCCTTTTTACAGTACCGGGGGAGGATATGGATTCAGAATCTCTTCGATTCTTCATCCATTTTTTATCCAATTAAATCAAAAGCAAAACAGAAGATAAGACATCACGTGCGGGTCTCACACTCTCACCTAAAATTTATCCTCTAATTAATTAATTAAATAATTTATATTGATGGATGCTTGTTGCATGCACCTACAAAAGAATCATATTAGTAAAAAAAATCATCCATTTTTTTTAATATCTTTTTGCTATTTTTTTAGAACATAGCAACCATTTTTTCGAAAAAAATCGAGTTTTCAATATGATTAGGTGATTCCCACTAATTCATTCCGATTTTAATTCTACAATCAACCGATTCTAATTCTGATTCCGATCCCAATTTTAGAGCCATGATATAAATAACATAAGGAGGATTTCCACGAAAACAAAATTAATTAAGGTGAATTAAAAAATTAACAAAAGCAAAATTACCAATAACAAATTTAGGAAAGTAGAATTACCAAAAATACAAAAACGTAAATGCCTTATTGATAAATAAGGAAAATTGAGTTACCAAACACAGAAATAACCAAAGTTGCCTTACGTAAAACAAAATAAACCAACGTTACCTTATGGAAAAAAATTATTGAAAAATGACATTATTAAAAGCAAAATTAACAAAGAGCCTTACGATAAACAAAATGAACGCAATTTTGTTTACCGAAAATAAAAATTAACGAAATATGCATTACGGAAAACAGAATTAAGAAAACATTCTTTATGAGAACTAAATTAACGAAATAATCATTACAAAAACAAAGTTAACTAAAATTGCATTACAAAAAACAATTGTTTTTGAACCTTGCCCGAGGGGTAAGGTGCCGGAAGATCTTAATTGGATTGTTTACATTAATACTTAAAAATTCAAGGTGTTTGTTCGGGCCTTTATATTGTGCTCTTACAATTCAAATCAAATAATGATGAAGTATTGAAATCTTGCTAGCACAATAAAAATACACTGTCGTCTGGTGATTGCCAAATATCGTCAGCATTGGTCGCATCTTTTCTTTCTTTCTTTTTACTAAAAGTTAACAACCGTATCTTTATAACTTCAGCCAAGTTATATTCTAAATTGACATTGGTTAATGAAACAACAGATGGAGTGTACACAAAAATTGTGGGAATATACACAGTACTCCTAGCAATAATAATTTCCTCCGGTTATAATTTTTATTTTTTCATTTTATAGTTTCGCATTCAATAACTTTGGGAAGGCTAGAATGTGGCAGAATGTGGCAGAATGTGGCAGTTGCAATTTTACAGTTTTGAATCAGAAGTGCAATCATTATCAACACAAGCATGTAGCTACTTAAGCTAAAATTCGATCTCATCTTTGAATTACTTGCATATTTGCCAAAAAAAATCGGGACAAAATCAATAGAAAAAAAAAAAACCGAAAGCAAGGCAAAGAACAAGCATCTCATACACAGAATTTCAGGGTTCTGTCATACAGCTGTTACCAAACTAATGGAGAAAGGATGTGCTGCATGTTTGT
The DNA here is from genome assembly GCA_025461045.1 of Carex parvula. NCBI lineage: Eukaryota > Viridiplantae > Streptophyta > Magnoliopsida > Poales > Cyperaceae > Carex > Carex parvula. The sequence continues at coordinate 816,628 of JAJGRW010000121.1, read as the reverse complement.
TTGTTGTTGCCAGAAACAGAGAAAGCATAACCAGCATGTGAAAAAAGCTCGACAGAACAATCTGCACATGCAAACAAGCGGGTTTATGGAACCAGGCATAGCATAGTAATAAATACAAATTGGTCTCTACTCTCTATATAAGATGCAGTCTAAACATGAAATGTTTTTGTGCATAAAGATGTCTTTCTGACCAGGGAAATTTACATCAGAATCAGTGTACATACAAATTCACAAGTGGACGGACCGGGAGGGGGGAGGGGTGTGCAAAATGAACACCTAATGTATTTTTATCAATAAAAAAAACAGTGTATTTTAAAATTGGCAAACAATGCCAGAAGCTCAATAAAAATATTGCTACCAAGAATGTATTTACAGCGTATTACCGGTCTGATGGGTACCATGGTATGGGTAGCACATGTGCTCCAACTAAAATGGTGCAAATGATAAAATTAAAAAAGGAACAGAAGTAGTACCCATCTAAACAAGCTCAATATATGCCATTGGCGCATTGTCGCCGCGGCGGCTAAACGTCTTCATGATCCTCGTATAGCCTCCGTTTCTATCGGCATATCTCTTTGGCGCCTCTGCGAACATGCAATGCACGACTATTTTATCGTAAATAAACCCAAGAGCTTGCCGCCTTTTGTGCAGCGACCCCGTCCTTGGCCAGCGTTATCATCTTATCCACGAAGCGCCGTATGGCCCTGGCACGGGGGGTAGCGTCGTCTTGATGCGACCGTACCGAAGCAGTTGTGTCGTCAGGCTGCGGTATCAGCGCCTTACGCTGGTCCGGTGGGCCGGTTAGTCTTGAAATGCGCTTCCCGTGCAGCATTGCGTAGATTTTGAAGCCCCTTACTGTGCGGCGACCATGTGGCCAAAACTAGTGATCTCTGTACGTTAGAAAAGTCATACTCCTCTATATAGCGAGAGGTATAGTACAAGAATTTTTCTTTTTCTTTTTAGGGTTTGGGGGGAGAAATTAAATTTAAACTAATCAGACACAATTAGATAATATACAAATCAAACATATGACAGCCATTACTTGACATAACGGTTGTGAATTTATAGGAAGTCTGAAAACCCGATTAGATAGAATCTCATTATAAAGTTAATATCTGTCTTTCTGAATAAAAGAAACTGTTAATAGTTCATAAAGAAGTGTGATTTCTTCCATCTGGTTACAGTGAGGTCATAGTACCCAATGTACCAGCAGCTACCTCATATTTACCAGTTGATATTGCCAGATCTCAGTTTGAATAAATTTATCTAGTTCGTTGTTTCTCATTCTTTGCTATTTGTTTGCTGAACATTTGATGTTTAGACTGCGGCTAAAATATCAAGTTTGAGCAAAAATACCGTAACAATGCCAATTAACTGATATTTAAAATCTCGATAAGAGGATAATACCCATAAAATTTTGTAATTAGTTTATCACACAAGGATGTTAATTATGCTTTTATTTCCCATTATTTAAGTCAAGTCACGTAAGCAATTTAAATACTTAGCAATTTAACAAAATAATAAAATTGAATTTTCCTGTTCCAAAATAGTTAAAAAAGTCCTTACCTCAATTAAATCCCACTAACAATCCTAGACCAATATGTTACCGCATGTTTTGAGCGGGAACAATTCCACAGTAAATACCAAACCAAATTCTCCAAGATAAGAAACAAACACAGGTCAAGCTAATAATTTCTGACCTCTCGGAAGATCAGGCAATGAGACCACGGATTCTAGACCAAAGAATGGAGTGGCTAAGCACATTGGCGCTGGTTGACGAGACGAGCTGAGACTTAGCCGAGCTGAAACGCGAGAGAGTGAATTGGATCGGAGGCGGGGAGGGAGGGAAGTGCGTTTCGGAGGGATGAGAGATTCCATTGGGATTGGAAGAAGAGGACCGAAGGTGGAAGCTGAGCAGGTGAGTAGAGACAGCAGCCATTGGAGAGTCACTGTTTAGAGCAAGAGAGAGAGAGGAGAGAGGAGAGGAAGGAGCCCCTTTCGTTTTTAATCCGCCTTTTGTTTTCGTTAGTGGATATGGATATGATAGAGGAGCTCTTTTGGGCTGGGCTGGGTCTGGCCCACTACCCAATGAGATAAATTTACGAGATTGACAGTGTACGCGACCGAATCGGGACCGATCCGACGAGCATATAATCAAATTCGGTCGGTTGCATGATCGGAGTCTGGATTAAGTACACTACGCCTAAATCTTGACACAACACAGATCGAACCAACTCCGTCGGATCAAATTTGATGCTAATCGAAACCGTCCCTCTCACCCCGTATGTGACAAGGTTCGTTTATCAATTTTGCATCAACCCATATCTGCTCCTGTCAGAATTATAATTATTTTTGTTTCAGTGAGAACGACTGAACAAAAAAATCAAGTTGGACAGTGTTTTATAATAATACGGTGCAATACCGTTAATGTGTTCCACAAATTTTATGCAGTAGGAAATAATATACATAAAAATATGCACCGCGTATTTAATAACTCTTTTTTCATTTTCATCCAATTAAAAATATAAACAAAAATTTCTTCTATCTTTAGTAAATCTTATATTAGACTAATATTTTATTATATTTTATATTATTAATTGAAATTCATTAGAACCGGAACAACTTGTCAAGATTGGCACTCGTTCACTGACAGAGAGATGTGAAAACTGAAAACTATATAGAAAGGAAAAAAGAGCAATTTGTGTATTTTTGGAAAATAAAATGGGAGGATACGGATAGTAGACTTCTATTTTCTGTGTTTGAATAACAATTAGTTGGATTTAACAAAGGATATATTGAACTTGAAAATTCACTGTAATATTTGATTCGGGTTCAATTATCCGACCCGTTAGCAACCCTGCTTTCGAACCTGGGCGCCAAAGGTTAATTAAAGAAAGGGTCAAAGAAAGGACAGCACATCATCGCTTTACAAACGCTCTCCCATTTGAGACCCTGAATTTGCCACCCGACCACTTGAATTCAATTATTTGCTTAAATTAGCGACTGGAATTGAAAAGGGAGACAACTGTGAACAGCCTTTTTGTGAAAGCAAGACCCCAATTTTCTATAATTAAGTAATTGGAAGCTCCTATAAAGGATCCTACAGAACCAATTCTTGGAACTCAGAGGTTTTATCATTTCCCAGGTTAGCAATAAATACCTTCTCTTCTCCTTTTAATTCTCTTCTTCGTAGCCTTGTTTGGTTTAAAATTGAACAGGTTGCTCCATTTCTTCAATTCTTTCTTCTTTAACCATCAAGATCTCTTCTTGGATATGCATTAATGGTAGCATAGACAGATAGACCCAGAATAAGGCTGGAATAAGGCAATCAAACCGTACTGTTAATTCCAGCAAACTAGAATTGCTATATATTGGTACCAGATTAATAAATGCATAAACGAGTAGTTATTAGGTAGCATGTACATATTACTGGTATTTCAAAACATGTTTTCTGTGCAGGTATCTCCTCTTCAATCTCTGTAGAAAAAAAATAAAAAACAATGTCATATCTCACTACCACCCTTATCCTTCTCGTATCATTTGTGGGTTTCTCGGCAGTTTTTGCCGAGGACCCGTATCATTTTCACATGGCGTGTGTCCTACGGGACGATCAGTCCTCTCGGAAAGCCGCAGAAGGTGATCATGATCAACAATCAGTTCCCAGGACCTGTCATCAACTGTTCCAGTAACAACAACATCGTCATCAATGTGTTCAACAATCTTGATGAACCCGTCCTCTTCACTTGGTCAGATTATGATACAAAAATTAGAAATCTGAAAATTGTGTAGTGTTAATTTCTGACAGTTTTCGTGACGAACTATTTGTTTATTCCTTTTAACAGGAATGGTATCCAGCACAGGAAGAACAGTTGGATGGATGGCATGCCGGGTACAAACTGTCCGATCCTACCCGGTAAGAACTGGACGTACCACTGGCAACCCAAGGACCAGGTCGGCAGTTACTTCTACTTCCCTTCCATCGGTATGCAAAAGGCCGCTGGTGGTTTTGGCCCCATGCGCATCCACAGCCGTAACCTCATCCCTGTGCCTTACTTCCCTGCTGCTGAGGAGTTCGATGTCGTTGTTCATGACTGGTACTTACCGACCGTATCACATTCCCACTCTTTATTCTTATATATGGTACGTGGTTAACAGTTGTCGACTTTTGGGTGACAGGTATGCCGATGGCCACAAGGAACTTCAGAAAATACTAGATGGGGGCCGGGCCATTACCCGTCCAGATGCCGTCCTGATGAATGGCAAGACCGGCGATGAAGATGATCTGAAACCGATGTTCAATGTCGAAGCTGGTAAGACCTACATTTTCCGTGTTTGCAATGTCGGTTTGAAGGCTTCCCTCAACTTCCGCATCCAGTCGCACAACATGACACTCGTTGAGATGGAAGGGTCCCACACCGTGCAAAACACATACAATTCTATTGATGTGCACGTAGGCCAGTGCTTCACTGTCATGGTCGATGCCAACCAAGACCCTTCTGACTACTTTGTTGTCGCCTCGACCCGCTTCCTCAAGGAGGTGCAAACCGCTACCGCAATAATGCGTACAAGGGCTCCAAAGGCAGGCCGCTTCCAGTGTCCTGCCCGGTGCACCTGCAGGTTGGGGCTGGTCCCTCAACCAATGGCGCTCCTTCCGCTGGAACCTCACTGCCAGTGCGGCCCGCCCCAACCCACAAGGCTCGTTCCACTATGGCCAGATCAACATCACCCGTACCATCAAGCTCGTCAACTCGCGTGTGGTCGTCGGTGGTAAGGTCAGGTATGCTCTGAACGGTGTCTCTCACACAGACCCTGACACCCCACTCAAGCTTGCTGAGTACTTTAACGTGTCAAAAGTCTTCGAGTACAACTTGATCGGGGACGAGCCACCGAAGAATACCGAGGCAGGGAAGATCGCTCCTAACGTGCTCTCGGCAGAGTTCAGGACCTTCATCGAGATTGTTTTTGAGAACCCCGAGAAGAGCATCCAGGTGTATCATTTGGACGGTTACTCGTTCTTCCCGGCAGGTATGGGACCCGGGAAGTGGACCCCGGAGAGCAGGAAGACATACAACAATCTTGACACAGTGAGCAGGCACACGGTGCAGGTGTACCAGAACTCATGGACTGCGATCCTGCTGACCTTTGACAATGCTGGCATGTGGAACCTGCGCTCGGGCAGCTGGGACCGTAACTACC
>JAJGRW010000121.1:692581-803712 GCA_025461045.1 Carex parvula | reverse complement strand
TTGATGAGGATCCCAATTCGAAATCTTACGAGACGTTCTGGAAGAAGCCTGAGGAGCTCTAATGGATTGCTTTCCATCTCAATATTGAGGCAACCCTTGTGATGGCAATTCTGAATTTACTGTCAAATCACTCAGAAGATGAAGAGTATATCGGTGATAAACCCGCGAACCGGCACTGAAATCTGACCCCCTGATAAATGCGGCATTTGAGAGGTATACGGTGAGGATGAAAGAGATAGACGGATAATAGATGCAAGAAACTTGGATACAAATTTGAAGAATAGATGTGGGGCAGGCATCGTCCCGTATGAATTACTCAAGCCCTTCTCGCGAAAACCAGGAGGCCGGCGACGGGGTCATGACCGGGGTACTGGCAAGGGAATTCCTAACAGTATCTCTATTTGAGTAGAAAAAAACAAAATAATATGTATTCGTTATCAGTTTTTTACTGAATATGGCTGTGCTCTGCCAAATGATACTTGTACTAATTTGCAAATTAGGAGATCCTTTCATGATTATATTAATATATGATCAAATCAAGTTTTCTTTGTAGAAGAAGGCCCATTGGCCCGTTTTCGTCTCTCTTAAGCCCATTTGTTCCTTCTCTTTTTTCTTTTTCTTTTTTCTTTTTCTCTCCTGGGAATCTAACCGATTGAATTTAGAACTAAACCCCCCAATTCCAAATCCAAAACCCCCAAGTGACTCTAAAATCATTCTGATCTCTGTGTTAAAATTGCTTTGGGCTAAGGAGGTCTTGCAATTCATGTACTCTTTATCTCTTGAATTAAAATTGGGGGAATTTCATGTAGCCCCCTCAAACAATTTAATATTACATATTCCCCCCCTCCAAAGTTTGTAATAACATATTTACCCTTCAAAATAATAGAAACTCACATATTTACCCAAAAACAATAAAATAATAAGAGTGAGTCTATGGCACTATGCATAGCACGGATTAGTCCGTACTACGGGGCCGTATTTTCATTTTGAAAATTCTAATGGTCAATCTGAACCGTTCAACGTGATCTCCACATGAATATGTACTTGCAGAATAAATTTTATATTTTTTCAAAAATTTTTACTATATTTTAAGATAGGTAGAAAATCACTTGATCTGAAAATTCTGGACCGTCCAAAAACAGTGATTTTCTACCTATCCAAAAAAATAGTAAAAAAATTCTAAAAAATAAAAAATTTAGCTCACAAGTATATTCTCATATAAAAATCATGTTGAACGGTTCGGATCGACCGTTAGAATTTTGAATATGAATATATTGATCCGTAGTACAGACCAATCCGTGCTATGCATAGTACCATAGACTCACTCAAATAATAAAATTGAACTCTTAAAATTTACTAAACATTATCAATTAATAAAACATGACCATTACACCCCCTCTTCGCCAAAAGAAATTGCACTGATTCAATACTGAGAGAAGATAGCCCAAAGATTCATTGGAACCCTGAAATCTCTGACAAGCTGGGGTCGTTTTGTGAAAATTGGATCATCAGGTGACGGCCCTAGTAGCACGTCTTCGATGGGTATTTCACTGGCACCATTTCTTCATCTGTAAAGTCATGTTATAGTTAGATAACTTGGGAAGAAGAGTATATCATTGTTATAATTAAGAATCATAAACAGACCACCGTTCACCTTTGTAAACATCCACAGAGATATCTTATCAGTTTGTTACTGGCAAAACATGCATAATTACAAAAAGAAAGATGGTGCATTAAATACTTTGAGTGTCTAACCTGTAAGGGTTCCATTTTCAACCATATTTTTCCTTCTCTTGCTCTTTGGTAAATTCCCACCATCCTGTAAATAAATTAATTTATGCATTCAGTTAAACTGCAAACTTCTTAGCAAGATCTTCACATACCACCCAAGGGGCATTTTGGAAAGTTGACTCCTTTATAAAAGCCTTAAGCATGTTATGGCTAAGAGTAGAATGTTCCTTTCTTGCATGCATTTCAGACCCTTCAAAGGTATCCTCTTGCATTTTGATCCATATCTTGTCAACAAGATCACTCAAGTTTAAGGTGCCTGAAGAAACAAAGCATTGCTATTCTAATTTCCAAAACACAGCAAAATGCAGCAAAAGAAATAAGGGACCTCAAAGAAGAAGTTATTGGCAGTTGCAATTCTTAGAACGCAACAGCAACACACAGCAAAACGCAGCTGCAATGGTCACTTCTCTGACAAACTGAGGCAGATAAGTTCAAGAGACTGACATGGGTGCCAGCGTACCAACAAAAGGAGATGTAAACAGTGGAACTGGTACGTGACTGGTACGGTCCCCCGGCTAGTACGAATGATCGCAGACTGGTAAAAAAACGCATTCTATCTACTGGTAAGGAAGGCCTGTTGATACAAGTGATACAGATGTTTCGGAGATGCTTGGAACTGCACTGGGGCTCAAAGAGACACCTACCAAATTAATTTTGTGGTTATGGCTCTTAGGGACTTCGAAACAATTTTTACATGTTATTCTCTTTTTTATCCTTTAATTTTATTTTCTGTTTCTTATTTTTCAGCTCAACTGTTTTGAGCAAATTGTAATTTTGTTCTGTACATACAATCACTGTAACTACTATCAATTGAATGAATATGGGCATGACCCATAATTTTCTTCAAAAAAAAATTCCAAAACCTTTATTATGTTCCTAATATTGTCTTCAAATTGGATATGCATTATAGCATATCAGATAACCTATTTGTTTTCCAATAAAAACGTAAAAGTTGCATACATCATTGATTTTTAAGTCTGCATTGCATAGCAACTATCACTAATGGTTACTATCTTATTGAGCAAAGCTACTGTTACAAGGGAGATTAGAACACTTACTATATTGAATCATGTGAAGAACAAGGCCCCACTAGTTCTTTTGGGAACTGTTGTACCTTCTCATAGGTACGATGGTCTGACACCAATGCTTCTTCATATGTTAAATTTGATTTACCTGTTACTTTACATGTCCAAACACTTTGCCGATACAAATTGAGCCTCTTTAAGTATTCTCTGAAATTAGGTTTAAGGAAAATAATATACTATATTTTGATATAGTTAGTACCTTCAATATATTATTACACAGACAGCCCTTTAAACCTGAGGCATGAAAAAGCAGGCCCTGGTATATACCAGCTGACAAGATACTGGCTCAATTTTACTCTATTGGAAGGAATCTTATCTTAAAACCCCACAACCCATAAATATATACAACCTGCACACAAAAATAACTAGATACACGCATTCATCCGAAGGAAATTACAAGAACTGCAATGAAGCAGCAAAACATAAATCAAACATAAAAAAGGACAAAAGGATCAGACTGGTATCCCATTGTTAAAATTTCCTTGGCACTAGAATGCTACGCTGGACTGCTGGAGGAATCAATATATATTGTTTTTTAGTTTGTTAAAATTAATTAGAAGGAATGAAGTCAAGGAGGGAATGGAATGAGTAAGGGTACTTTGGGAATTAACTGTACTGGTTTCTCTTCTATTTTGTTTAGTTTCAGAACAGATGTAAGGGCTTCACTGGCACACTGGTACTGAACTGAAGTAAGGGGCAAGAATAACGTTAGGGAATAGAAAAGAAAACCAGTCATTTTCAGCTCAATTTGTTTAATTTGCAACATAAACTGTGGATTGAGATTTGGTTGTTGGTAGTTACTGTTTCTGCGCAATACAGTTACTGTACCGGTTGGTTTCAGAAAGCTTTAGTATTCTCATCCCAGGTCATTTGTCGCCAGGTTTTGTTGGGGAGATTTCTTTTGGCACCAGGAATTGGAGCGGGCAGAGAGAGGAGAGAAAGAAGGGAGGGGTATAATGGTCCTGTTTTATTAATTGATATTGTTTAGTAAATTTTAAGATTTCAATTTTATTATTATATTGTTTTTGGGTAAATATGTGAGTTTCTATCATTTTGAAGGGTAAATACATTATTACAAACTTTTGAGGGAGAAATACGTAATATTGAAGTTTTTGAGGGGGATACATGAAATCCCCCCATTAAAAGTTGACAAGCCTACCAAGTGCTTGAAGAAATGTCTAGCTATCAACTGTTATGCATTCACATTAACCGTGTGAAGAGAATTCAGTGGCAAATACATCCAGAATATGTATGTCTACAAATGTAACAAAGAATGTGACCAAAAAACATGACAGGTACCTCACTGGAAACTAGTCTGATGCAAAACTGATCTACACTAACATATACAAGTTCAACTTATCTCGTTGAACTCCTCAACCAAGTACTGAGTTGTGATCAATGTGTTAGCTAGGGTACTTTGACCTGACATGAGTGTGATCCCAGCCTGACAGCTGGGGCTCGGGCAGTAGAGGCCGGGGAAGAGGAAGGATCGAAGTGGGAGTTGGTGGTCCAGAAGGAGGGACCATGGTCCATATCAACCATTGGAGGCTCAGTCTGACAGCCGGGGCCTGGGCGGTTGCAGTGCTGGTGGCAAATTTTCTGAACAAATTTTACCAGTCTATCTGCTACTTCGCTCATGGGCAGTCTGAATTCTGGCACTGGCTGCGTTTTACAAAAACAGAAATAAACAACAGTTTATGGCATAAATAAAATATACCGCACAGTATAACTCTTAACAGAATTTTACAATGGTGTTCCAAAATTTTATTGTTTTTTGAATAATTCAATTGATACTGAACTTAATTTTCTCTTGGATATGTGCAAATTATTTCCTACTATGTTATAGTTGCTTGCTTCCAGAAAGTAGGAGTATTTGTAAACCCAAGTCTGGTGAATATTTTTCAAGACTCTCTCTGCCTACAAATACAATATTTGCTTCAAAAAAAATTTGCTTCAAAAAAAAAATTACTTGTATGCAGAGCAGGATTACATCAGCCAGGCCAGAAAGAGAGTGTGAAGGGATTGTGTCACTGATGGTGGGGTCAGCTATTTTTTGTAAAGACTCCAGGTCATGGAGATGAGGTGATGCATACTGCACAAGATACTGCTCCTCTTCCCCAATTTCACTATAAATTGTTTTCATCAAAACACAGTGAGTTAAAATAAAGGATAGATCTCGTTTAAGACTTAATTATAAGTTCTGTTGTTTTTTGTAATATAGGTCAAAGTTTGGACCTTCTTGTAATTTCTGTAGACTATTTAAACTTTAAAGATTTGTGTAACTTAGTTTAATAGAGAGAGAAATAATACAAAATTGCTCCAAGTGCTCTTTCCTCTTTTGGCATAGTTGTTCTCAAAACCCTAACAAGATCTACTTTACAACAAAGGAATATGTGCTAGATCTGCTTGTACTTATTTTCCTATTTTTTGTTCTTTATGAAAATATTGGTTATAACTTAATTTAATTAAAAAAAGGGGATTACCTATCAAAGGCCTTAAGTCCTGTCAATAGTTCTAGTAAGAGAACGCCAAAACTAAAAATATCGCATTTTATCATGTCTGAACCCGGAATGCTCATCTCTGGTGCGGTGTACCCTTTCGAGCCTTCAAACATTTTAAAATCCTATTTCACAGAAATTGTTATAAGATGAGGGTTTAAATGAAAGATGGTTAATAACACAACCCAAACTGGGGTGAAGCAGTACATTTGATTGTGATAATAAGTGCATATATGAGCGTACCACACTGGTAGCAGGGAGGATATGAGAAAGCATGGTCAAGCCAAAATCGGTAACATGTGGAACAAACTCTTCATCAAACAAAACATTTCTAGCTTTAATATTCCCATGTGCAATCGGAGGTGAGCATATCTCATGCATGTACCTGTAAAAAAATAAAAGTCAGGTTCATCAGGCAAAGCATCTTGAAAAGTAAAATTGTCAGAAAATGAATAATTAAACAGCACATACTCTAGAGCATGGGCAACACCCAAAGCAATTCTAAGCCTCAATTTCCATGAAAGAGGCTTCTGAGAATCTCCGTTTTTGGAAAATAAGGCACTGTAAAGTGACCCGTTTCGTGCGTAATCATACAATAGGGCATGGTGACCCGGATCCAAGCAATAGCCTTGAAGAATGCATATGTTGGGGTGCTTTAGATCAGACATGGTCGACACCAAGTCCAAGAACTCTTGTTCTCCTTCCAACAACTCCATCTGCACCACCTCTATCCTCTTTACTGCCAATACCTGGTTTAAGAGAGATAGGTCATAGAGATCACACCCACACACAAAAAAAAGTTGCTAAATTGATGTAGTAATTTAACATTACTATATATTGTATCGTACCAGTCATTTTGAACATTACTTTTCACATGCTTGTAAAAATTCAACATAAAAGACAGCATAACATTAAAACTAACCTGGCCATCAGGAAACAGTGCTTTGAAAACTGAACCGATGGGGCCTGCACCAATAAGTGCTTCTCTACTGTAGTCATTTGTGGCTATTGAAAGGTCTGAAGAAAAATATTGCCTAGAAAGTGGCAATTTTCTAAGCCTATTAGAGAAAGATATCCTTCCTCTTATTTTATGATTTCTTGGATTTATTTCTTGGAGGAAAGGAGAGTGTATGCTTGCCATTGAAGTACGCATTGATCCTGACAAATTCAAGCAAACCAAATTAAAATGAAAAGAAAATTAAGTACCCCTCTAGGTACCAGTAACAACGAGATTTATGAGCAAGGATTTAAATTTACTACTTTACTGCCTTTTAAAGAACTGTGAAAGTTACCAAGATAATAAGTACATGTCCGTAATATTCAAACTAGGTATCAATAACAACCCAAAATTTACCAATTGTTAGATTTGTCAATGATTTGGAGGTAATTTTATTAGTTACATAAAGAAACTGCTTTTCATAGTATTGACAAAAATAGTGACATTCTAAAAATGGCAATCATTCAAAAGTTACCAATTGGTTGTGACATGATGGAAGGGGAGGACATAATAGTTGTAATTTCTTCTTCAATGCGGGCCCGTCGAATAAGAAGGTACACGGCCAATGAGATTGCAAAGATGACAAAAATAGAGCTCAAAGCTGCTGCCACGAGGGCAACAGCGACATTTTTCTTTTTGCGGGGGTGTTTATGAAGAACTTCATATGTAACTTTTGGGGTGTGGCTAACATTTTTGTTCGCTGATGGGAGAGGAGGGTAGACAGTTCGGCTTCTGTTCAGGAAATATGGTTCGAACTTATTTCCTTCTATCCTGAAAACATATAAATTTTGCCTATTGAGAGTACTACAAAATATTATAATTTAACTCTATGAAACATATGATCTGTATTATCCAATTGTAAAAAAAATTCCAACTAATCAAGCCTGGTACAGTATATACCAGTCAAAACCAGCATACCAGACTCTATTGGGCATCTCTGGTATTTAGTCAGCTTTATGTACAGACCCTTATATTTTTCTAGTAATTTCAACTTTATCATGACATACCTGAGTTCAGGAATGAGCTCAAATTGTTTTGGCACGTAACCACTGAAGTTGTTATTTTCGATATTACTGAGGAGAAAATACACATGCTTAGCGAACAAATGAACAAATATTGAAAGATCTTAAACAAATACAATTAAAAAGATAATAAAGGAGCATACAGATTTGTTAGAGGGAGATTTGCGAAAAAGTTGACTGAGCCAGTGAATTGGTTATGTTGCAAGTATCTACGAGAGAAGGGATAGGAGGGGAGAATATCAGTAGATTAATTATTATTTAAATGAAAAGGTAGACTAAAAGAGATAATACTTACAGAGAATGGAGATTTTTTAATGAACCAAAGGAGCTTGGCAGATCTCCTGAGAAGCTATTGAATGATAGATCCCTGAAACAATATGTGTTACAAATAATAACATCTAAATATTACAAATGAAAATACAAATTAAATCTTTATTCAATGAATATGTACTTCAAAATTCAAATTTCATACAATGTTTCTAAACTTGTCATGTCTGTGAACGCATTGCCAACCACCCCGAAAAGATTATTGTTGCTCACATTTCTGCAATAAATGAAGAAACAAAGACATGACTCCTTGAAGGTCCTCTCTTATCTTTTCCTTTTCTTTTGATACTTCTATTTTTTAAAGAAAGGGTTCTTACAGATACTTCAGATTCTTCAAAGAAGGCAATGACATAGGGATGTTACCCACAATCTTATTAGCTGCCAAGTTTCTGCAGAGCAATAGACTGATTAGAATATTAATTTTTTGAATGACAATTTTGAAATTCAAATTTTACATAGAGCAAGAAGCACACATGAAGGTAGCATTTGGGGGTAAACCAGAAGGTATCTCCCCAGAAATATTGTTGTAGCTCATGTCCCTGCACCATACACATAAGTACATAGAAAGTCGTAACATTTTGAATTTTCATTAATAACAACAGCTTCATTGGTTCTGTATTTATAAGGAGATCATACTTATGTTCCATATATTTTTTTGAAAATAGTGGAAGTTATCCCACAGATTTCTATTGAAATCGCAATACTATGAAGTACCTAAACATAGCGCATACCAGTACATCTTACATGTTCTTTCTTACAAATTAATCCTTCAAAAGATCTAAATTTGCTACTCTATCCCTGCAACTAAAACAGATGGAGCCAAAATACTCAAAATACATCCAAGCAAACAGATTTAAACCAAACAAACATCTAAGGTAATAGCATATACTTTAAAAGAAACATAGAAACATAATACTTGAATCATTCTAAGCTCCAATTTTCTGATATATGTAATGATAGTTTGGAAAACATTCTAGTTCTAAAGAGGTTACTCAAATTAATTTATAATTTGATCCAAAATGAAAAATGAATGAAAATGGGCTTACAGCTGAGTGAGTGAAAGGAAAGAGGAGAGCTGAGAACTCATTATCCCTCCAAGTCCAAGCCCGCTTATCTCTCTGTTCAAATTTCACATGAAAAATGTATATTGAAACAAATCATCAAAATAACTTACATTATTTGTAAGATAAGTATCCACCGATTTGTATTGAAATCATAGAACTATAAGTAGGTACCTAAAATTGGTACCTAAACACAACTGAGTACCAGTACAGACTACATCATCTAACTTTTACAAATTAGTCCTTCTAAAGATACTAAATCTAGCTTACCCCTAACTGCAAATGTCAACAGCTAAGAACAGGGTATCCAAAATACATGCAAAAACTAACAAGTTTTGCTAACATACAACCAAAAGAAATAACATGCAGGTTTGTAAGAGAAGGATTAAGTTAAAAGAAGGATTACATGGACATGATAGAAGAACCGGAGCAAGAGACACCTGTCCAGTTCTGGCCACATGGGTCCCCTCCAGTTGCCATCCAACCAGTTAACATAGTTGGCTGGTTCAACAACCCATATAAATCCTCCAGTGATTTTACTGGACACAGCAACATATAAAATTAGAAGTTAAAATACTAGTATAGTTATACCTCATGTGTATATTTTTTGCTTCTTCTAATTATGATCTACAAATAAGGCAACTAAACTCTTAAATGGTGTGAATAGGTAACTGACCAGAACTTGGAAACAATTATACCAAAATATATAGATTTTCAGTACAGAATTTGGTAATCTTGGATCCAATTATACTAAAATATACTAATTCATAAGAACTTGGATTCAATTATATTAAACCCTTATATGGTGCAAATAGGTAATTGCCAGAACTTAGATTCAACTGTACTACTAATTAATGAGAACTTGGATTCAATTAGATTAAACCCTTAATTAAATGGTGCAAATAGGTAATTGGCCAGAACTTGGATTCAATTATACTAAAATATATAGATTTGTAGGTACAGGATTTGGGAATCTCGGATCCGTTCTCATTAATTCACATTTCCACATCCTTTCTCACTAATTCATCATAGGTTTACTACAAGTCTCTCATAAAAAAAGTAGTAGTAGATATTATTACCATCTAAGGGATCCGTGTAAGCTGATGCAAAGTAGAAGAGGAGAATCACATTTGCATAGAAGCTGAGAGAAAAAAGATCACATCTTTTTCTTGTAGACATCATTCCTGGATCCTGATTTTTAAAATGAAGATTGAATAAAAAAATTGTAAGAAATTATCAGTAAAATTTGCACCGGAGCTCAACCTAAAGCATCTCAGGTAAGTCTTTGAGAGAGATCATGTTGTATTCAGTAAAAATGCGGAACAAGAACATTTCTTTTGGAAATGCGGAACAAGAAGCTAACAGATTGATTCAAGTAAGTCACAGTTAAATGCGGAACAATAAACTATTCTATTCGCTCAATAAGTCACAGTTAAATCAAAATCAAGTTCTTTTTAATTAAGCTAACAGATTGATTTAAGTAGAAAAAGACGAAAGAAAAACGAGAGAAACAAAAATTAACCTCAAAGGAAAGAGAAGCGATTGAAATCGAGCTCAAACAGAGGAGTTAACAATCGACGAATGAAGACAGTGTGCAATTAAATTGAAAAATAGTTCCAAGTTTGAAGATATGGAGAGAAGATCGATCGCTATACGGAGTATTAATCTTTGATTTTTGTGGAATAATTCGACATTTGAATCTCAAACGGAGTTGCGGAGGGAAGATTGAACAAGTGAACTCAAGGTGCTATTTGCTACTGCTTATACGGAGTTGCCGAGGTCACGTGAGGGCCGTTGCGTTGCGCAGAGCCGACACGTGGACCTCTGATATGGAATTATTATCCTCTCAGTTAACTCAATGTTCTAGTTAAGTTGGTTACCGTCCGATTTAGATCCACGCTAATATTAGCGATTCCTAATTCTGATCGCATTGTCCGTAAGTTAACACAAAAGGTGTGTTATCGCAGAGGATATGGATTCCTGATAGAGGCCAAAAGTCAGTTATGCTGTCGGCCCATGCTGCCCAGAATTTGATTCTCTGAGTTAACTCAAATTTTTGTTAAGATCTAGACCGTCCGATTTAGAGCCGCACTAATATTAGTGTATCTTAAGTCTGATCTCACGGTCCCTATATTAACACAAAAGGTGCGTTATCGCAGAGGATATGGATTCCTGATAGAGGTGGAGGTCGTTTTGCGCTGCCCCGAGGCAACTCAAATTTTTTGAGTTTTGATCCCGACCGTCAGATATGCTTTGACACGAACATTGAAGAGATCCTGTGCATTCCACTTCACATCGGATTCTAATCGGATCTAAACTCAAGATTTTAGATAGCTCACGATACGCCTCTGGGTTGAAGAGAAATCGAATAGTAAATTTGTATTTTTTAAATTTTTAGATTTTGAATTTTGAATTTTGAATTTTTTTTTAAATACGAACACATAAGTGTATAATTCCGAATATAGATATAAATTGAATATTTATTGAATACCAATACAAATAACGATAATTTGCATATGAAAATTAAAATAATTTAATTTTATGAAATACATCAAATTTATTTAAAGTAAAAAACTTTATACAGATATCTATAAATAAATGATAAATATAACAAAATTAAAATTTATATTACGTATTTAATTAGGATAGTAAGCTAAAAAAAAATTACAATAATTATACATTAGTAAAATTGAATCTCTTTTTTTTATTAAAATATTCATACTTTTAAAAAAATACAAAACACTTAATAATTTGTATTCATATTTTCTTATAAATTCAAAATTATATTTGGTATTTTTTTTTTTTTTTAAAAAAAGGCGATTGCCCATTTCATTGCTGAAATTTGTAAATACAAGTTAGTGTTGTTAACCAGCAAAGCTGGTCAAAAGCCCTCGCACAAGAGGGGCACTGAAAGGCAAGCAACATCCTAAGTAGCACATCAAACATATAAACCAAGCTTGAGATGTAGATAATCTCCAAAAGAAATCTAAATTGGCACTACTTAAGCCACATAATAAAGGACTAGGTACGCTAACTAATAACAAACAGGCATGATTGTTCGGCTTCATTCTGGTGCTGGGACCACTAGAGGTTGGTAAACTACAATCTCCTGAGGCATGTACTGTGCTAGAGGCACTGCATCTTCGATCACTGGTAGCCAATCTTCAACAGCAGTCTTGAACTTTTGTTTCTTAGTACCTGCCCAAAATAGAGACATTGATTTAATAAGTAATATTAGTGTTCTGGCTGACTGGATTTGACAATTATCAAAGCATATAGCATTTCTATGTTTCCACACTACCCAACATAATGCACTGAATACGGTAAGGAAGCCAGTTCTCTGTAAAGGTGGAAGCAATCTAGCAAAGTCAATTATATCTGAAAAAGAGTGCCATTGGTGTACAAAGTCTTGTGTTTTCCCTAACCAAAACCAGAGTTGTTGTAATAAAGGGCAAGTTAGAAAGAGATGAGTAACTGTTTCAGTGTCAGAACAGAATGTACAAGTAGTTGATCCTTGCCAACCTTTGATAGAAAGGTTGTCTTTTGTAAGGATTTTATTATTTTGAGTCAACCACATAAAAATTCTGATTTTTGGGGGTATTGGTAATGTCCACCACATCAAGGGTAAAACTGGAAAATCCCATCTGCAGTTTAGAAATTGATATAAGGATTGAGTAGTAAACTTCCCTGAAGGGTCCCATCTCCAGTTCACTTTGTCATGTGTATGGTGGAAGGATGTACTATTGATTATATGAATCAGTTCCCCCCAATCTTGGTGATTAGCCCCTTCTAAAGAAATTATATTTGGTATTCATATGATATTTAACTTTAAACTATTTTTTTAATTGAAATTACCGTCGAACACTTCAGTTAATTCAAATAACCGTAGAACAGTAGACCGGGTTTTCAGAATTTGCAAAGAACATGAACGAAGATTTTAGAATTCAAAATTATATTTTGGTTGTTTTTGTTGTTGTATATAAAAAAGGAAACAGATAATTGTGGTCTATGGATACTGTGAAGATCCAATAATTCGAAACAAAATAGTTGTCAGAGACTCAGAGTGGTAGCGTAGTTGTCAGTTACGCATTGCACTTGTTAATAGTTGGACCGCAACAATTGCTTTTAGCACATCTAATTTCAATTCGAATGTAAACTTGCATATCTACCTTATGTTCATCTTCTCCTTACATATCGGGTGAGATCAGCAATTGTAAGATCAGTTTGAATATTATCAGAACTGGATGGGACATCAACCCAGTGTAGCTTCGAGTTAACGGTTTATTGGTCGAACCGATGGTTCAACCGGTTCAACACTGTTTTTTGTTACAGTTACAACTTATAACCTAAAAGCCCAACATGTTATTTACTTTTACATCCAAGTATAATGTCACATTTTTCAAAATAAACATTCTAAGTTTAGAAAGTTTGCATAAAGTTCTTTATAATCAAAATAGGATATATTAGAACCAGTGTTGTAAATAACGGTATTTGGTCGTCGGACGGATAGGGTACCGATAAGTGATTAATCGGTATGCGGCCGACTAATCGGAATTATGCGGACAATTTAACGTTTTTATTAAATTTATGTATATATATCATAATTTATTAAAAATAATTTATTTAACTCATTAAACTTATCAAATAAACTTAATTTAACTTAGTTTTATTATTATAACATGACACTATGCTTATTTATTTTTAACACATAAGCATTTTACATGTTAAGTAACACATTTATTTAATGAAAAAATAAAATTGAGAATTAAGCATTTTCAAATACTAATAACATATTATTTGAAAGAAATTAAACATTCCAACATAAAATCATTAAAATTAGTTTATGATAACAACTTAATTACATAAATGAACACGTCGTACTAATCGAAAAAATTACATCAGTAAGTAAGAAAAATATATGGTATATAAATAATAGAAGAATTAATCAATTTCAAAGTAAGTAAGAAGAAAAAATATATATAAAAAATATTGAATGTATATCCAAGCATAAATAAAACTACAATATAAGATTTATAAATCTTATTATCACACACTATCACAGAAAAAAAAATGTGAAAATAAATATTCACTGAAATAAACGGGAATAAACGGGAATAAACGGCCGATTAATCGGAAAAAACGGCCGATTAATCGTTTTCATCCGCTAACATGCCTCCGTTAAGAGTATTCGTGACGGTTAGGCCGCCGTTTCCGATTAATCGACCGTTTAATCGGCCGACTAGACCGTTTTTTACAACACTAATTAGAACACGTCACTGATATTAGAGATGGATGCACCTAGATCCAGAAATTCAAAGGTTCTCTTTGCTTGACTTGTATAAAATAATTAAAATATTATCCAACTTTCTCTCCTTCGGTATTATGCATGTTTGTGAGCATATGTGAAGAATAACTGCAACAAAACTTTTTATGTTTTTATAATTAAGACTAACTTAATTTAACCACTGGTTATGATAACATGAATGGACAAGTTATTTATTTCCAAGACTTTGTAAAAAGAGCTTTGCCAATCCAAAGATCTAACATTCGTAATACAAAAGAAAACCTCGACGGCATTCGACTCAAGTAAAATTTGGTATAAAGTTAAGCGTTCAAAATTAGAAGGTCTATAAATTAATTTTAATACATTTCATTTTTTGACATTTTTTGACCACTTGAGTCTATACAAAATTAATTTGAAATTTTAAAAATTTTGCATGTAGATGCATCACTCGTAATGTAGACAGGTTTCAACGGTTCAGATTCGTCATTTGAAATCAATCAGATAGGTTTTAGAGTTGCGTTCACAAAAAAAGTTGGTGAATAAAACTTAGTAACACCCTGTTCTACTCATCATAATTCACATCAATCGTAATTTTGTTGAAAATTTGATGCCCATATATACATTAATTCCGATTATATTTTTATGAATGATCTATATTTCTAGGTTAACATTATGTAATTTGTATTCATTTTTTTTTTTTTTATCAAAAAATGAAGTCAGATAAATTGGCGAGTCAAACAGAAAATTAGCCTTTGATGCCGTATAGCTTTGTGCCGCATTAGATCTCTCTACTTGTAATTTAATTGGACGAAAATACCACACTAACAGTGGTGGGTCCAAGTTTTCAGATCCCTGATGGTAAAGTAACTCAAATTTTGAATTTAGATCCGAACCATCATCCCGGTCAATCTAGTACGAGGTGAAATGCACATGGGACCTTTAATATTCGAGCAGAACAGATCGGATGGTCCGGATCCAAACTCAAAATTTGAGTTATTTAGGATCCGCATTCAGCCGTAAAGCCCTTCTTAGTCTCTCACTAAATTTGGATCTTCGTTCTTTTCCCGCCAAATTCGGCGGTTATTAAAGCCGACCAGACTTCTCGCTCCCCTTCCCCTATCGCTCCAATTTGCCCCTTCTCGCTGCTCCCATCGCTCCGTTTGAAAGGTTTTTGTTCTCTTTGGAGTTGTGGGATTAGGAGAAACAACATGCTGGTGGGGGTGCTGCTTAATCAGTTCGAACTAGTTTCAATTCCTTTAATATGTTAATTGCAGCCAAGATTCTCGCCATGGAGGTACTCAATTTAGTACAGTTAGAAAAATTCTTTTGATTGTTACTGTCCCAATCAAACATGATTATGTGTTTTTTGGAATTAATTAAGTGAGATGGACGATTTAAGTCAATCTGTGACTTATTTTTCTTTCCCTACTAAATCCTGATTTTTCTTCTTTCTTTCAGGCTCTGCCAATTTTCCTTGGTAAGTTTGTGCCAGCGTGGGGGCAATTCTTATCTCAGTGACACTTATTCTGACATTTGGTGAGGTGATTTCACTTCAAACTCTTCTTTCTACAGTTATCTGTTTTATTTATTATCAATTGATTGAGCAGTACTCTTGGTTGGATATCTGCAAGTATTTCTTGGTCCATGATTTCTTATATTTTTTTTTTCTCAGATATTCCTCAATCTACATGCACCCGCCATGGGCTCAAAGTCGGAGCAAAGACGGCAACATTCGTGCGTGTTCTTGTCATTACCATATTTCCAATAGCTTACCTTATCAGTAAGGTACAATTTTGTGGCTTATTGTAATAATTCAACATTGACCTTTAAAATCCTATTTTCTATGAGGATGATTTTTTTAAAGAGACCACTTTATTAAAACTTTTGTGGAGATGGTAGTGCAAAAATGAAAAAGGAATTCAAAATAGAAAAGAGAATTAAGCTAGAACTTTCTACGGGCTTAGCTAGCCCTACGTAATTGTGGGCAATTACTTAAATTATACGGTGGTTGATATTCTAATTTAGTGTACAAAAAGTTTTCTTGTTTAGGTTATGGATCTTCAATTATGTATTGCTCTTAAATTTATTTTCACAATTGTCCAGTTACTGGATTGAATTTTGGGTAAAGACCATGTTATGCTTATGACAAGATCTGAGCTAAAGATCCTTGTTGATATGCATGGAAACGAGGTTTGTTTCTATCTCTTCTCAGCAAGACTAAACAAATTGTATAATCCTTCTTATGTTTAATCTTCTCCATCATAATATTTAAGGTATAAATTTGTTAACTCATAACTTGCCAATGAGATTTTTTTTTTTTAATAACATGAGGAAAATGGTATCTTGTTCCCAATATCTTTTTCTATTTCCACTCACTCACATGTATATTAAATTTTTGGCCATTGATTTAAAATTTCAGAATAGATCTCTTCACATATGTTCTTCTTAACTGTTTGTGAATGTAACACAAGGATGTATAAAGTTGGCTTATAATGTACACTGTGAAGGACAAAAGAGAAAAATGTCAAACATTAAGCTGCTCTCTTTTTGTTTTTGTCAAACTTTTTAGGTTGGGAAGGGTGGAGAATTGATCCATGATGAAACATCGAAAGACATGGAAAGACATCGAAAGATTCAATGACACCTATAATTTCAGGAGCTTTGAATTTGACCCAAAAGACATCGAAAGTTTTGGTTACGAATTATCTGATCTTCTGAGAATGCACGCTTGCATTTTGAAACAAAAATTGGCAAGCAAGTTTTGGTTACGACAATAGTTAGAATAGCTAAATCAAAAATAGTTATTGTTTGTTTTATTTGAATAGCCAAATCTCAAAATTCTTAGAAATAACTTATTTTAATAAGACAAAAAGTTTGATTTACTATTCTAGCTATTCTAACACAACTAAACACCAAATAGACTATTCCAAATAACCTAACTCCAAAAATAACTTATTCTCAATCCAACCAAACATACCTGGCAATTGAAGAGAATTGTACGAGGTACACACAGCAAAAATAATTATAAATGAACCTCCAAAAAACTACGCCAGTTCTTGTCTTAATATTGGATTATCATACAAGTTTCCAAAATATATCTGGAAAAATGTGTGCCTCGCTTTAAGAACAATCAAAATATTTCATGTCGATTTTTCCAATAATATATTCTTGACACCTTATTTGGTACACATGATTCAAAAGAATGTAAAGCGTAGGGGAGAATAGAGAAAAATCTGAAGAGTAGCTATTATTCCTTCAAGTTGAAAAATCTACAGTAGTCCTTGGTAGGTGTTCTTTGCCTCATCAACTTGCGAAAACTTGCTGCATTTTTATATGAAATCTTAAATGAAACTCTGAGAATATGATGCAATAAAAAAACAACTTCCGGATGCTATTGTATAGACATGTGGAAGTGTCTTTCAGCTATCCAAAAGCATGAGTTCAACATAGAAATCAACTTGTTGTATAGTCATTCTGTTGTCCGTATGATACGTCCTATCACGGAGAGAGTATAGTCATTCCGTTGTCCGTGTGATACGTCCTATCTCAGCATAGAAATCAACTTATTGTATAGTCATTCCGTTGTCCATGAATGGTACAGAATTTTCAGATCAAGTGATTTTCTACCTATCTAAAAAAATAGTAAAAAAATTCTAAAAAATGTAAAATTTGATTTACATGTACATCTTCATATGGAGATCATGTTGAACGATTCGAATCGACCGTTAAGATTTTAAAAACTCAAATATTGAGCCGTTAGGATTTTAAAAACTCAAATATTAAGCCGTTGCATGGAGACCCTCTATGCTACATGTAGCATATTAGCCAGATTCTATATATATATCATATATTAAAAGAGTAAAGGGAGAAGTATTAAATAAAGGTCATTTCAACTAGCCATTTCTAAAACAAAGAGAAAGCTTTCAGATAATTACTGTCCCTGTAAAAACATGCTCTTACCAGTAAACATCACATAGGTACTATGATCGAAGCATATATATATATATATTACTGAACCATGATTCATGAACAAAACGCAGCAGGAACAATGAAAATTTATGCACTAGATCAAAGCTCTCATTTATTCTACTGCACAAATCATATCAAATCATGTTAGCATTTCCTTATTCAAGCAACTTCTAAACCACTATTTTCAAGAATTACCGTCTTTCGGTAATAATAATAATAATTTAATACGAGTTTAACAATAAACTTTCTACTGAAATATGCTGCTAACAGAACTATCTCGATGGACGCGCCAGATCGTCTCAGCAAGTAGATTTGCAACTGAAAGCACCGTCAGTTGGGGGAATTGCTTTTGCTTAGATAACGGGATTGTATTGGTGACTATAACTTCTTCAAATACACCACTTGATAACCTCTCAATTGCTGGAGGGCTGCACAAAGCGATTCATACATTAAGTGCCATAACATTATATATTTATAAGGCGATTTTCATGTATACCCTTACGAGATGTTCAAATATCAAAGTGATGTTCAACATAACCCTCCATTTCTCATTATTTCACAAAATGCCTAAAATACCCTTCCTTCCTCAATATCAATGGAAGAGGTGGGAAAATTTTTTTTTACTGTGGCAGTCAGTAAATCTTACATCCCTATACTAGTTATTTTTGCATTTAGCAGCGTAATATGCCATAAAAGTTGGATGGATGCTAGAATTATCCAAATAAAAAATGAACAATTTCTAAAGCAAATCTACCAAGGAATTAGACATCGAATGTTATTTGTGCAATTATCAAGTGAAGGGACCCAATCCTTGGTCAACTAATAGATCAGTCGGTCACAAGGGGAAAAGAACACTTCAAGCCTCAGTATTAATAATAGTGAGGTTTGATGCAGGTATGAGAAGCAGAACCAATTAGGTGCTTCTGGACATATTAAGAGGTAAAGAATTTAACAGAGCAGTTTTGGCTTCATGCAGCACAGTTTTGATTCTATAGTCCGTGCACTGCCTGAAGTCAAAACTGCTCGGTTAAAATGATTGAAATACCTAAAAACAGCATGGGTGCAACAAGCATAGACAGCCTTAGCTCCCTTTTCCTTCAATAGTGCCGCAGCACTTGCTATTGTGCCTGAAATATGGGATATATTATGCACATGCCATTAAAAAAAAAAAGTTGACTTATTCTGAAAATTAAAATATACCTTAAATTCACAAAATATTATGAAAAACTAAAAAGTGTTTCTACTTACCTGCAGTATCAATCATGTCATCCACCAGGACAGCAACCTTTCCCTTTACATCTCCAATCAAGTTCATAACCTACATAACTTAATTTTTTTTATAATAAGTTGTGAAATAGTTTTAATTTACAGTCCTTCTAAAAAGGAGAACGCAAGCACCTTACCTCAGACATATTATGGCCTTGACGTCTCTTATCGACAATAGCTAGCGGTGCATCAGATAATTTCTTGGCAAAACTACGGGCCCGCGCCACACCACCAACATCTGGTGAAACAACAACTAGGTCCTCTGGGTTTACCTTCTTCATCAAGTACTCCAATATCACGGGCTAAATGCAAATACATAAAATATTTGAATCAATCTTACAAGATTCATGTTCATTGAATTTTTTTTTTTTTGTGCAAGTCTGCAAACACCTTGATACTCACTTTACCCTTACAAAACCCGAAAAAATTATGCATTAATGCATCCTAAAAGGCATATGCAATATCATCAGTGCACCTTTTCAACAAAAAATGGAACAGAATTTACAGGTCTAGTATACCAATGCTTGGGTTCTTTTTAGTTATCGATTTGAGATGTTTTCTGAGGGAATGCAAAATATTTCTAGTTGTGTAGAAGAAGAAACTACAGAAAATTTGCAAGAGTGCATGCTGCACAAGAATTGTCTAAATTATATTTTATCAGGGTCAAAAGTGGGAATAATGGAGAAATATGTACAACTAAATATGTTGATATACCTGGCCTTGAACATGGTCAACAACAATATCAAAGTAACCCATGGATTGACCTGAATGAAGGTCACATGCTAGCACTCTGTTAGCTCCTGCCTCAGTTATTAGATTTGCAACTAGCTTTGCTGCTATGGATTCCCGCCCTTGCGTCTACATCATCAAAATACAAATACAAAAAAAAAAAAAACAGATTAACATAAAATGCATAATTTTTGCAAATGAGACCCATTATGACTTCATTTTTAAAACTTTATTAAACTTAAAATATAAAACTGAAATGTCAAAACTGCTAGATATTTATGCACATGTAAAAGATTATGACAATTCAACTTTGTTTTGATTGGTATCAAAAGCTTGCAAAAATACACTGATGTGGATAATTTTTGGACGTTGATTTTTCAACTTGATGATTCATATAAAAACAACCAAAAAGTGTTAATATTTTATGTGCTTGTAGAGGAAATAATATAGATCACTCTGACAGTTTTATATTGGAAAATGAGTTATAGAATTTTTGTTATAAGAAAATGGATTTGACGAGCTTGATTCTGAAGCCTATATCAACTGTGTCAGAATCTCAACTAGGCTCCGCTGGTCAGGCCTGGTACATATAATTATATGGTACATGTACAATTCAACAATCTAAAGGGCCCACCTCATGTATACCAGCGAACTCGCAAAATATTATATGTTGCTTTCAAAACAGAAATTGAACAGAACAGGAGATGCAACAATTGAAACTTTCAGATATCAACCACACTCTTCCCTTGCCTATTAAGACTGCAAAACTACTACTCTATAATCATTGTGCTTTTAAACCAGTAGATAATAAAGAGGTAGTTAAATTTGGCTAGTGTGCTATGGATAGTATAATATGTCCCATACTATTGCCTTGAAAACCTATCGTATAGGCTTTAAAAGGCGAATCCAAACCATTGAAACCGATCAATTTTACGAGTGATGTTATTACATGCAAAGTTTATATAATATTTATACTTTATTTAGGTATAAAGTCAATCGGTCAAAAAAAGAAGATTTATAAGATAATTTTAATGCATTCTTTTTCATCATCTTTTGACCTTTGACTTTATACAAATGAATTCGAAAATTTATAAACTTTGCATGTAAAAGCATCACTCGTGAAATTGAAATTGATTGGTTTCATGGTTTGGATTCATCATTTAAAACCTATATGATTGATTTTCAAGGCCATAGCACAGCATGTCACTATACTATCAATAACACACCAGTTGAAGGCCACATTTTATATTTTTTTAGATTTTTTTTACTATTTTTTTAGATGGGTAGAAAAACACTACTTTTGGATGGTCCACAATCTTTAGATCAAGTGATTTCTTACCTATCTAAACAAACAGTAAAAAAATTCTAAAAAACTGTAAAATTTGTCCTCAAAGTACATATCATATGGAGATCACATTGAGCGGTTCAGATCGACTCTTTGGGCTTTAAGAATGGAGATACGGATCCACAGTACGGACCAATATGCGCTATGCATAGTACCATAGCCTCACTCTTAAGAGAAAATGGCAGGCCATTGCTGATTTTAATATCATTCTTCATCCAAAAATTTGCAAAAAAAAAAAAAAAATTTGAAGTAATATATATACCTTTCTGTCTGCTCTAGCGTACCCAAAATAGGGAAAGACAGCTGTAATAGATCGTGCAGATGCCCTTCTACACGCGTCAATCATGACAAGTAACTCAACTAGGTTTTCATTCACTGGAGGAGACGTGGGTTGAACAAGGAATACATCACATCCCCTGACGCTCTCTTGCAGTCGCACGTACACTTCCCCATCAGCAAATCTGTTTATGTCTATCGTCCCCAAATTCAACCCCAAGTAGCACGCTATTTCCTGTTATCAGCACAACAATTATTGAAATTTTAGATATGTAAAATTACAGTTCAGTTGTACGTGAAGGCACATGTGGATCGACTCAGATTCGGATAATTGACTTCACAAACTATTCAAATCTGGACACCGGTTAAGGTCGTTCATTTGGTTCAAATCAGGTTCTGACAGGCAGAGGCGAAGGTAGGATTTTAATCTATGGGGGTCACTATGCACATCAAGATTTCTAGTAAATATGGCAATTTTAATCTATGGGGGTCAAATTTAGCATACATATACCAATTTTATCTTTAATTTTATAATCTATAGTACAAGTTTAAAGGGTTTTTAGATTTGACCCGCAATTAGTTATAGGCTTAGGACCGACGACTTGCCAGTCAGGTTAAATTGGCAATACATTACTAAACATATCATGTTACATCTGAAATATTGGTCAAAACCAGGTCAGGTTGGGTAGGAAAAAGGCTATGTCTCGTCCTTGGTCAAAACCAGGTCAGGTCAGGTTGGACAGCCCCGAACCAACCCAAGGTAACTACCACCAGAAATAAGATGTTACAGGTTGGATTGGGTCACACTACCCTACAGTTGGTGTATGTAAATTAATTTATATTAAAGAAATACTTGTAAAATTGATTACACAAATGAATTCAGACGAACATGTGACGAACTTTTTTCTGATCTTATTTTCTACATTTTTTTCCAAATACCAAGAAAAAAGATTAATCTTAAATACTGTTAAAATCTCAAGTATTGCCTTGAAATAATTAAATGGACATCAGCAATTTTGCAGCAATAAGGTATTAACAAATAATTATTACATGATAGCAGTAAAGTAACCTTTGCAAGATCCGGGTTAGCGGTACCAGAGAAGACCCGTAACCGGTTGTCAGTATTCCGATTCACCTCCTTGTCAAGCAGTTGGGTTTCAAAACTGAGAGACGTGCCAGTACTGCTCAATTCAACTGATTTAGGTTTCCCATTGATTGGGAGTTGCAACAAATTTTTAATATCGCATTTCTACAACAAAAACAAAGAACCCAAAACAATAAATACACGATCAAATACAAAATAATGAGAGGAAAGATCAAAGTAACTCGAACTCACTGTTGATTGAGAAGGAATAGCAGCACAGCACACGAAACGAGGTGCCTTATCGCCACCTTTGGTAGAGATGAGATTAGACGACGGAGAGGAGAAAGCAATCGCCGTCGCCGCCATGCGATTCGAATCGAAGATAGTAATTTGGAACTAGGGTTACGGTCTCAGAGAATATTGGAGAGCTCGGGAATCGAGAGAGAGAGAGAGAGAGAGACAAAGGATGAAAGGAGTGTTTTTGAACCCCCCCTTTTTATCTATGCCTTTTTTCGGCGGGAAAATATTTTGCATGAACCTAGCACATTACAGTCCGACAGCATAATTCCATATATGGAAGGAAGTAGTTATCCATCTCCTTAGTATATCCCACTATAAATCTCCAATACAATTATAACAGTATCTTATTGGGAAAAGGTAACAAAAATAGAATGGAAAAGGTTAAAGGAGGTTATTCTATTTTTTATTACACTTTTTAAGTTAGAAAGTCAGCTAATTATAAGTTTTTTTAGTTTATAAAATATTAATAGAATAGTAAATGTTAACTTTAATTTCTTGTTGTACATTTAATCAAATAAAATTAGTCTGCGAAGTTTCTATTTCTTTACTCTTTCTTTTTTCTCACAACTCTATTTAAACAAGACTCGTATTAAGAAAATTGTCAAATGAAGAACTCCAAAGCTATATTGTGAATTTATTATTATTTGATGGTAAAATAAATAAATAGAGCAATCATCATCAGAACTAGACATGCAATACATTTAAATTTGTATGTATATTTATTTCATTCAATTAGTTTTCATAAGTCTTATTGCTTAGAAGATCAAAAGTCAAAATCATAAGATATAATTAATTTAATTATTTCTCTAAAAGAAAAAAATGAAAATTGCAAATAAATAAAGTCTTCGTAAGAAATTGGTCTTTAAAACACACTAAATATCTTTGTACACCTCTGGTGACTTTAACAATCTAAAATTCAAAATAAATAAAATATATATTCCTCTAAAAGTTTCTAATATAGTTGGATTGAATTTTATAATTCCATCACAAGTAAATAAAAATGAATGTATCATAGTTATTTGTCAAGTATTCATATCTCGTTATTGTTGCTTAATAAGTGTAAAAATATATATTTTTACAACCAACGTAAACAATATGAATATTATGAAACTTTTTATTAATATAAATATTTTTCATTGCTCTAAAATATTTATGAAATTCTTTAACTCTGATAAAAGAAAACTATTTTAAATGAACGGTTTTGCCTTCTAACTTTTGTTTGCCGAAGTTACTTTGAAAATTAAACATTTCTGTGTAGCCAGCAGGAGATGGTAATTCCAAGTTGATATCTAAGTACGGCGCATGTTAAATAATATGCTACTCGTGCAGCGAAAATATGCTCCGCAGGAATCATCGGACTAAAAATGCTTTGACTAAATCTGACCACTGGGTCCCGCCACTGAAACCAATTAGAATATGTTCTCTTTTGAGTTGACCGTTATCACCGTTCACACTTATACACCGGGATTTTGAAATTGTGGGTCCAAGTGTCAGCCTTTAGGTGTTTGAGGTTTCTATGTACTTGGTGTAAGAAAGATATGTAAGCTAAGAATACAATAGCTGTTCGCATTTAATGCCCTTCTGCGGTCCTCCGCGTCCGTATCTTGGCAACTTCCTTTTGTGGAAAAAGTTTTGACCTTATCCTAATTTGCAATAATACCCTTCTATTTTATGAGTTTCTTTTTTTCTATTTCAACACAATGGAACCTTTTCTGATCTGACCCATCAATGTTTATTTTTCTTAAAACATGCATTTATTGTTCAATCCAAATGCATGCTTCTAATATTTAGACCGAATGTATGTATCTAGTAATTTTAAGTTTTTAGTGATTTTTCATAATTATCAAAATGGATGCATCCAATAATTTTCAGAGGATATGAATTCATATCCTCTAAGGTAACATAATATTTATGTTTAGATCTGGACCGTCTAATTAGAATCCGGATCAATTTAGCTGGAGGTAGAATGTACGATGATATTTTAATATTCGTAGGGATTCTGATCAGACAGTTTAGGATCTAAACTTCCCTAATTAACCCCTCTTTCTTTCTTTTTTATTTATTCTTTGATTTATGCATTCAATTATTATATTTGAGTCCATAATTAATTCCACCAAATTGCCCGTAGGCCTGTTCCAATTTCTCATTTCTTAATTTTGTATCTTAACATAGAGTTACTTATCTTAATATCATTTTTTTTTTTTTGAAAGAAGTGGTCATGCCACTGATTTTCATTAAAATGAAAATCAAAAGTTTATACATTGTTTAGCTGGTACCACCAATTTGGTACCAACAACATATCTAAAATCATAACTACTTGGGTAATCAGAGAATGCCCTCTAAAACAAAGTAAAGATCAATATTAAGGACTAACATGCATGAAAAACATTTAGAACCTATGTTGCATGGATACGAGTAGGGGTATTGTATCGGATACGGCGATACGGTAATTTTCAAAAATTCTGGATACAATACGGCTACTATACATATTATTTTAATTATTTTATTAATTCAACACTTGTATTATATAAATTAAATATCAAAAATCAATTGTAGTATATGTTAAATATAAATGGTAGTAGTTTCTAACTTCAAATGAGAGTTGTTGTAGTGGTAAAGGGGTATGGTTCTTATCCTAGAGGTCCTCAGTGCAATTCTTGTTTGGTGCAAAAACAAAAAAATTTGTCAGTGGTCCATGCGCAGTGCACAAGACCGAGTCCACGCTAGTGTATCGCGCGTATCCGACCGTATCAGACCGTATCAGACGGTTAGCGATACGCCACGTATTTCGATAGACCAGCTGGCGTATCTAACACATATCGGAGCCGTATAACACAGTTTAGAACAAACCAAATAGAAACAAAGTGCAATTACCACCCTAGATGTATACTAAAACACCAAAACAGTTAAAAATTCAATTAAACCCCTATAAAATCCAAATTCTTCAAGTGCATCAACTGGAAGTCATCTTCACCAACCGTATGGCTTCCTCCTCTATTCATACGGATTGTATCCCGTGTATCCTCCATTAAAATTGCTACAGTGGAACCTGTCAAATCCTTCACATCACAAGACAAAATTAACTTAAATTTAGAAGTAAGAATCAATTATCTGAAATAAACTACCTAAGGATAGCTAGCTACTTATCTGGTTACCAGTGCTTAAAAGTTTTTACCATGTTCAATCCGCCTGCAAAAACCTGAGTACATAACTTTAGGACTAATAGGCAACATGGTTACTAAAATATCTTTTTTTTTTTTTGTAAATAATATGATTAGAAAAAGTTGGTGGATAATCAACATACTGCAATAGAAGAACGTTATAGACTATAACATCCAGGACACTGTAGCTGGATCTATAGTCTATAACGTCCAGTTAATCCGATTGTTAATTAACTCGCAAAAAAAAAGAAAAAAAAAACATTGTAGCTGGACGTTATGAACCAGCTATATATAGTTTTTTTTTTGCTTCAGTTCTAACTGTTCCTGTGAGATTATTTTTAACAAAAACAACATTATAGCTGGATGTTATAAACCATAACGTTCAACTATAGTGTTTTTTTTTAACAATCATTAGTGATCAGATTAACTAGACGTTATGATTTATAACATATAGCTACAGTGCCATAAATGTTATAAACCATAACGTTCTCCCTATATTTCAAAATTTCAGGAAAACTTACCTCATTATCAATATTTTTGTTTTGTTTTTTCTATTAATAAAAAATCGGCTGGAAAAACACCTGAAAGCCTAAATAGGCTGCTAATTGAACAGAGCGGCCCATGAATAAACGGGCTGAACAATTAACAAATTAATATTGAATAGGGCGGCCCGTTCGAGCAGCCCGTTTGAGCGCCTCTTCAGTGATCCGGACTTCGCGACCTCTCTCCCTGCCACTCCGCCTCTCTTCACCGTCCGATCTTCGATCCCAGATATCCCACCGCTCATTATAGAGGCGCGCCTCTCTCCTCTCCCCGCCCCTTTCCCTGCTCCTCTCCGTTGTTGGTAAGCGCCCCCTTCCTCTCTCTCCCTCGTTCTCTTTGATGGGTTAACGGGTTGTGGTTCTTGCAGTTGTGTTGTAATAATTTTGGTACATGGTACCTGCAGTTGTTGATTACTTGCACTTTGTTATTCTACAAGTCTAATTGAGTGCTTTTTTTTGTTCTTTCATTCTCCTACACTTTTAAGTATATAGTTTGTGCACCGCAAAAATGGCGTCGCTGCTCCATCTCCCAGCTGACGATTCCGTACAGTTACTAGTGACTCATTCTAACATCAAGACATTCTCTGCTGAGATTCGCTTCTCTCTTCAGGTGCGTACCCTACTTCACCATTTTCACTAGTTTCTCTTGATCTATGAAACTCAATTGGATTTGAAATTTAGAGTCTAGGTTGCAGTGAAATGCCTACCTACACTATAATGCATTTAAATTCACCTGTGATATATTGTAGATCAGAAATTACTGTAATACATGACAAGATTAGGAATTGAATTGTATAAACAAATGAACTCTGGTTTTACCAGTATGTACTATACCAGTCAAATTGATAAGATAATGACGGTCATATCGATATCAGCATCCATGCACGGATTTATTTTCTCTTACTAGTAAACTGGTATAGTCTATTGGATACAAAATTGTGTTATATTTTATTTTTGTAGATGACTCTGGAAGCAGTGAAGGATAAATTATGGAAGAAAAGTGGCACGGCAATGGATTACATGCGACTAGAATTATATGATGATACTGGTTCAAAAGTTGGTGATTTAAATGAAGATTCCAGACCTCTTGGCTTTTATTCCCCTAGCAGTGGGTAAATATATATATGATTTAAACGAAGATTTCAGACCTCTTGGTTTTACTCCCCTCACAATGAGTGGTTGTGCATGTGTTTTATTTTCCAGTTCATTTTATTTTTTATTATTTAAATCATTTGCTGCAATCATTTCTTTTTGGCCAGTACAAAACCTTAATTAAACTTGAGCACAGGAAATTTAAGTAACACCTGTGCACCTCTTCTTTGAGATATATGGTTATGTCGTAAAGGTACAAAATTGGACTAATTTGGAAGCATTATACAATTTGAAAAATTCCAAACCTGCTTCCACTTTATCTCTTCACATGATTGTAAGGAAGAGCATTTCAGCATTCTTTTAAAAAAAATATGGAAGGGGTTATGGTGAAATTTTATCATCTAGTGGCATATGAGGTACTTTTTGAGTTTTTGCAATGGTATGTCAAAATATTACTCATTCTGTTGTCTTTCTGACTTAAATTAAGGCATTTTTTTTCTGACAGTATGATAAATCTGAAAGGTACCGGCTGCATATAGTGGATCTGGACCCATCATCAGTGACCTCTGGTGGTTGGTTAGAGGACACCTCTCTGGTAGAAAAGTATACTATATCTGATGAGGCCTATAATAAACTAGATTGTATGTTCTTTCTGTATCCCTAAATTATTTTGACATATTTCTTTTGCCACTTTCTTTTTCTACCTCCTATTACAAATGGATATATCTGTATATATTTAAATTTTCATCTTGGTCTGCAATTTTGTTTTATATTATTATTCTGAAGCAGTATCTTTAGACTGGTACCGATCACAAGCAATGTATTGGTACCTACTAACTACCACCAGTTTCCTATTCCTTTTTTTTTTTTCCTCTCTGCACTGTGTTTATTTGGGATTTTGTTGTTAAACTACTGTTTAACTCCATAGCTCAAAAGTAGCTACTCAATTTTGTACCGAAACTGTACCATTTGATAGGGTACAGGCAATCCGGTGTCATAATATTGGTTCGTCATATTTTATTAGGTAAAATTGTACCTTTAAGATTGCACGATACCTACTTATCTGTTTTTTTTTACCTAAACTGGCTTATAAGTATGTCATATGTCTTGCCTTTTGATACAGCAAATTTTAGAAAATTTAAGGAGAAAATGGTCTCTCAGAATCCTACTGCTTCCAGTAAAAAGGTAAATATTTGAATAATTTTGGTTAACATAAATTTTATACTTTGTGATGTGTTTTATTTTTATATTCATATTCTTCTCACACAACAAATGAACTTTTTGTACGTAATCCCAAGTTCATGTTGGTTACCTTAGTATCTGCAAAGAGCAGATACATTTATGGAAGAAGGTGGTGAATATTTCAGAATATCAGAATTTTGTTTTAAATTGCAGCACTATTAATAAGAGATGGGCTATAAAGCATTGCAAATTAAAGAGGCTGTTTTAATTTGTGGCCATATCTCCATTTTCAAAGTTCAAACAGCTGATTTGAATTGTTAAACATAATCTCCATAAATAAATGTGCTTGGAGACCAAATTTTACATTTTTTGGAAATTGTTTACTATTTTTTTCAGATAAGTAGAAAATCACTGTTTTTCAGATAATTCTGGACCATAAAAATACAGTTATTTTCTACCTATCTGAAAAAATAGTAAAACATTTCGAAAAAATGTAAAATTTGGTCTCCGAGCACATTTTCATATGGAGATCATGTTGAACGGTTCGGATCGACTGATTGGACATTGAAATCACCAAATATGGGCGCAAATTAAAACAAAGACCTTAATTTGAAAAGCACAATAGCCCATCTCCTAATAATTATACTTTCTATGTTTCATTGTTTAATTACTTAAATTTTATTATTTAATATATTTACATCAGCTACCAGAAAACTACATGGAGGATCTTTGCGCCAACATCAAGGTCAGCTACCTTCCTTTTTTTTCATTTTTCTTATTTATCATTGTAGATTATATTCATATGGTATTGTTCTTATATTTTGAGAAGATACTTTTATTGAAATAGGTAGGAGACAGATGTGAGGTGGAATCTGGTGCAAAGAGGGGAATCGTAAAATTTGTAGGCAAAGCAGAGGCTTTGGGACCTGGATTTTGGGTCGGAATCCAATATGATGAACCATTGGGGAAGCATGATGGCATGTGAGTTGACTTTCAATTTTTCGCTTTATTAGCTTAGTTAGTGCCACTTTCACTCAGATTGTAAGCCACCGTAAACTTTTGAAGGGAAATTGCAAAAAATATTAAAAAGGAGAGAGAGAGATAATTGACTTCAATTAGGTGAAAAAGTCAGGGATTCTTATATAAGATTTTATTTTGAAAATAATGAATTATCATTTTTTTAGTTTGTTGGTGTTCAACAAGGGTCTTTAAATGAGATTCTGTTCCTATGTAGTAAACTATGGTACATTTACCCTATCTATTGGAAGGTAATTTTAATGTATAAAAAGAGTGAATTGGAATTAAGCCATATAGAAATTTTAACACTGTTTCTGAATTATTATTACTGTTGGTGTAATAAGTATTTTTAATTTTGTAGGGTAAAAGGTTTACGGTTTTTCCAGTGCCCACCTGCACATGGTGGTATAGTTAGGCCTGATAAAGTCAAGGTGAAAATTGTTGAGCTTACTTTGTTTTTTTGTCATTTTCAATTGTTTTTCCCCCCTTTTTATAACCAATTAATTGTCTCAAATTAAGAATTTCTATGATAATTAGTATTTATTTTTCCTATTAATAGGTTGGTGACTTCCCAGAGAGAGACCCTTTTGAAGAGGAGGAAATCTAATCACATAAATATGAAATTGATTGCTTAGTAATATATTTATTTCTATTTGTTTTTAAGCATTTTTATTTTTAATTTGGTCATTTTGTATGGTCTATTTGTGTTAGTTTGAAGCAGTGCTGCAATTCTTGTACTTCTTTTTCATAAAAGTGTGGAAAAGTTGTTGAGGCATTGAAGAAGAAAATATGTTTTTTTACGCTAATTTTGATAAAAACCCAAGATTAAAAAATAAATTGATTAAAGCCATCAGACGGATCTCAAGTAACTCAAATTTTAAGTTTAGATTCGAATCAATTGTCCGATCAAATTCTGCACGAATACGAAGGTCTCATGAGGATTGATTTGGGTCGGATTGATTCGGATTCTAAAGCAGTAACCAGTAAGGTTGCTACTGGTAGTCTTTGATATCACCAGTGTTGTAAAAAAACGGTCTTAGTGGCCAATTAAATGCCCGTTTAATCGTTAAAGGTGGTCAAACTGTTATGAATACACTAATCGGATTGCACAAGGTCTCATGAGGATTGATTTGGATTCTACAGCAGTAACTAGTAAGGTCGCTACTGGTAGTCTTTGATATCACCCGTGTTGTAAAAAAACAGTCTTAATGGCCGATTAAATGCCCGTTTAATTGTTAACGGCGGTCAAACCGTTACGAATACACTAATCGGATTGCACAAGGTCAATCACCAAGTTACATTTAACTTTAAGATTCTTAAAAATATTATTAGAATAAAATATTTCATTATATTATTCAAAATCTAATTCTCCAGCTATATCATTTTTTATATTATAAAAAAAATAAAGTAAATACATAACTTGACTGCAGGAAACTTTAATTGATGTATTGTTCTGTAAATTATTTATTATTATTATTATTATTATCTATTGTCATGTGTTTTTAGATTATCATATGCCCTTTAGAAAAGATACATTTTTTTAAAACAGATTAGAAGAAAAGAAGAAAGAGCATCTAACAATTATGAAGATGAAATAATTAATAAATAATCACAATATTAATTACATTATGGACATTATATATAGAATATGCAATTTCTAGAAAGTTTAAATCATCCATATATTTAAATTTTTCAAAAAGATTATGCTAATAAAAAAAAGGTATTGTTAATATCAATCGCGGATGTAGGGGATATAATTTATTTACAAAAATAAGTAATAAGCTTTGGAAAATCACAGTTCTATACATTAAAATCGCGCCATTGAAATATGCGCTAAGATTTGCGCCTGATCAGCCGCTAAATTTCTCTCTCCGTTTTAGCACGAGGCCGAGAGTATCATCTCTCATCGGGTCTAGATTTTCTAAAGTAATCCAAATTTTGAGTTTAGATCAGCACCGTCCGATCAGAATCCCAGCCAGTACGGTCCGAGGTGAAATGTACGTTCTTCTTAATATTCGTGCTGAAGCAGATCGGACTGTCCGGATCTACCCTCAAAATCTGAGTTAACTCAGGTGATATGAATTCCAGAGAATCGATTAGAGAGCGTTCCATCCAGTATACGCCTCACTGGAGGGAATGTTTGATACGATAGCTGGAGACATTTAGGGCTGTTCGGCTGCATCAGGGGAAAGGGAATGGGAAAGGGAAGAGAAATTTTTTTAACTGGATTTTACTGTTCACGTGGGAAAAAAAAAATTGAGTCTGAGTGAATTTTTTTTTTCCCACGTGAACAGTAACTTCGTTTTACCAGCCGAACAGGCCCTTAGCAGCATACGCTGTAAGCAATTTTACAAATATTTCTTCTAAGGTTATATTATTATTATTATTATTATTATTATTATCAATCAAATAAATATCAGATCAATTGATTTGGATAATTAAGAAAGCCTGTATAGTAGTAAATTAGGCAAACATAACGGCTAATTAGCTCTATATATAAACACTTTCTAAGCAGAGAACGGAGTAGGTCCGATGTCCATCAGACCTACTTTTAGGTTCAACTAGCATGATGACCGTCCGATCTAATTTAAGATTGTGCGCACGGATATTGCAGCACACACGCACGAAGTTTAAAGCGTTCTGCACGAAATCTTAAAGCAAATCGACGATGATTAAACCCATCGAATCAAAGTAGGTCCGATGCCCATCGGGCCTACTCTCAAGTATTCTAAGCAATGTAATGATCAATCAATCGATCAATAAATCCGTATGTTGCATGCTTAATTTGCTCTTGGAACAAGAATTTTTTATATCAATAAATTAGGTAGACTAATGCTTGTTGATCATACGAAGGTAAAATAATGGTTTGGTAAAAATTCAATCAGGCACTAGAAGCATTTAGGATTTTTAAGGCTAAAATGAGTGAAGCAAAGGGTGACATGACATAATGTGAATTTTACAAACAATTAATTTATCTTTATTAGGGCAATAAAGTGGTTTCAATTTTGGTGAGTATTGATGTTCAATGGAAAACACGGGTTCGTACCTTAGAAACCAGGCTATATGCGTTTGAAATCAGGGGCGGACCCACATGGATTTTGAAATTCAATGGAAAACACGAGTTCGTACCACTTTGTTTCTCTCTGAAAATTATTTTCTTTCATTGGAACTAGAAAGTCCGCCAAGCTAAATTAAAAGCAATGTTAATGAGAAATTTTGTTGTTTTTATAGAAATTTTATAAAAATTTACGGATCCAGACCAACTGGTTGTTTTTTAATATGTAAAATAATATTATTTTCTTGCTTTTATTAGGTAAGAGTACACAATTTTTTTGTTTTTTGTTATGCTGATTGTTTTTTATCTAGTATCCAATTAGTTAATGGATTTGAACGCGATAAGCTATTTGAACTTAATTTTTGTCCCTCTCTGATAGAAATCCTACATCCGCCCCTGGCTGAACCTAACATCTTCAATCCACTACTTAAGGGCCTTTGTTCTCAGAATAGAATTAGTGAGGCTGTAGCCATGGCGTTCAATAAAATGCCTAAGCTTTGGCTGCACACCGAACTTGATCTCCTACATAACTGTTATTCGTGGCCTTTGTAAAGAAGGTGAAGTGAATAAAGCATTTGGTTTGTTTGAGCAAATGTTTTCGGAGGGTATTGCGTCAAATCTGTCGATTTACACTTGGTGAAAGCATATGCTATGAACATAAAAGTGGACCAGGCTATGTGCGTGTTGAACAGAATGAAGTAAGAAAGGGTGAAACCCGATTTTGTTGCCTCTGCACCAATTTTAGAACTGCTTTTGAAAATAGCTCGAGACGAAGATACAAAAATTGTCATAGAGTTCGGAGCCATTGCTCACGTGATAAGGTGATAGACATTGTCATAATTGATCGTTATTTATTAATAGTTGGATATCATATTTTTATTTTATTTTTTTTGACAAGGAAAAATGGGTCGAGCCTTATTTCATTAATCATTTTGAGGTTACAAAAGTTTTGTAACTAAATAATAGAAAAATAATTCTGCTCAATACATTATTTGAGCACAAAAATAAATAAAAGCGAAATAAAGGAGAAACCAAGAAAACAGTGAAAACTAAATTCAAACTATTATTTTATGTCGATCATCTTTTCTTCTTAAGCGTCTATTAATAAATTGTATCTCCATTGCGCTCAACCTGTTCAACAAGTTGAAACAGATTGCATGTTTTCTCTCTAAAAGTTCTGGTGCAACGTTATCTCTCTATATATAACAAATTCCGTATTAACAAGATTGATCGTTCTTTCTTGCTGAACTTGAATTCCTTTAAGCTTGCTATAGTGTTTTCATCTTCATTGGATAATCCTCCTGGTATTTTGACCTTCATCTTGAGTTCTATTAATCTGTAAAATATCTTGACCTGCATGCATTCATTGAATAGTTGGTTAACCGATGCTGATTGCATCTTGCACATGATGCATCTGTTTGTGAGACTCCATGCATTTGGAACTTCAAAATTAATTTGTCCATTTTAATTGTCAGAATAAATGTGAGTTAATTAATACAACGTTTTAAATTTAATTTGCATTTGGAACTTCAAAAATTACTAAATGGAAATCAATTAAATTTTCTAAAACCTTGCATTAAAGAGATTCAATATTTCTAGTAAATATTTAACAAAAAAATGAAATCTAAAGAACAAAATTGATTTCCGAATAATAGTCAAAACCATTACTCGTATATATGTTCTACATTTTAATGAAAATTATTAAAACTTATGCCTTAATTATGTAGAAAACAAACATGCATATATTAGTTTAACTTTTTTAAATATGTTTGAATATTTGATGCACCAACATTTTTTTTTTTTCACAATTACAGAATTCAACCCAAGACGCAAATGCGTAGTAGCATTAATTTTATCAGGGCCTCATTAAAGCGGCCCGTAATAAATCTCAAAGCCCAATATATAGTTACGTATTTTGTTCCAATCAGACGGTCCAAATTAAAAAATTAATAAAATATCAAATATCAAGTAAAAACTAAATTATTTTTCATTCAACAGGCAACACAAAAACAAAAACAAATATGCGTTAATATAAAATATGTTTCATTCTAACTCAAATCAACAATTTTAATGGAGAGTTTTTAGAATTTAATCATATGAAAATGAGTCCAAAGTAATTGCAAACACTAAAATTTGCTATATTTCACTAT
Source organism: Carex parvula (assembly GCA_025461045.1). Classification (NCBI taxonomy): domain Eukaryota; kingdom Viridiplantae; phylum Streptophyta; class Magnoliopsida; order Poales; family Cyperaceae; genus Carex; species Carex parvula. Next base: position 768,479 of record JAJGRW010000121.1, on the reverse strand, counting down.
CGCATATTTAGTTTGCGTAAAAATGTGTATTTTCTTAAAATTATTCTAATGATTATTTCTACAAGTATTACATAATATTTAGATGTAAATGTTAATTTTGATAATTTAATCTATTGAAATGACTACATAAATAATAATAAAACTTAACAGTAAAATACTTTATTAAAGATTGAAATATTCTATTGAAATTGCTATCATAGTAATGTATTTGTATTATAGTTTTAGAGTGAGCCTATGGTGCTATGCATAGCACGGATGGCTAGTGTACTACGGCTCAATATGATACTTTTTAAAATCCAAACGGTCGATCCAACCGTTCAATGTAATAACCATATGAATATGTACTTGCAAACTAAATTTTATATTTTTTCGAATTTTTTTGCTATTTTTTTAGATAGGTAGAAAAATCAGTGTTTTCTGAAAATTCTGGACCATCAAAATTCTACCTATCTAAAAAAATAGTAAAAAAATTCGAAAAAATATAAAATTTAGTTTGCAAGTACATATTCATATGGTTATCACATTGAACCGTTGGATCGACCGTTAAGATTTTAAAAAGTACCATATTGAGCCGTAGCACACTAGCTATCCGTGCTATGCATAGCACCATAGGCTCACTCATAGTTTTATATAATAATTGAAGCAGAACCGAGAGTGTATTCATTTAATCACATGAAATAAATTACTGTAGTCAAACATGGTCAAATTTACTTGGTAAGAAATCTTACGGTTTGCTATAATAAATCTTAAAACTCCTCCAACATAGTCAAACATGGTCAAAGAAATTAAAGAAAAGAAATATGATGCCAATGTTGTAATTCCAGGACAACAATATTTTATTATTGAAATAAAAAATGATAATGAAAGAGGATAATTTTCATAACTAGTCGGGGCAATAAAAAGAAGAAACCAACGCATGTCTAATTTTCAGACGCTATGACTTGATTAATTGAAATAGAGTAATTCACATAAACATCATTTGTCACAAGCTTCGCTAAAAATGCAAAATGAAGAGAACAAAAAAGATGTAAAGAAAAAAAAAATAGATTTTAAACGGTATCGTGCTAGATGCTAAGATGTTAATTGTGCAACTATTGGAGTTGCAAGTCGAAAAAGCAACTGCAACAAGTTCACATCTTGTGTTTCTATGCAAAGTTATTCAGTCTAAATCACATTGAATCCCGTTGTCAGCCTCTTTTGCATCTGCATCCACGTGTCACAATCTCAAAGTTTCTATGCGCTAGACCTTTGGTAGCTGAACTGACGCGGGTCTTTCAATAAAGGGTTATCGACTTGCTACACGTTGAACCACAGATTTATCGTGTCATATATCACTCTCTTTTAAGTCTTAATCTATGAAATGGAAGTGATAGATGCGCATGACGCCATGACCTGTCAATTTTAAGCGGGTCAGTTCCGCTAAAGTAACACAAATTTGAGTTTAGATTTTGACCGTACGATCAGAATCCGGTCAATCCTTTCCGTAAGAAATGCAAGGATTCTTTAATGTCCGTTGATAAAATATGTGATCTTTTTGAAGTTGATTTAGGTGCAAGATAGTTTGCAAGTGGTAAACACTTAACTTTGATGTAAACACAGGTATCCAACAAACTATTATATTTCAATAAACAGGTGAAATTTACATTAAGTCTCTGTTCACAGACATGATAATATACATTAATCAAGTTTAGACCAAAATATATAGAAGAGCTCTAAATAAGGATACATTAAGTATATATTAGAGAGTCAATATTATAATTATTGCTCTATAAAATAGCACCCATCTATTTTAATTAAGTTGGTTCCTCATTGATATATATATTTGGAATTAAGAGCAAACTAAAAATAATTCGCTTAACTAATTATAAAATGATTGTCTGATGAATCTCATTATATCTTGAGAACATCAAGACAAGTAAAGTTTAATTAATTAGGCATTTGTAACAGAGATGTGGAAAGAAATTAAGATCCATGCAAATTCTAATCTGGAAACACACTACAATGAACAACAAATCCTATACCTCAAAAGATAAACTGGAAAAGCGTGATATTTTGGACTATAGGTTTTATCATACTTCTTGGAACCGCAACATTACTAGTTTCTCAAATCCTTTTTTTACACAACATTAAAAAAACAGTGAATGACAGTAAATTCTGTAGACTTTGTTTCAAAACATGATTAAATTACATATGCAAGGGTTCTAATTTCTTTTATAAGACTTAATATGAAATGACAAAAGGGATTAAACTATGATTTAATCCAACTGATCTGCATAAGATCAAAACAGTATTCATCAGCACATTTGCTGTTATTGTGAAGCAAAAAGTCAGAAAAGAGAAAAAAAAGGGGCGCAACATGATGCGATCTGTATTTTTTTTACTTCAGATTCATGCAAAGAAAGAGAAAAGAGATCAGAACTGAGATGCACAGTTTGCTAGAGATTAAAATTCCTCAAAACATACATATAGTATGCTAGGGAATTTTTAGTCAGTTTCAGAGTATGCTAGAGATAATTTTGTACAAACAATTGCCACAAAAACAAAAATGCATCAAACTTCACGTAATTTCGGGAAAATTCAAAGAATGTTTTCTCCCTGTCTTTTTTTTAGAAATTAAAATTTTTAATTGTTCTTGTACCAATAACAATTACTTATAAGCCGTCTTTTTCTCCCCGTCTGTGATTCTGAAAATTTCAAACAAACCAAATTAAATGAAAAAAATAGAGTACCTACCCTCTCTAGGTATGAGTAATTAACAACCTAACATTAATTACTAATTGGTTGTTTTCAACATTTACTAAATGTATTCGTTAAAAAAATACCATCTGGTTGTGACATGATGGAACGGGAGGACATAGTAGTTGGAATTTCTTCTTCAGTGCGAGCCCGTCGAATTAGAAGGTACATAGCAAGGCAAACTGTAAAGCCGACAAAAAAGGATCTGAAAGCTATTGCCACGATGGCAGCAGCCATTAAGCTACTGCCACGATGGTTTGTATCTTTTAGGGTGTGGGTAATGCTAACATTTTTGTTCGCTGCTAGGACAGGAGGGTAGACAGTTCGGCTTCTGTTCAGGAAATATGGCTCGAACTTATTTCCTTCTATCCTGAAAACATGTACATTGTGCCTATTGAGAGTACTACAGAAATACTATAATTTAACTCTATGAAACATGTAATGTGTATTATCCAGTTGTAAATTTTTTTCCATGTAATCAAGCCTGGTACAAGTATGCACAAGTCAAAACCAGCATACCAGACTCTATTGGGCATCTCTGGTATTTGGTCAGCTTTATGTACAGACCCTTATATTTTGTATGTTCCTAATTATATTTTTCTAGTAATTTATACTTTATCATGACATACCTGAGTTCAGGAATGAGCTCAAATTTTTTCGGCACGTAACCATTGAAGTTGTTATTTTCAATATTACTGAGGAGAAAATACACGTGCTTAGCGAACAAATAAACAAATATTGAAAGACCTTAAAAAAATACAAATAAAAAGATAATAGAGGAGCATACAGATTTGTTAGAGGGAGATTTGCTAAAAAGTTGACTGAGCCTGTGAATTGGTTATGTTGCAAGTATCTAAGAGGGATAGGAGGGGGAGAATATCAGTAGATTAATTATTATTCAATTGAAAAGGTAGTCTAAAAGAGATAATACTTACAGAGAATGGAGATTTTTTAATGAACCAAAGGAGCTTGGCAGATCTCCTGAGAAGCTATTGAATGATAGATCCCTGAAACATACGTGTTACAAAAAATAACATTTAAATATTACAAATGAAATTACAAATTAAATCTTTATTCAATGAACATGTACATCAAAATTCAAATTTCATACAATATTTCTAAACTTGTCATGTCTGTGAACGCATTGCCAACCACCCCGAAAAGATTATTGTTGCTCACATTTCTGCAAGAAATGAAGAAACAAAGACATGAATCTTTGAAGGTCCTCTCTTATCTTTTGCTTCTCTTTTGATACTTCTACTTTTTAAAGAAAGGGTTCTTACAGATACTTCAGATTCTTCAAAGAAGGCAAAGACATAGGGATGTTACCCGCAATCTTATTGGCTGCCAAGTTTCTGCAGAGCAATAGACTGATTAAGATATTAACTTTTGAATGACAATTTTGAATTGCAAAATATACAGAGAACAAGAAGCATACATGAAGGTAGCATTTGGGGGTAAACCAGAAGGTATCTCCCCAGAAATATTGTTGTTGCTAATGTCCCTGCACCATAAAAATAAGTAAATAGAAAGTTATCACATTTTCAATTTTCATTAAATAACAACAGCTTCAAAGTTCTGTATTTGTAAGGAGATCATCCTTATGTTCCATATATATTTTTGAAAATAGAGGAAGTTATCCCACCGATTTCTATTGAAATCGCAAAACTATGAACAGGTACCTAAATGGTACCTAAACATAGCGCATACCAGTACATCTTTCATGTACTTTCTTACAAATTAATCCTTCAAAAGATCTAAACTTGCTACTCTATCCCTCCAACTAAAACAGATGGAGCCAAAATCCTCAAAATACATCCAAGCAAACAGACTTAAATCAAACAAACATCTAAGGTAATAGCATAAACTCCAAAAGAAACATAGAAACATAATACTTGAATCATTCTAAGCTCCAAATTTCTGATATATGTAATGATAGTTTGGAAAACATTCCAGTTTTAAAGAGTTCAGTCAAATTAATTTATACTTTGATCCAAAATGAAAAATAATGAAAATGGGCTTACAGCTGAGTGAGTGAAAGGAAAGAGGAGAGCTGAGAACTCATTGTCCCTCCAAGTCCAAACCTGCTTATCTTTCTGTTCAAATTTCACATGAAAAATGTACAATGAAACATATCAATCAAAATAACTTACATTGTTTGTAAGAGAAGGATTTTTTTTTTTATTAAATAGTGGAAGTATCCACTGATTTGTATTGAAATCATAGAACTATAAGTAGGTACCTAAAATTGGTACCTAAACACAGCTGACTACCAGTACAGACTACATCATCTAACTTTTACAAATTAGTCCTTCTAAAGATACTAAATCTAGCTTACCCCTAACTGCAAATGTCAACAGCTAAGAACAGGGTATTCAAAATACATCCAAAAACTAACAAGTTTTGCTAACATACAACCAAAAGAAATAACATGCAGGTTTGTAAGAGAAGGATTAAGTTAAAAGAAGGATTACATGGACATGATAGAAGAACCGGAGCAAGAGACACCTGTCCAGTTCTGGCCACATGGGTCCCCTCCAGTTGCCATCCAACCAGTTAGCATAGTTGGCTGGTTCAACGACCCATATAAATCCTCCAGTGATTTTACTGGACACAGCAACATATAAAATTAGAAGTTAAAATACTAGTATAGTTATACCTCATGTGTATATTGTTTGCTTCTTCTAATTATGATCTATAAATAAGGCAACTAAACTCTTAAATGGTGTGAATATGTAACTGACCAGAACTTGGAAACGATTATACTAAAATACATAGATTATAGCTATAGGATTTTGGAATCTCGGATCCAATTATACTAAAATATAATAATTGATGAGAACTTGGATTCAATCATACTAAAACCTTAAATGGTGCAAATAGGTAATTGGCCAGAACTTGGATTCAATTATACTAAAATATATAGATTTTTAGGTACAGGATTTGGGAAACTCAGATCAGTTCTCATTAATTCACAATTTCACATCCTTTCTCACTAATTCATCATAGCTTTATTACAAGTCTCTAATAAAAGATTAGCACTAGACATTATTACCATCTAAGGGATCTGTGTAAGCTGATGCAAAGTAGAAGAGGAGAATCACATTTGCATAGAAGCAAAGAGATGAAAGATCACATCTTTTTCTTGTAGAAATCATTCCTGGATCCTGATTTTTAAAATGAAGAATGAATACAAAATCAGTAAGAAGTTATCAGCGAATTTGTATTCAGTAAAAAGCATCTCAATATTGTATTCAGTAAAAGGTAAGAATTAGTAACTTGAGGAAAAAAAGGAAAATAGATTTCGTAAAGAGATTTATCCTTTTCAACAAGTCACTGTTACTAAATGGAAATGCGGAACAAGAAGCATATATAAACTAAAATTCGATTCTGGACAGTGAGAGAAGAAAATCAAGTTATTTTCAAATCGAAATGAAGTTGCATTTCATCAATTAAACTAACAGATTGATTTGAATAGAAAAGAAGAAAGAAAAACGAGAGCGATCGAAAAATTCACCTCCTAAAACAGAGAACGAGTAACACTCAATTGAATCAAAGTGTTCAGTTTAATTGAAGAATAATTCCAAGTTAGAAGATTTGGAGAGAGGTCGTACCCGTATTGTTCTCCGATTTTTGTGGAATGTTTGGAGGGAAGATTGAACAAAGTGAAATAAGGTCACGTGAGAGGCACGTGTAGCTAGCTAGCTCAACTATTCCCTGCTCTGTGTACGGAAGCTAATTTGATCAAATTTCGAGTTTATATGCGGACTGTCCGATCTGTTTTGGCACCAATATTAATGATATCCCACCGTCCGAATCTAAACTCAAAATTTGAGTTACTTCGGAGATTCTGGACTCAGCTGATACGGCTGGACGTACGGAGACCGACTCATACAAATTTGTATATATATATATATATATATTTTATCATAATCACAACAAACTTTCTACATACGAAGTTGACATATATTTTATGGAACGGGAGTAGGTCCGATGGGCATCGGACCTATCTCGGTTCGACGGGTTTAATCACCATCGATTTTCTTTTAGATTCGTGTAAAATGTTTTAAAAACCGTGTCCAGTTATTTTAAGTTTCGTGCGCACAAATCACTTTGTTATCCTACGGTAGATCTGCCCATCGGAACCAAACTAGGTCCGATGGGCATCGGACCTACACCCAGTCCATATTTTATATGATTAATTTCTCTCAGATGATTCATAAGAATTTTCAGAAATTTCAAAATTATTTTAGGGTTTATTCGGCAACTTTCCAGGCCCCAAGGAGTCAAGGACAGGACAGAAGGACTTGTAAGTGTTGTAAGAATGTTTAAACTTGAAGGGGTCAATTCCTAAAAATTCCTTTCTCTTATAACAATTTTGGGCTTTCTGTCTTTTTTATCTTTATTTATTGTGAACCTTATCTCTATAACAATTTTTATTATATTGGGCTTCATGTCTCCGAGTCTCCTACATACAGAATCAGAATGGGCTTCATTCATTTTTTTTTTGAATTCCTTTGATTGGTCTTTCTGACGTGGTGGGCCCTAGCTTCTTCGATTCGTTTAGTGTTCATAATTAAATTTTAGATCCGATTTGGGGCTGGGATCCTGTCCTGTCGCCAGCATCACCATAAACAATAACAAGCTATTTTGGGATTTCCTTTTTAAAAGAATCTAAAAGTCTCTGTTCACAGACATGAGAATATACATTAATCAAGTTTAGACCAAAATATATAGAAGAGCTTTAAATAAGGATACATTAAGTATATATTAAGAGAGTCAATATTATAATTATTGCTCTAAGAATAGCACCCTCCTATTTTAATTAAGTTGGTTCCTCATTTATATATATTTAGAATTAAGAGCAAACTAAAAATAATTCGCTTAACTAATTATAAAATGATTGTCTGATGAATCTCATTATATATATATCTTGAGAACATCAAGAGAAGAAAAGATTAATTAATTGGGCGTTTGTAACAGAGGTGTGGAAAGAAATGAAGATCCATGCAGATCCTAGTCTGAAAACACACTGCAATGAACAACCAAATCCTATACCTCGGAAGATAAACTGGGAAAACGTGATAGATTGCACTATAGGTATTATCGTACTTCTTGGAATCGCAATATATATAGTTTCTATGATCGTCGTGTATATCACATATGTATCCGTGCCAGATCAAATTCGCGTCTCCATCATATCTGTGCCTGTATCTGGACTCAACCCCAATACCTCGTTATCTCCGGTACTTACAAAAATAGCAATTAATGTCTTCTTTTTTTTTTTTTTTTTCTTATCTCCTAAAAATAAAGATCGTTGTATTCATATTCATCATCTCAATTAATGTCATTGTTGTTGTTATTGTTTGAAAAGTAGGTATTCCACATCGTATTTCAAGTAGAGAAAGCATTCGAGAATGGTACACAAATGTGCCTTCATAGAATTTCAACCACCATCTCATATCATGATATCGAAATTGCAAGAGCTGTCGAAGACGACCTCCCGTGCTACGATATGAAAAAGTGGAACGAGTTTGTTATTCCTGTGCCCATGCTTGTATCTGTACCGAGATACCTACATAAACAACTCTGGGAAAAGAGAGAGATTACCGTGCTCGATTTGGAGATGGTTTTCAATGCTGACTCGACTAACTATTATGTCTCGTGTAACAACGTGATCTTTGGAGCTATCGATACACCGATACCATGCAATGCAACAACGTAGATTATACACGCGTACACCTATAATAAGATATAATAACTGATTTTCCTATCAGTTCCTTTGTTAGTTTCTAAAATCAATATATTTTTGTAATTTCCAATCAATGGGGTGAAATTCAAACAATCATTTACACTGTTTTTCTTCGCTATCGGCTAGAGGGCTTATTAATATGTTTTGTTCATTTTTGTTTGAGCCCCGATTTTATATCGTTAAATTTGATTTCTAATCATAATAATAGAATTATATGATTACATGTATAAATAATTAGGGGCAAATATATCTTTTACTTGTTAAATGTTTGATATGTGATTAGTTGCAACTTTTTTTTGTATACAGTATTGTTTGCTTACAGGCTTGTAGAAAACTATTTCAAAATGTTTGGATTTGTATAGTTTAGGATTCGTAAATAGAAAAACACAACATCTATAAATTTCAACGCAAAGAATATATGCTTATTGAGTTCTGAATCCAATCATATACTTAAAAAAAAAAGGTACTTGAATTATCATTTGTTGTATGTTGTAATTGTTCATATTTCTTGAATTATGGATATGTAATATTGCATGAATAATGACTAACAAATATAGATGCTTGCCAATTATAAATGGAATATTAGAAAAATTAGAAATCATATACGGTTCTTAAGAATAAATCGTGAACAAAGAGTAATAGACACGGTTTATATTTAACAACCACCAAAAATCATACACAGTTTTCATGTAGAAATCGTGTATATAACCTTTATTATTATACATAGTTATTATGACTGTGTATAAATCACCTGTCCAAATGACTATTTACTTGTAGTAATCATGTATGTTAATTATATATATACACAATTTCGCAACCACGTACAATGTATCGACTTTTTCATACACGCATGATGTGCGCCGACACAGTTACAAAACAATATGATAACTGTGTATAGTCGAATGATGTGTGCAGACACAGTTACACCCCTAAAGTCTGTTCTACGGTTATTTGAATTAACTGAAGTGTTCTACGGTTATTTCAATTAATTATGTGTTTTGTATTTTTTTTAAAGTATGAATATTTTAATAAAAAAGATTTAAATTTTACTAATGTATAATTATTATATATTTTTTAGTTTACTATCATAATTAAATATGTAATATAAATTTTTAATTTTGTTATATTTATTATTTACTTATAGATATCTGTATAAATTTTTTTTACTTTATAATAAATTTGATGTATTTCATAAAATTAAATTATTTTAACTTTCCTATGCAAATTGGATCGTTATTTGTATTTGTATTCAACAAATATTCAATTTATATCTATATTATTCGGATATATACACATTTGTGTTCGTATTTAAAAAAAATTCAAAATTCAAAATCTAAAAATTAAAAAAATACAAATTTACTATTTCGATTTCTCTTCAACCCAGAGGCGTATCGTGAGCTATCTAAAATCTTGAGTTTAGATCCCATTAGAATCCGATCTGAAGTGGAATGCACAGGATCTCTTCAATATTCGTGTCAAAGCATATCTGACGGGCGGGGTCAAAACTCAAAATTTGAGTTGCCTTGGGTGATATGAATTCTATAGTAGCACAACATAAAAATTTAGAAAATAGCCTATGCCTTTGGGTGATATCATGAATTCTCATTTGCCTTGGGCGGATGCTCCTGATTACACTTCTCTTCACACCTCTTCTGCATGCCCATATCATAGTGAGGATGTGATCGGCATTCCTCCAAACACTCCGTTAGCTCCGGATCTTCGTTTTCGTCGGCCATTGCTACTACTGTCATGGAAAGAAAGAAACCAAAGAGAAATAAGAGGAAAATGAGAATGCTGGTTTTGTGCTGCATTGCCATGGTTAACTCTTTCTCTCTCACTAAGGTTAGATAATGAAGAGATTGATTGATTACTTGTTGATGAAGAGAATTGGATTGTGTTTTTATATATTAGAAGGAAAAAGTAATGATCACTGATGATCAGTTGATCAGTGTGTGACAAGGTAGTGAGTTTGAGTTGTATGTGGCGGTTCTTATTAGGCATGCTATCTAGCGATTCATTAAAACAAACATTTAAGACTAATTTTTTATTTCCTACAAAATTTTGTAATCACTTCCTCATAGTGTTCAATCAACAAAAATTTAGAAAATAGCTTATGCTTTTTAGTTTTTACTAAAAAGAAATCCATTTTGGTCTTATTCAATTGAATATTATCAACTGTCCACACAATCCACAAATTACTCACAATTTTTTCAAAATTAGTTGACTTTAATCTCTAATTTACTACAAAAATAGTTGAAATATTAACATATAACATATTATCTACACATAAGAGCATGCCATTTATATATAATCAGTACCATAGTGACAAATATTCGGATTTGGTTCGGCGGAATAAAAAATTTGTGATTCGGGAACAATTCGAGAATGATTCGTGTATAATTGGGGAATAATTCGGTCCCACAAGAAAGCAAAAAAAAAAAAACCCAAAAAGATAAAATAAAATAAAAATATTCGCATTTTATTCGCAAATAATTCATAATTCGCGTTTTATTCGTGAATAATCCGGTCAGCCGAATAATTGGTTGTTTGGTTCGAAAACACCTAAAAAACGTTTTATTTGCAAATAAAACATGAATTATGTCACTATGATCAGTACAACTTCACAATGTGAAGTCCACAGTAACTCGTTACACAAATTGATATAAAAGTCCGTCACAGGAAAATTGAACAAGGAGTGAAGAGATAGATTAACGTGGCTAGCGGGTATAAGCACGTGGCGCCTGAGTGAAGCGTACGGACAAATGGCGGCGTTCTCATCCAGCACCTCAATCGCCTGGTGCTATCTAGTGTTTTGAAAACGGGCCGGGCAGGATCGGTCTGGTCCAAACCCGTCCGGTCCATGGGTTGACCCGGGCACGGGTTAGCTCGGGTCAACGGATTAGGTCGGTAGGGTACCCTAGGTTTTTTCAGTTCGCCAATCCGAACCCGGTCTAAATCCGACGGATTGGAACAGTCCGGTTCGGGTCGGGTCAGTTCCACGGTCCGGTTTGGGTTGATTTTTTTTTTTTTTTTTTGCTGTTTTCTTTTGTTCAAAATGTTCTTTTTTAGGAAGTTCCTCTATATTCATATTAATTGAACCACTTATTTATTTTAAATGTCTCTTGCCAGAATTAAACAACTATTCATATGTCAGACGTGCAATTTAATTTTGTTTAATTTTAATTAAATTTGCTTATATGAGCATGAACTGTTGGATTTTGGTTTTCATTTGATAACCACAATATATGTCTGTCTTGATATATTGTATATAAACTCGTCCAATCAAATATACGGATATGTATAAAGAAATTAAATCAAATACAATATTTCAATATGAAAGATGAACAAATAATATTGAAACTATATATCTGGACATGTTTTACAATTAAAATGTGATACGGAAGCAAATGACATCAAATATTTTAATGAATATTGATACTTATAATTAAGACAGATACAATAAAAAAAAATAACATTCTTGTAGCATATGACTTTTGAATTACAAAATTTATAAGATGAGGAATATACATTCTCTATATTTTTAAAAGAAAAAAAATGATCAAGTCACTCGGTTCACCGGTCCTTGATTTATTCTTAGCCAACTTCAAAAAAATATTGACAAAATCAGAAATTTACTTAATATTTTATTAGTTATATAATTGTTTTAACAAACAAAACATATATGAAAATCATCTTTTCGTCTAGTCTTTTACCGTAAAGATAAATGTCTTCTGTGTGAGAGGTCGTATATTCAAAATTTGAATAGAAAAATTCTGTGAATATTAAATAATTGAATTGCTTGTTCTCCAACCTTTACTTAAAACAAACAAAACATAAGTCAAAATAACATGTGGATTTTGAAAAATAAAATGAGCTTCTTTTTTTTATAGATGAAAGTAACAAAATCACGCTAACTACAAAATATTTCATGATAACAGTCTAGCTATGTTATTTTATTTTATTTTATCTAAAGATTTTCTTTTTATAAGAATTATGTTTTATGTTTTGTAAGAAAACATTAAAGCAAATCAGGGGCAATTAATGCATGTGATTATAAAACTCATCGCTTTTTAGTTTTGTTAAAAGTGATAATCACATATTAATAAAAAATTACATAAATATTGTAAATATATATCTTCATGAAACCAATTAGATTTAGATCACACAAATCACATATTAATAACAAATTAATCAAAAGATAATCACAAGATAATCATATATTAATAACAAATTAAACAAAGATAATCACATATTAAAGTTCTAGCTTTTTGTTTATGAGTGAAAAATGATGCAATTGGGTTATCTTTCTAAAGCAAAATATATAGACCGCATGATCATGATCAGATAGACAGGAATATAGTATAAAATATTTTTAATTAAGAAGATACATATGTTAATTCAAATTAAAGTTTATAAAATTAACATACGAATATATATATACGATACGGCGATACGGCAATTTTCAAAAACGAAGAATGCGATACGGCTATTATATATATATATTATTTTTTATTATTTATATATTGTATTTGGATAATCATAAAAATTCTAATTAAAGGCTCAAACTATAAAAAATTAAAGGCTTAATCTAAGAATATTAAATACTAAAGTTATTGGAACATATCACAAGTTAAACTGTGGCGGAGTGGTTAAATGTATTGGTTTTTGAGAGAGAGGTCCCAAGTTCGAATCCCACTGCCAACAACAAAATCTAATTTTGTGCCGGTGTATGCGCGGCTCACGGGTGTTGTTCCGGTTCACGGTCGCAGCTCACGGGCGCAGGCTCGACTCACGGGTTCGAGGGGTTCGGGTCCGGGTCCGGGTCCGAGGGTTTAGGCACGGGTTTCGGACGGGTTAGGGCGGTCCGGTCCGGGTTTAGCCCGGTCCGGAGTGGGTTCGGTCCACGGTTTCAAATGGGTAGGTTATAGGCGGGTTTGGTCCAGAAAACTGGATCCGACCTGTCGTAAACCCGGTCCACCCGTTAGGATGGTCCGGTCCGGGTTTAGGCCCGAGTTCGGGCTGGTCCGGATTCAGGTCACAAGTTTGCTCGGTGGATCGACTAGGCGGGTTTAATCAATACACTAGTGCTCTCATTCAAAAGCTATATGATCTCTCTCTTCGCTTAAATTTCGGGATGCCTTTTGGCAGATAAACGGGTCGGCTCGGGCTCAGGTCGTGTTTGGGAGGATCCACATCCGTATCAGCCGCCCGATGGAAATCTAGGGGCTCTCATCCAACACCTCAATGGAGGATGCCTATTGCAGATAACGGGTCGGGTCGGGTCGGGTATGGGAGGATTGACATCCGTTATATGTATAAGTCGTCTTATGGAAATCTACCAAGAAACAAAAAAGGAAAGAACAAGCGTTGCGGAAAGAAAGACATGCGTACATGTCCGTGTCCGTGTCCGTGTTGTGCCAAGAGAGGATGGGTAAGAAAACGACAAACAAATAAAAGAACAAACGTCGCAGAAAAGAATGACACGTGTCCGTGTCGTGCCGAGAGAGGAACTGGGCCAGTGCGCAAAGCCCATGAGCAACAATTAAGGCCTAAAGATTGAACTGCTTACTATCATACTATGTGTAGGAAACTAATGGGAAAAAAAAAAATTCTAAATAATTGAAAACAATTTTCCATATCTCTAAGGTAACTCAGAATTTGTATTTAAAATGGCACTTATCTTAAAGCAGTCCGGTGAATTGTCAAATTGGTTAGGATTCTAATCGAATGCTCCGGATTTCAAACCAATTTTACATTACCGTAAGAAATTTTAGTCAAAGCCATTACTGCTATTTTGCTATGACACCAAAAGAGAATAGAAAAAGAGTAACTATTTTGCTATAGTACATTCAAATCCCCAAATTAAATTCAAAATTTGAAACAAATTTTATGTTACTTTATAGAAACTAGTAAGTGCCGGCCACACATTGCCGTGGAAATTATAATTTTGTTTTGATCACTTTCTTTAAATGTGATATTTGAACCGTACCAGCAAATACTTTGTTAAATTTAATTATCTCACTGTAAAATTTGTATTGTTATAAGTGTTTTGTTAATTATCTCATATGCAATTTTTTCTTCTCACTTCTCTCCTTATGGTTAATTGTGACACAAAAATTATTGTGCAAACTGAAAATGTACTTAGTGTTATGTACATAAAATTAAGAATTTGTATATTTCGAAATACTATTAATCAAATTAAAGACAATTATTTTCAAATTATAAATGAATTACGCCGAATCATAAATGTATGGATCACCCGCTGGAGCTATGAGGTCTTTCTTTCTAAGTATTTTCCAATCAAAACCTGCATCTTCTAATTTGATGCGACCTTTCAAATCAGCAGCTAATTTCTCTGCCACTCTTGAGCTTCCCGTGAAAAGGGTCATATTTGGTTTTGCCTAAATTGAGATAAGAAAATTCAAATCACAGATGAAATAAAGGGTATTTTTGAATTTCAGAACTCAATGTTGGAATTGTTTGCCTTTGAAAATAGACTTGCAAGTGTAGATTGAAAAAATGCAATTAGAAACCAAAAGAAAGAAGCAATTATGTGAATTCTTACTGCATCTAAGTAGAGTTGCAAAAATTTACCTCAAGCAAGAGCTTCTTCATGGCTACACCATCAGAGTTGATAATATCAGCATCCTCTAGAGGTAAGCCACACTCATGTAGCAACCTCAGCATCTGATCCATCACTAGGCTTCACTGTTTTTCTAATTATTAAACAAAGTAAATGCAAGAACATAAATAGTGTCACTAAAAATGAGGTCAATACAATTTCCTGGTGGTAGACTGGTACTTCATAAATAGTTATATCTAGGATGATATTGCATAATGTCAACCTTCAAGTTATTTACAGGCAGGAGATGCTTACGAATCCTTTCTTAAAAAAAACTGACCTTGCTATCAACTTTAAGCACAGGTTTATTGCCCATGTAAAGTGGACCTGTTTCCTCAACCAATGAAAGAAAAAATAAATAAAAATGACACAACAGCTGTGCAAAATTGCAACGGGATTGAGATATCTCAAGTTATAATATGCCATAAAACCGTACACCCTTCTAACATAAATCAGTGATATATGAGTGTGCAAAATTGACAGAATTCCATAATTACCCTTCTGATCTCATTATGAGTGTGCAAAATATTAGGCCTGAATGGGAATTTAACAATACAGTGAGGAAATTTACTTTGGTTAGTTCTAATTAATTGACCTTTTCTTTATCCTGGGGAACATATTTATTAAGATATTACTACAAATTTAGACATGCTATCACAACAAAGAAGTATCAATACAAAATTAAAGAAAAGGCCAACAACATAACAGTAAAGGAGTTCATAGGAGAAAACTTTAGAATGAGATTGCTGGGAGAATTCAAACATAGTGTATCTATGCAAGAAGACCGCCTTATAATTAAATTATGACTTACTGTGAAAAGGAATATGAAAATATGATATAGTGTTTGAGGTAGCCAAAGAACTTCCTGCATATTATGCAAGCAATAATAAGTGAATAAATGAACTTTGAGGCATCTAATAGATTAAAACCTACTAAAATTATGTAATTATGTAAGAAACCAAAAATATTAAACCCGAATAACAATATTATGACACAGTAATAGATCATAGATCATTACTGTTTAAGAACAATAATAGACCAGAAAGAACACGAAACAAAAAAAATGATACTCCTAAGATCAAAGTATAATTTTGTTATTGTTATAAGTAAACAACAAGGGGTTATGAACAGTATCAGTGGTTTTGAGTTAAGAAAGGGGAATAGAGCAACTGTAATTTCAAGAATGGGGATTTCATTGATATATAGAGGTGAGTTATATTTGAAAAAAGTTAAAATTCGAATGGGAGGGAACATTTACCTTTTTCATCCATGCTGGACGAGATATCAAAGGAGCACAACCTAAAGCATACAAGAGGTTTGATTTCGTCATTCAAACGATTTTGACCATGGCAGAAGGATTGGAAGAGAAGTAATGGATACCTGTCCAAAAGACATATAAAAGTTAACTATAAAAAAATTCATTATATTGGAATCCTTTTGTAGTTATAAGATTTTTATTATTATATCGGCTGTCAAGTTTGTCAAGGTATAACAGCTCCGAGTTTCATTGGGAAAGTATCTAACGACTAACAACCGGTCCAATATTAACTTGTTGAAAATAAGAAGCAAAATATTGACATTGGAGATACTTAGCTTGCATTGAGAAAGTTGCAACTTGCAAGTATAGCCAATATTCTCAGGATTTCTTCCTATTTGAACTGATACTTAATTAGTGCATAATCTTTTTGTAAATCTTTCCTTTATTTAATCTTCACGGCTATATGGCCTAAGTATGTATTAATACTAATATAGTAAGATTAGTACTTTGTAAATTATGAACAATTCAATAATAAAGTTTTAATCAATTAATTCAGTAAAAATAATGCTCAGAAATCCTGTGAAAATAGATACAAGTCACCACAAAATATTCTCAAAGAAAATTACGAGACAAGTTCTAACAATTAATATTCTTTGAACTCTATTAAAAGTCATGATTCATCCAAAATGACCTCAACAAATTGCCAATTGTAACTCATAAATATAAACACCATGCCTACAAATTACATCTATATATCGAGAAATTGAGGACGTTCCAGACATGTTAGGTATAGTTTCAGTGAATATTTTTTTTTTAAAAAGTGGCCTATTATCATTTCAACAAATCAGTCTGAAACAATTATTCATGGTTTCTACCAAAGGCATGACTTCACAAGCCCTCTGAAAGAATCCATCTCAAGAGTGGCGCATTTAACAGCCAACAAAATACAAAGAACAAGAAATAAATAAACGTGCCTAACAAAATCAGTTCAAGGCAATGAGAATCTTTCGTGACTTTGATCCCTATCCATTTCAAATATGGGTGCGCATTCCGAACAAAAGACGTAGGTAATAATTATCCCAAATAATCCAAATTCTGACAACATATTATGTAAAGAGAGAAATACCTGATTAGATAAAATCTGGTTGAACTCCTTGTACTCTTTCTCGATGTTTCTCAAGGCGCCTCCGTATAGACATGCCACTTTAGCAAGAATTGCATCGTTGGCGGTATTCTCACTTCCATATCTAAAACAATCCTCTGACAATTTTGTCCCTGGCACAATTAGCAAAAAAACCAAACGTTTCTCATATACAAGATACAATGTATTTCTTTCTTTGCAAATAACACTGAACTATGAAATATAAATTAAGAAAAAAAAATAAGAAACACTAAACTGCCCTAACCTTTTAAAATCAACTCAACCTAATTGCTTCCTTACCAAATTAATTTGAGAACCCAATACAAAGCCTACTTTCTTTAATTTTTACTTAAATTGATATGAAGAGAACAATAGTTTTATTAGCCATTTTAAGCAAATTTGTTAATGCTTTAATGGTAGGTTTCTTTTTTATCACATTAATCCAATAATTGAACTTTTAATAAGATAAAAAAAGAAACAAGGAGTTATAAAGGTTGAATGCTATTTTGCAAAAGAAATTGAGTCTATATCCTCTGCATTAACTCAGATCTTGGGTTTAGAATCTCGACCGTCTGTTCAGAATCTGGGTCAATTCGACCCACACCCCCCTTTAATATTTGTGCCAATATGGATCATGGTCCGAATTCGTTATGCAATATTTGAGTTACTGCAGACGATATGGATTCAAAGAAATTGGGCGTCAGCTGCAAAAGGAAGAAATATTGGGTCTCTCTTTTCTGTCTTCTTTGGGACACACATCTGTCTTACGGGCTGTTGAGAATAATCTAGAAACGAGTAAAAATACAGGAATTTACCGATTTCTATGTGCCTATTCCCCAACAAAACAAAGGCTTCACCTGCTCTTGCAATATCTTTCTGGAAATCCTGTAATGGTCAATGAAATAATAGTTAGTTATAGGCCTATTTCCATTTGTGTCCCCCATAAAAACATTAAAATGTAATATACACCCTTGTAGAACAAAATGTACCTTGTGAGATAACTCTGTTACTTCACAAATACAAAAATTATCCATCATACTTCTACTTTTCTTTACAAATAACCAATAATTTGACATTTTGCAAGATCATAAGTGAGATTTCTCTCTTAATTCGACACCATGAAAATTTATTTTTAACATTACCCTTCCGGATTGAGTAGACTTGTATAGTTTCTCTAACTGAAGGTGTCTCTGCAATTCGAGTTCATCTATGGCCATTACATCTGAGCCTTCATAGCCACTGCCGCTAAATTGCTTTATCACTGCCTATAATATTATTAAAAACAAGATTAGACAAAGAAACGTAATTTCAGAGTACCCTACTATATGTTTAAGTCTTAACTGCAAATAAAACTAAAAAGAAAAGAAACAAAATGAACTTAATAATAAAATTTTACTGAATTCAGTGAACTGAAAGACCTATAAGAATAAATTAGTTCAATTCAGTGAATTTAAAAGCCCTGATAATGAATTTCAGTCAATTCACTGCCTATAATATTTCATATTTGTAAATATTAGTTCAATTCAATGGATTTAAAAGACCTAATAAAATTTCACCCAAAAGTAACTTAAAAGAATAAATTACAGATAAGCCCTAAACATTTCTAGTTTTGCACTTGAGAACCGAATTTTGAACGATACCAAGGAAAGAACAAACAAGAAAGAACGCGGTAATGAAAAGATAAATTGAAAAGATTGAAAATCTACGAAAAGAAAAACCTGATGTTGCTTGGAGACTTGCTCCTTCAATTTGTTAGCGTGCTTTCGTAGCGCATCAATCTCTGATCTCCACCAACAAAGAAGAGCTCAATTCTTTGAAGAGAGAGAGATGTGATTGCTAATGCTAGCTCTCTCTTTGTTCTCTCCAGTCGAGCACGCTGAACTCTTCGTCGGATACCAGTACGCTGAACTCTTCGTCGGATGCTAGCTCTCTCTTGTTCTCTCCAGTCGAGCACACTGAGCTCTTTGTACTCATTTTACCAACTATTATCACAAGGGAGGCGGCTAGCTAGGGTTTAACTACCTTTTACTCCATCATCTGGAGCTCAAAGAGAGAAAAGAAAAGCGGGGGAGTTCGAAGAGAGAAGAGATCATCTTCTGGAGGAAGGTGGAACAGAAGAGAGGAAAGCAAGATCGGAGGCCGTGCAAGGATAGTGGAGAAGAGCGGCTCTAATGCATGGGCTGTGCAAGAAAAATCCTGATCTGCTACACTCTTACAGATGGATAGTGTAAGCACTACCAAACTGAGAAGGCTATGTATTTCCTATATGCAACTTTAAAAAATTATGTTGAAATTAGAAAAGATAAAAAATTATGTTGAAATTAGAAAAGAAACGACCAAACCACAACTATAATTAAGCCACAATAATTTTTCAGCCAGAAATGAAGAATTAAACCCTGAAATCGGGTACAACCAAAAAAGAAGAATTTTTCAGCCAAAAAAAGGGAGAAAAACCATAGGACAATCAATTCTGCATGCAAAGGATACTAATTGGCAGTTCAAACCAACTTTATTAAGATGGATGAAAGCCATCATAAGTATTTGATACATCATTGTTAGAGTATCTTCGTGGTGAAATAAATAAGAAACTCCAAAGATTTGAAACCTTCTCTAGCTGAAGGGATATGCATGGAACTAATTGAGACGAAAACAAGTGTAATTTAGCTTTCTTTAACTCAATTTGATCTCAACTGTTACAATGAGTGTATAATCAGCCTTAGATTGAAATGATTAACAGTTCAGATTTAGTGCAATCACCAAAGAATTATTATACAATTGTTGTTTACAAGGCATAAATACATATACTGACCTTCTTTAATTTTCTGCAAGGCAGGGAGAAGTGTTTTTTCACCCTTGTGCTTGACTAACTGCAATTAATTGTTAAGGAAACACATTTAGAAAGACCGGATTTAACTAAACTAAAAAACAGATAACTAAAAGAAACATGACAAAGGAAATCCTCTCAGTGAAAAAAAATTAGTGAAATACTAACTTTGTTGACAAAGCATGACAATCTGAAATGTAAACACTTTACAAAGTCAAATTGGGGCTGTTCGGCGGTCCTCTAAGGAGAGAGAAAGGATTAAGAATTTAATTCTCTCTAAGGAGCCCATGTTCAGCAAGTACAAGATATCAAGCATATAAAGTGAACAAAAAGTCGATTACAATATTAGAGAAGAAGTGAAAGACTATATTGCCCCTCATATGAATATCACATAATATGATTGCTGAAAATAAAAAGTTATGTCTTTTGTCGTGCATTCTTAATCCACGTATATAATAAGACTAATAATTAATCAAAGAAAGAGAAACTGAGATGTAGTTTTTGGAAGAAATTTCATGTACACTTAGCATCCTGTTTCACACCTGAACACCTTAGCATCAATGTGCACCCAATTACTGGTAATACATATGAATAATTACTGGTACTATATAATCCACCTATATAAGACAAATAATTAATCTACACTTAGCATAGTACCTTTGTAGGCCCGTTATAATGAAACCGTGTTAGCATAGTACCTTTGTAGTCTGAATCAAGAAACAAACCCACTTGTCTTACTATCAGTCTGCAAATTTTAATTTCTCGATTGTGTCTTCCTCTTTCTCCCTTCAGTACAGAATAAAAGATAATCAAGAAATCTAAAGAGTGTTAGAGAAATACACTTTTTCCTCTTATCCATCCTATAAAATATTTGCCATCTGTACCGCCTTCCACTCATTCTACCTCTATGGCAAATCAAGAGAATGATGCCATGATTGAACAGATAAACAATAATGTCATTGGAAAGATCCTGATGCGTGTACCAGCAAGTTCCCTACTTAGATTCCAACTGGTGTGCACGAACTGGGAGGCAATGCGACCCATGTGCAAGAACTTAAAGTGGTACTGGTACTACACAAGTACTGAAGTACACAGTAACAGTAAGCTTTATACCTACACAATATTATTAGTCTATTACCAATACCCATTCCTAATAAATCAACAAATTAGAAAACTGACCAAACAGTGGAGAAGAGCGACAGGGCGGAGTCGTGGAGACCGGAGAGCCGCAGGGGCGGGGATCGGCAGCCGACAGAGGCGCGGTCGGCGGTCCGCGCGGAGTCGCGGAGGCCGGAGAGACGCAGTGGCGGTAGGGGCCGGGGAGTCGCAGAAGAACCGAGGCGGACTGGCGGAGGCGCACACGGCCGAGCAAATTTTGTTCGGGTGTAAAAAAGTGGGAGAAAGAGGGCCAAAAATGGAGAGATGTACCGACTGTAGGGATTTGATCGAAAGAGGACTTTTCCTGGAGTTTTCAATCGCGCGCCACCCGATCTGAAATTACCCCGGCGATCCTATGCGCCGGGGGTCTTAACGCCGCTAAATGCCAAATTTCTTGTAGTGGAGAGAAAAGGAGAGTGAAAAGGAGATGAAAAGAGGAAGACGCTGGGGAAGACTTCGTGGGGAAGAAGAAAAGGAGAACTTCGTGGGGAAGGAGATCCGAGAGAAAGTCAGGAGAAAAGAGGATCGAAGAGAGAGAAGAGGGAGGAGATGGAAGAGGTGAAAGACGATCTCCGTATAGCGCTAGCCAACTGAGGAGAAAGAAAAATTCATGTGGCTTTGTATATAGCAGGTTGGTTTATAACTATTTTTAGATTCGTACACGTACAGAAACATAAATAGCATGCATAAAATCTCATACTCAGATGAATGGATCAGATTTGATGAATTTACTGAATGGAGGGCTGAGATTGCCTCTGGACAGATACACCATTCAGTTCCCTTTATTTCAACGTGCTATTATAGGAGTTCTGATTCTGATTCTGATATCAGCTAAGTCAAAGCCAACTGTTTTGCTATGACAGCAAATAAAAAACTTGTCAATACTAAAATTGTCAGATTACAACATTTTGGTACTACATTCATTAATTCATCATTTACAAATCAGAATATACAAAACTCATATGATGGCACATTTTTATGAAGGATACATTTTAAACACATGTGGCTCAGGTTAAGGATACATTTTAAACACATGTGGCTTTGTCGGACTCACCCGTTTTGTATATTCTTATCATGTGCCACGGGTGAGTAGACCTCTCCAGCTGTTAATTAGTTTGTTTCTATCTCAAATCTATAGATAGTATCTAATTTTGGACGGGTTTTGATACTGTAGACCTACAGTACTATCTACAGTACAGATGACATATGGACCCTACTATCTACAGTACAGCTGACAGGTGAGACCCACTGTTCAATGAAACCAGCTCGAACGTTTCCTTGGCTCTCTCTCTAACCTTCGTTTCTCTTCGTCTCCTCCAGAAACCTCCTTCCTATTGTTCTCTGTTGCTCCTCTCTCTGTCCCGCTCTCTCGAAACTTCTGTCTTCTCTTTTTTTTTTTAAATATGCTTGGCAGCGGCTACCAACTTCTGTCTTCTCTCTTCCAAAACATTTTTCTCCTCCTCTCTCTATTCTCTCTTCGATGCGATGCTACCCGTCTGAGATACTTCGATCGCTACTCAAACTTAGCAACTCTGCCTTACAAATCGGATCGCTTACCCAAACTTAGCAACTCCGCCTTTTCAAATCTGATCGCCATTCAGATCCAGCCCTCCAAAATTCGCATTCCAAGTGGTTTGTTTTGCCATAGAGGAGCACGACAAAAGGAGGTACTTCTACTATTCTATTTTTATCGATTCATTCACTAAATGCCTGATTTTGTTCTCAGCATTGCTCCAATGATTTACTATCTTTTTTCACACGGTCTATAGTTTGCTGTTCAATATTGTCTCAATCATAAGTTTCAATTGTACTTTAATTTGTTCTTTTTTATTCATTTTGTTAATTAAACGAGTCTTTCCCTTTTTAGCACCGTTGAAATGGGACTATCTGACAGATTTCGGTCTGATACACACCGCCTAAGTACTCATCATTAACAGTAAGAATTTCACTCGTCCAAAGAAAATTGTTGAGATTGCTCATGATTCACTCTCTTTTTTATTTGAAAAGAAGCAATTTTTTTTAAAAGGAGCAAATTAATCCTATACATTTGAAGAGTTTTCATACGAATTGTATGTTCTTCCACCGCATGAATTTTGGAGTCAATTTTTATCCATAAAGAAGAATATGTGTTACCCTCGTCTCTGTTGCTCCTTCTTGTAGGTTTGGGAGGCCGAGCAAACGTAAAAAGGTGAGTTCTTATCATTTGTAATATATCGTTTCAAGCTTGCCTCATCTCTCCTTTTGATTTTTTTCTTCTCAGCTGAGAACATAGATGAGGAAAATTAAGCTTGTCTCTTATTGAATTTGCGTTTATTATGTTCGTCCCCAACTGCAGAATCGGAGTAAGGAGAGAATAATAGAAAGTGGTTAAAAGCATCCGCCAAAGCAATAAGGGGTTGATTGCAAAACCTGAGCTACCAAGGATCATGTAATTGTGGTGATTCGAGAAAAGAAATAACACCATATTATACTGGTAAACATTTCCTTGATGGCATGATAGTATGCACCATCAAACATATCATACTTGGTATGCTTATGTGGCTTATTTGGCCAACGATATCATTTTATTTAAGCAAAATTGCTTATATTCCTGCCTTAGGAAAGTTTAGAAGAAAAAAAAAAGGAAAACGTCCAAAGAAACTGTGTTGTAAGCAAATATTTGATATTTCCATTCAATTTTAATGCATGATGGGTCTACGACATTTGGTTCTTCCTGTCAATTAATATGTCATGGTGCATTATAGCTCACACAAATTGAGTGTATGTGTTTTAATTTTACAGAGCTGATCATATACATTGCAACAATATGTCAAGGGCATTGTATGCTAACTGTTCGCACTGCAATTTTCGGAGGTTCTCTTCTCACTCATTTTATTCTCCTTTGCTTTTATGTATTTTTTTTTCCTAATATTCTAATATCAGCATTAATGGTGAGTTCATCTCTTGCATGATTTAGTAGTTTAGGAAATAATTTTATGTTGGAAATTTTGGCCAAACTCAGGTTTGTACCAGCCAATACCATACTACATGTAAGAGTTAGCTGATTTTTTTTTTTTTTTTACGATTGTATGATGTATTGGAATAGTTGTGGAGTCTTTTCAGTTGGTACCTTACAAGTACCCGCTGTAGCCATCGATTTGGTAGCTGGTGTTTTATGCGAAATAAGGTTTTCCTTCATATTTCCTTGGAAACCAGGGACTAAGTTGTGTTGAGAAATTAGAGGCTTCTTGATTAAATGTTACAAATCAATTTCTGGTCAAAGGACTGAACTATAAAATTTCTCAAATAAAATGTTTATTTTTTAATGGGCACACACTTAAGTTGGAAATATGTTTTGCCAGGGTTAGTGTGTTCTTTGGATGATACCAGTTCAATACTTCTCTCGAAACTTCTGCCTAATCTACTTATCTTCATACCTTTCTTCCAATGACTAAGCATTTGATTCAGGCAAACTGACAATAATCAGTTTATCTTTACATGATTCTCTTTCAGGGATGCTTCAGTATTATATAGAAAAGTCGGGTCTATTTCCACTGATTAGAGAATGTGCAATTGTGTTCCAAAAGTCATAATATTTCATTTTGTCCTTGCACAATTCAGGATGACAAAAACAAAAGAACCTAACAAAGTCTCAAATTCCTATGGCGATCTTGGTCTGTCAATCTATGTGCCCAGCAACTTCACAACAAGGTGAAATAAGCTAGCACCTAATATTTCATAGTTACTGTTAACACCAAGTTATTGCTAGATTCTTTGCATACAAGATTGAACCCTAATACTAAGATCAAATTAATAAAAATATGATTGAATTGCATTGGCTTTTTCATCTTAAATTGAACTGATGGTTTCACATCCAATTTATACCAGCACAAATTAAGCTCAAACAGGAGACTTTTCAATGTTGTAATAATTGGCGTAGGAGAAACAATTGAAAGTGTCAAATAGCATATCACAAATATTGAACTCTGCATGTACTACCATGTATTTTATTGAAAGTTTGGATGCTCCATAATGTATTCAAAAGACACTTCTTTAACTAACAAATACATATCCATTGATTTACAGTCACTTCTTAAAATGAATAATTTTGTATTTCATATAGAATCACAACAATCAAAGTTGGTGTAATTCATCAAAAACAATGCTTGAAGATTCAAATATTCTATATTAAACATTATTGCACACATTCTAAATTAATGTGTTTTCTCATTTTTGTAGCGATGAAGACAGCATAGCAAGAGGAGAACTGTGGTCGTCATAGAAATAGTTGGATGTACTTGGCTGATTCTAAATAACATTTTGTTGAGTGCCTTTATGCAGACGATACTTGGACCCATTTTGATAAAACAATATACAAAATAAGTGTTTACAGTATCATGACATAGGGATATAACATGATATCGCACTGTGCATCTCTCTCTTTCAAACACAGTTACTAAATATTAGACAACACCTTTGTTGTTAAGCAAACATAAAAAATTCTTAGGTAATGATAATTTATCTTAGTTATCTTATGTGGCTAACAATTTCATAGTCCTTTGAAATGTAAACTTTTACTTTCAAGTTTTCATACAGTTTTTGTTATGCCTTTATACCAATGTTCCAACTTTTTATATAATTTTTGTTCTATGCCTCAGTATCACTATTTTTGTTCTATCATATCACTGACAACTCATACAACATATTTTAATGCCACCGCCGAAGCAAAGCGAGGCACACCTCTAGTTTATTTCAACTCTTTTTGGGCTGGCATGGAGTACACGAACCAAAGTGAGTGAGAGGACTTACATTGGATATTTGTGAGGGTGAAGGTGGGGTCCGCTTAGGGCTGCAAATGAACCGAATCGAATCGAACTTACTTCCAGTTTGAGTTTGATTTGAATTAATTTCGACTAAGTTTGGTTTGAATTAATTTCGAACGAATTCAATTTCGAATCGAACTTTTTACGAACTCAATTTCGAAGTTTGACGAACTTTGTTACAACTTACGAGTTATGACTTATGGCTGGGCCATAGTTCGAAATTACAGCACTTCAATCAAAACTCAGACATTCTGAATTATAATTACATAGTACACCAAAATTTATATCAAAGTTCATTACAAATACCAAAATTTATATTAAACATCAATGTTTAATACAATCAATCAAAGTTCAGTACAATCACAGAATCTGAAGTTTTCCAAATAGCCAACAGGAGCAACATCACCAAGGTTTTCAAATATTCAAAGTATTCAAAGTACAATTTAAATATCAATAGAAATACAGAACAATCACCCAAAGTCTTAGAATTATTACAAACTCAAATATAATCACAAATAAAACATTAAACATTAAACAATCTCCTTATGCCGCCACAACAAGAACTTTCAACAGGGTACAACAAGAATATTATGCAGACTTAAAGTCCGACAAAGCCACAACAAGAACTTTCAATAGGGTACAAATAGCAAGGGAAAGAAAAAATAAAAGAAAACTGTGTAGAATTATCTTCATCCCCACTCTGGCTCTGTGGTAGTGGATCCAAAGTCCCCAAATTATTGTGGCTATTAAAAATAGCAACATTATTACATCAAGCACACACATCGATATCCCACCAGCCTTCTTGATCCAGCCAGTAGACTTGTCGGGAAGTGGGATCGCCATTATTCCAGCAGCCGTGCCCAGCAATCCAACCAGACCGAGAATAACGGCCAGAAGAGTTTTCCCGTTGGGGGAATCATCCTTCACTTCGTTGACGGCCACAACCTGAAGGATTGGCAGCAGAAAAAGTGCTACAATAAATGCAGCAAGTGATCCTGAAAATTTTAAACAAATAAAATTAAAATAAAAAGAGTACCTCTCTAGCTAGCTACAAGTAACAAAATAAAAAAGTGCAGCAATTATTTTATTAATTACTTTTACTACCTTTTAAAGTGTCCACCCTTTTTTTATGGTTTACTAACGTCTAACCATTAAAAATAAGAAAAATTAATTACCAACTCGTCTTGATGACAGTCGAATATGGAGGTACACAGCCAAAGTCATTGCAATGCATCTGAGCGCATTGCCAACCACCGCGAAAAGATTATTGTTGCTCACATTTCTGCAATAAATGAAGAAACAAAACCATGAATCTTTGAAGGTCCTCTCTTATCTTTTGCTTCTCATTTGATACTTTATTTTTTAAAGAAAGGGTTCTTACAGATACTTCAGATTCTTCAAAGAAGGCAATGACATAGGGATGTTACCCGCAATCTTATCAGCTGCCAAGTTTCTTCAGAGCAATAGACTGATTAGAATATTAATTTTTGAATGACAATTTTGAAATTCAAATTTTACAGAGAGCAAGAAGCATACATGAAGGTAGCATTTGGGGGTAAACCAGAAGGTACCTCTCCAAAAATATTGTTGTAGCTCATGTCCCTGCACCAAAAAAATAAGTAAATAGAAAGTTATCACATTTTGAATTTTCATTAAATAACAACAGCTTCAAAGTTTCTTTATTTATAAGGAGATCATCCTTATGTTCCGTATATATTTTTGAAAATAGTGGAAGTTATCCCACCGATTTCAATTGAAATCGCAAAACTATGAACAGGTACCTAAATGGTACCTAAACATAGCGCATACCAGTACATCTTACAAGTTCCTTCTACAAATTAATCCTTCAAAAGATCTAAATTTGCTACTATATCCCTGCAACTAAAACAGATGGAGCCAAAATACTCAAAATACATCCAAGCAAACACATTTAAACCAAACAAACATCTAAGGTAATAGCATAAACTCCAAAAGAAACATAGAAATATAATACTTGAATCATTCTAAGCTCCAATTTTCTGATATATGTAATGATAGTTTGGAAAACATTCTAGTTTTAAAGAGGTTAGTCAAATTAATTTATAAGTTGATCCAAAATGAAAAATGAATGGAAATGGGCTTACAGCTGAGTGAGTGGAAGGAAAGAGGAGAGCTGAGAACTCATTCTGTTCAAATTTCACATGAAAAATGTATATTGAAACAAATCAATCAAAATAACTTGCATTGTTTGTAAGAGAAGGAATTTTTTTTTTTAAATAGTGGAAGTATCCACCGATTTCTATTTAAATCATAGAACTATATATAAGTAGGTACCTAAACACATCTGAGTACCAGTACAGACTACATCATCTAACTTTTACAAATTAGTCCTTCTAAAGATACTAAATCTAGCTTACCCCTAACTGCAAATGTCAACAGCTTAAGAACAGGGCATTCAAAATACATCCAAAAACTAACAAGTTTTGCTAACATACAACCAAAAGAAATAACATACAGGATTGTAAGAGAAGGATTACATGGACATGATAGAAGAACCGGAGCAAGAGACACCTGTCCAGTTCTGTCCACATGGGTCCCCTCCAGTTGCCATCCAACCAGTTAGCATAGTTGGCTCGTTCGACAACCCATATAAATCCTCCATTGATTTTACTGGACACAGCAACATATAAAATTAGAAGTTAAAATACTAGTATAGTTATACCTCATGTGTATATTAATTGTTTGCTTCTTCTAGTTATGATCTACAAATAAGGCAACTAAACTCTTAAATGGTGTGAATAGGTACTTGGTCAGAACTTGGAAACAATTATACTAAAATGTATAGATTTTAGGTACAGGATTTGGGAATCTCGGATCCAATTATACTAAAATATACTAATTGATGAGAACTTGGATTCAATCATACTAAACGCTTAAATTGTGCTAAATGGTAATTGGTCAGAACTTAGATTCAACTATACTACTAATTAATGGGAACTCGGATTCAATTAGATTAAACCTTTAAATGGTACAAATAGGTACATGATTTGGGAATCTCGTATCCTTTCTCACTAATTCATCATAGATTTATTACAAGTCTCTAATGAAAGAGTAGTAGATATATTACCATCTAAGGGATCCGTGTAAGCTGATGCAAAGTAGAAGAGGAGAATGACATTTGCATAGAAGCAGAGAGAATAAAGATCACATCTTTTTCTTGTAGACATCATTCCTGGATCCTGATTTTTGAAATGAAGATTGAATAAAAAAATTGTAAGAAATTATCAGTAAAATTTGCACCGGAGCTCAACCTAAAGCATCTCAGGTAAGTCTTTGAGAGAGATCATGTTGTATTCAGTAAAAAATGCGGAACAAGAACATTTCTTTTGGAAATGCGGAACAAGAAGCTAACAGATTGATTTAAGTAAGTCACAGTTAAATGCGGAACAATAAACTATTCTATTCGCTAAATAAGTCACAGTTAAATCAAAATCAAGTTCTTTTCAATTAAGCTAACAGATTGATTTAAGTAGAAAAAGACGAAAGAAAAACGAGAGAAACAAAAATTAACCTCAAAGGAAAGAGAAGAGATTGAAATCGAGCTCAAACAATGGAGTTGACAATCGACGAATGAAGACAGTGTGCAATTAAATTGAAAAATAGTTTCAAGTTTGTGATATGGAAAGAAGACTGAACTAAGTGAACGCCAAGTTAAATTTAAGAACGAGGCGCCACTCATACACGCCATGGACGTATAAACAAGTAACAAGTGGGACCTTAGTTCAGTGAAGGGAAACGCAGAGTAGGTCCGATGCCCATCGGACCTACCTCGGTTCGACGGGTTTAATCACCATCGATTTTCTTTTAGATTCGTGCGAAATGCTTTAAACCCCGTGCGTGTATGTTTCAAGTTTCGTGCGCACAAATCATTACATTCTCCTACGGTGGATCTGCCCATCGGAACCAAACTAGGTCCCTCCACAGCGTTGAGTGAGAGGCGCAGGTGTGGCGACTGTTTCTTCTTTTGGTGTTACGAATTCAGCTAAGGTCCCACTTGTTACTTGGTTAAAAAGGTCCAATATGAGGTAATATGATACCTCATATTTTGCGTGACCCACGTGTCCGGTGCCTAATCGGGGATAGCGCGGGGGCCAGTATTATTAGAGCTTCGAGATTCGTGCTGAACGTATTTGAACGGTCGAGATTTTCCACAAAGTCACACAAAATATGAGGTATCTCAGAGAATAATGTTTGTTCGTGATTTTCTTTTTTTTTTTGAAAAACTTGGCAGCGGATGCCAAGGTGTTTGTTCGTGATTTTCTCAGAGGAAGGATAATGTTGAGTCCAGATTCTCAGAGGATGCCACGTGGGTGTATATTTTAATCGAATCGAACTTAATGGTGTATATTTTAAGTTCCTCGCCATTTCCTCTTATAACTAAAAGGAAATGGTGAATCCATTTCCTTTTAGTTATAAGAGGAAATGGCGAGGAACTTAAAATATACACCATTAAGTTCGATTCGATTAAAATATACACCCACGTGGCGTCATGAAATCGATTCGATTAAGTTCTAAATTCAGGTTGGACGGTCAAGATCTTATTTCTAAATTCGTTATTCCTCGCCATTTCCTCTTATTACTCTATTTCTAAAGGTCGGCAGACCGGCGCCTCTCACTGAAGGCTGTGGCGGTCCGATGCTTGAGTCATGTTATCTGGGCCGTCCAGCTGTAATTTGCTTGAGTCAGGTACCTGGGAGGTCCAAGGCGTACCTGGACCGTCCCACTTACGTCAGCTGTAATTTGCTTGAGTCAGGTACCTGGGCCGTCCCACTTGTTACTTGTTTATAGAGGTCCAAGGGACCAAGGCGTGTATAAGTGGCGGCGCGTGACTCAGAGAATAATGTTTGTTCGTGATTTTTTTTTTTTTTTTGAAAAACTTGGCAGCGGATGCCAAGGTGTTTGTTCGTGATTTTCTCAGAGGAAGGATAATGTTGAGTCCAGATTCTCAGAGGATGCGAACGCGGAGTGCACGTGGCGTCATGAAAAGTAGAGGAATAACTCAAATTTTGAATTAAGATCTTGACCGTCAAGAAATCCTGAATCCTGATTACACGGTCCATAAATTGAATCAAACAGTGCGTTATCTCAGAGATATGGACAAGGTCCATAAATTGAATCAAACGGTCGTTGTGCTGCCCGGAGAAATACATCTGCTGTGATTCCGAAGAATCACAGGGACCCTGCAATTCCCAATCCAAATTAAAGCACGAATCTCAAAAACAGAAAGTTTATATACACAAATCTCAAAGTATATTAATGGGTGGATTTGGAATTGCAGGTCCCTGTGATTCTTCAGAATCACAGCAGATTTTTTTGCTTGCTGCCCGGGGGTCCGGATCCCCTAAAGTAACCCAATCTTTGGGTTTTGGATCGAGACCGTCCGATTCGAATTCGTCGCTCGAGATTGTTTCGGGATTCGAATTCGTCATCGGGATGTGTGCACTCACTTCGAAGATGGATTTTCGGGAATTCGAATGGTCTTGATCCAAAATCCAAAGATTTGGTTACTTCATTGGATCCGAATTCGAATTTATATCCCAAGGCAACTCAAATTTTGAGTTTTGATCCGGACCGTTAGATATGCTTTGGCACGAATATTGAAGATATGTTGTGCATTTCATTTCAGATCGAATTCTAATCGGTTCTAAACTCAAGATTTTAGATAGCTCACGAGTCACGATGCGCCTCTGGGTTGAAGATAAATCGAATAGCAAATTTGTATTTTTAAAATTTTTAGTTTTTGAATTTTAAATTTTTTAAATGAACACAAATGTGTATAAATCCGAATATAGATATAAATTGAATATTTATTGAATACAAATACAAATAACGATATAATTTGCATAGAAAAGTTAAAATAATTTTATTTTATGAAATACATTAAATTTCTTATAAAGAAAACAATTTATACAGATATCTATAAATAAATAATAAATATAACAAAATTAAAATTTACATTACATATTTAATTATGATAGTAAAACTAAAAAAAAATTATAATAATTATACTTAGTAAATTTAAATCTTTTTTATTGAAATATTCATACTTTTAAAAAAATACAAAACACATAATTAATAATTTGTATTCATATTTTATTATAACTTCAAAATTATATTTGGTATTCACATGATATTTAACTTTAAACTATTTTTATTAACTGAAATAAACCGTGGAACACTTTAGTTAATTCAAATAACCGTAGAACAGACTTTAGGTGTGTAACTGTGTCCGCACACATCATTCGACTATACACGGTTAAAAAGCTACTGACATACTGTTTTGTAACTGTGTCCGCGCACATCATGCGTGTATGAAAAAGTCAATACATTGTACGTGGTTGCAAAAAAGTCGATACATTGTACAGTAAAGAAGTGTAAATATTTTTTGTAGGTTTAATGATATTTCCTGTGTTGCGTATCTAAGAATTAAGATGCTGCCCCTGCATCTGTTTGTTTTTTTTTTTTTTGAAAAATTGGCAGTAGCTGCCAATTGATGCATCTGTTTGTTTTACAGGGCCTTTTAATAACATTTTAAGGTTTTATAGAGGTAAATGTGCAATAAAAGGTGAATTAAACCTCAGTTGGCCCAATCTAACAAAAATTCATAAAAAATGTATTCTATCAAAACAATTAAGGCCCTGTTTGAATATCATAAGTCAGCCCATTAACTGACTAACGAAAATCAATTTATTTTAAACCGTTACATAAACAAACCCTGTTCTATATATACAAACCTTAACCATGCCCAATTCTTACCCTTAAACTCCCTCCTCTCTAAAACCCTCTCAAGAAATCTCAGTCTCTCTCTCTCTCTCTTTCTCTCTTTCTCTCTTTCAAGAAACAATCAAGAAACCATACAACAATGCATTTCAGAGTCTCTCTCCTATTACTCCTTGCAAGTTGCAACCACTGCCATGCTGACGTCATCAGCACAGCTTACCCTTCGGCCTTCTGGCGAACCGTCAGATTGCGCACTATCTCTCGTTTCGCTCTCCCCATGTCTCTCTTACATCGCGGGCCCACCTAACCATGCAGCGACGGCACCATCTGTCATCTGTTGCGGCACATTCTACCAGACCATCATGACGTCCGGGCCCGCATGCGTGTGTTATCTCGTGCGGGACCCACTTATCCTGGGTTTTCCTATTGATACTGGAAGACTGGTGGTGATGTTTCCTTCTTGTGGGGTCAACAATACCGCCACTGCCGTCCGTTGGTTGTATGGTACCTGCCGAGGTATTCACGAAATTATTTTAGAGTGCTATTATCTGTTCATATACTTCTTGAAATTAGATACTTAGGTCTCTTGTCTTGGTGCAATCTTGAAATTTAGATGCTTTGTTGCTTGGTCTTGAATCTTGATGCCATTTTGGAGCTATTTTTTTTTTTGTTTAATTTATATTTGTTTAAATTGTATTATTGGTGACCCTGATTCTGGTTTAGCAATTATACCCAGTCTAGTCATTTTTGTGAAAAGAGGGGCAAAACTGGTATTTTTTTCATTTCATATTTTAGTTCTTACATTTTTTGGGTCTTTGGGCGTATAAATATGGTCTTAGGTAGAGATTTGGTTGCATACCGATGTTTCTTGTACCGGTTGAGTGACATATTTCTCGTACCATATGTCTACTTGTGGTTTTAATCAGAGACTAGAAATCCTATTAATTCTGATTTGTACCAACTTGAAATCTTGAAATTTAGATGCATTGTTGCTTTGTATTAAAGCTGGTGTAGAAATTATAATCTTTTTAGTTTTCATTCCTGGAAAAAAGGGGTAAAACCGGTATTTTCTTCATTTCATACTTCATTACTTACATTTTTGGGGTCTTTGGGCTTATAATTATGGTACAAAGTTACAAATCCTTTTTTGTTCCAATCGGTTGTATACCGATGTTTCTTGTACCAGATGGTGTCTAGTTGTGGTTTTACACAGAGACTAGAAAGTCCAATAAAAACCCATTATTTTTTGTTGGTACCATAGTGTAGGTTATTGTACCAGGTAGTATATATAGTAGTACTTGGTTGTACCGGTACAATAATACCCAGTTGACTATATTAAGTGATTCTTCATGAACTCCAGTTTACCATTGTATCGTACCAGTTTGCACCAGATCAATCAATTCTTACGGAAAGTCCCATAAA
Organism: Carex parvula; assembly: GCA_025461045.1. Lineage (NCBI taxonomy): Eukaryota > Viridiplantae > Streptophyta > Magnoliopsida > Poales > Cyperaceae > Carex > Carex parvula. The sequence continues at coordinate 734,005 of JAJGRW010000121.1, read as the reverse complement.
TACCCATTATTTGTTGCACCAGATGTCTAGTTATAATTTTAATCAGAGACTAGAAAGTCTCATGAAAACCCATTATTTTTTATTTGTACCATAGTGAAGGTTATTGTACCAGGTAGTATGGTAGTGCTTGGCTATACTGGTACAGTACCCAGTTAACTATATTGTACCAGTTTGTACTGGATCAGTAAAGTTTGAGCAGCATTTACTTCTGTTCTAGTTTTGAATTGTACCATTTTTTAATGCAATTATTTATGCCATAAATTCTCAACAGTTACAGAAATCGAGACCATGTCGCCACTTCCAGGCATTGCCCCTGCCCCTGTCAGTACCATCATTCAAAACTCAGGTTAATTATTTCTATTGGATTCTACAAATTTAATTCTGTCAGATACATTAGTAAAAATAATTAAAGAAGAAAGGAAAAATAATTTGATATGGAACTTAAATTTGTGCAGCTGACCAGTGGGCCCAGGGACAGCCTACATCAGCGAAATCAAGTGCACCATGCCAAATTTGACAAAGGCAGTTATGGCGAGGATTGCTCGTGGTCGGGCTCATGCTGTTAACCAACTTGCTCATTTGATAGTTGAAATTTCTGTGTAATTTCAATGCATTTTAGAGAAAAGTAAAATGCAATGTAATGTTAGGTGAAATATATAGGTGAAAGTTGGAATTTTTTTTTTTCCTCTTTTCTCACAGTCTCAATCCTGATCTGTAAATGATGAATGAATGTAGTACCAAAATGTTGTAATCTGACAATTTTAGTATTGACAATTTTTTTTTTTTGCTGTCATAGCAAAACAGTTGGTTTTGACTAAGCTGATATTTCTATAAAGTAACAAAAAATTTGTTTGAAATCCGGACCGTTTGATTAGAATCCGAGCTAATTTGAAAATTCACAGAATTGTTTTAAGATCTGTGCCAATTTATAACAAATGGTTCGGATTTAAATTCAAATTTTGAATTAATTGGGGGATTTGAATGTACTATAGCAAAATAGTTACTCTTTTTCTATTCTCTTTTGGTGTCATAGCAAAATAGCAGTAATGGCTTTGACTAAAATTTCTCTACGGTAATGTAAAATTGGTTTGATATCCGGAGCATTCGATCAGAATCCTAACCAATTTGACAATTCATCGGACTGCTTTAAGATACGTGCCACTTTAAATACAAATTCTGAGTTACCTTAGAGATATGGAAAATTGTTTTCAGTTTTTTCCCATTAGTTTCCTACACATTGTAAGCAGTTCAATCTTTAGGCTTTAATTGTTGCTCATGGGATTTGCGCACTGGCCCAGTTCCTCTCTCGGCACGACACGGACACGTGTCATTCTTTTCCGCGACGCTTGTTCTTTTATTTGTTTGTCTTTTTCTTACCCATCCTCTCTCGGCACGACACGGACACGGACACGGACACGGACACGCATGTCTTTCTTTCCGCAACGCTTGTTCTTTCCTTTTTGTTTCTTGCTAGATTTCCATCAGACGGCTTATACATATACGGATGTCAATCCTCCATACCCGACCCGACCCGTTCTGCAATAGGCATCGTCCATTGACGTGTTGGATCAGAGCCGCTAGATTTCCATCGGACGGCTGATACGGATGTGGATGCTCCCAAACCCGACCCGTTTATCTTCAGAAGGCATCCGAAATTTAAGCGAATAGAGAGAGATCAGATAGCTTTTGAATGAGAGCACCAGGCGATTGAGGTGCTGGATGAGAACGCCGCCATTTGTCCGTACGCTTCACTCAGGCGCCACGTGCTTATACCCGCTAGCCACGTTAATCTATCTCTTCACTCCTTGTTCAATTTTCCTGTGACGGACTTCTATATCAATTTGTCTAAGGAGTTACTGTGGACTTCACATTGTGAAGTTGTACTGATCATAGTGACATAATTCATGTTTTATTTGCGAATAAAACGTTTTTTAGTGTTTTCGAACCAAACAACCAATTATTCGGATTGATCGTTTGAACTTTAAAAACAGAAATATATATGGATCCATAGTACGAACCGATCCGCACATTGCAAAGTACCATAGTCTCACTCCCTTGTTATTTATATTATATTTTCATGTACCGCTTGTACATTATTTAAGATTCTAAATTGAAGTTATATCACAGCATTTCTATGCGGCTGGATCGGAAAACCCTGAGAGTCAGTTTATAGGAGCTTAGTGATGAGATTCTTGAAGCTGCTTTCAATGTATGTATTCATGTTTTATGCACCCTCTTTGCACCCGGTTCCACCTCACATCTGTCTCCTACCTATTTCAATAAAAGTATCTTCTCAAAATATAAGAACAATACCCATATGAATATAATCTACAATGATAAATAAGAAAAATGAAAAAAAAAGGAAGGTAGCTGACCTTGATGTTGGCGCAAAGATCCTCCATGTAGTTTTCTGGTAGCTGATGTAAATATATTAAATAATAAAATTTAAGTAATTAAACAATGAAACATAGAAAAGTATAATTATTAGGAGATGGGCTATTGTGCTTTTCAAATTAAAGTCTTTGTTTCAATTTGCGCCCACATTTAGTGATTTCAATGTCCAATCAGTCGATCCGAACCGTTCAACATGATCTCCATATGAAAATGTGCTCAGAGACCAAATTTTACATTTTTTTGAAATTTTTTACTATTTTTTCAGATAGGTAGAAAATAACTGTATTTTTATGGTCCAGAATTATCTGAAAAACAGTGATTTTCTACTTATCTGAAAAAAATAGTAAACAATTTCCAAAAAATGTAAAATTTGGTCTCCAAGCACATTTATTTATGGAGATTATGTTTAACAATTCAAATCAGCTGTTTGAACTTTGAAAATGGAGATATGGCCACAAATTAAAACAGCCTCTTTAATTTGCAATGCTTTATATAGCCCATCTCTTATTAATAGTGCTGCAATTTAAAACAAAATTCTGATATTCTGAAATATTCACCACCTTCTTCCATAAATGTATCTGCTCTTTGCAGATACTAAGGTAACCAACATGAACTTGGGATTAGGTACAAAAAGTTCATTTGTTGTGTGAGAAGAATATGAATATAAAAATAAAACATATCACAAAGTATAAAATTTATGTTAACCAAAATCATTCAAATATTTACCTTTTTACTGGAAGCAGTAGGATTCTGAGAGACCATTTTCTCCTTAAATTTTCTAAAATTTGCTGTATCAGAAGGCGAGACATAAGACATACTTATAAGCCAGTTCAGGAAAAAAAACCAGATAAGTAGGTATCGTGCAATCTTAAAGGTACAATTTTACCAAATAAAATATGACGAACCAATATTATGACACCAGATTGCCTGTACCCTATCAAATGGTACAGTTTCGGTACAAAATTGAGTAGCTACTTTTGAGCTATGGAGTTAAACAGTAGTTCAACAACAAAATCCCAAATAAACACAGTGCAGAAAGAAAAAAAAAAAAGGAACAGGAAACTGGTGGTAGTTAGTAGGTACCAATACATTGCTTGTGATCGGTACCAGTCTAAAGATACTGCTTCAGGATAATAATATAAAACAAAATTGCAGACCAAGATGAAAATTTAAATATATACAGATATATCCATTTGTAATAGGAGGTAGAGAAAGGAAGTGGCAAAAGAAATATGTCAAAAGAATTTAGGGATACAGAAAGAACATACAATCTAGTTTATTATAGGCCTCGTCAGATATAGTATACTTTTCTACCAGAGAGGTGTCCTCTAACCAACCACCAGAGGTCACTGATGATGGGTCCAGATCCACTATATGCAGCCGGTACCTTTCAGATTTATCATACTGTCAGAAAAAAATGCCTTAATTTAAGTCAGAAAGACAACAGAATGAGTAATATTTTGACATACCACTGCAAAAACTCAAAAAGTACCTCATATGCAACTAGATGATAAAATTTCACCATAACCCCTTCCATATTTTTTTAAAAGAATGCCGAAATGCTCTTCCTTTCAATCATGTAAAGAGATAAAGTGGAATCAGGTTTGGAATTTTTCAAATTGTATAATGCTTCCAAATTAGTCCAATTTTGTAACGACATAACCATATATCTCAAAGAAGAGGTGCCACGTGGGGGCACAGTATCTCTATGTAACCGCTTCCCTCAGTGACTACGGCAAACTTGGTTGAGCGTGACTTGTAAAACGGCGCTATCATAGACCCCTAAGATGTATTCATTACATTTCAATTAGTTATGCATTTACACTTGAGTGAGGCTATGGTACTATACATAGCACAGATCGGTCCATACTACAAATTACTATTTTTATTTTCAAAGTTCAAATACTCGATCTGAACCGTTCAAAGTGATTTTTATATAAAAATGTACTTGCAAACTAAATTTTACATTTTTTAGATTTTTTTTTTTTACTATTTTCTTAAATGGATAGAAAATCACTACTTTTCACAGTAGAACCTCCAAAAGGAATAGTAAGGTTCTATTCAAGTTTTTAAAATCTGATAACAGTTCATATCAGACAAAGAACACTAATTTTAAGAGTAGAGTTTGCATACTTCTCTAATGTTTGCAAGTGACACTCTAAGATTTAGCCGACTGAGCTTTTGGTAATCGTCAGAATTAGCCTCGTAATGTTTCCCATACCGGTTCGAGTGAATCGGGTCCTTTTCCAATAGGTTAAAAGGTCCTCTAGATTCACCAAACGGCCACCTTCCTCCTTCCGTGCTGTACCGGCTAAGCGCTCGGATCTGCTCCTCTGAGGCCTCAACAAATGCACCCTGCCATTGCCGACTAAATACGCTCTCGATTCGGTCTCGTGGCACCTATATGTAACATATGCAAACATGCAATTATAGTTTATATACATTATATTTTACCAAGTAAAACAGCATAAAACATGAATACATACATTGAAAGCAGCTTCAAGAATCTCATCACTAAGCTCCTATAAACTGACTCTCAGGGTTTTCCGATCCAGCCGCATAGAAATGCTGTGATATAACTTCAATTTAGAATCTTAAATAATGTACAAGCGGTACATGAAAATATAAATAACAAGGGAGTGAGACTATGGTACTTTGCAATGTGCGGATCGGTTCGTACTATGGATCCATATTTCTGTTTTTAAAGTTCAAACGATCGATCCAAACCGCTCAATATGATCTTCATATAAAATTTATTTGCAGATCAAATTTTACATTTTTTAGAATTTTTTTAGATAAGTCGAAAATCATTTGATCTCAAAATTCTAGACCATTCAAAAGTAGTGATTTTTTACCTATCCAAAAAACTAGTAAAATAATTTTAAAAAATGTAAAATTTAGTCTGCAAATATATTTTTCATATGGAGATCACATTGAACTATTCACATGGACTATTTGAACTTTGAAAATAAAAATATTAATCCGTAGTATGACCATTATGTACTATGCAATGTGCCATGCATATATAGTCTCCCTCATTATGATATATATCTTATCCAAAAAAAAAAAAAAATGACACTAACCGATACTTGACCAGTCTCAATGAATTAGACCTGAGAAATTTCGCCAATACCAGTTTTTGGCGCAGGTCGCTACTAATTAGTTAAATACAAGACTGATCCAGCTTGAGTTACAAATGCATCTCCTTTACGAATTCCATGAGATTTTCTATCTCCCTTCCTTAGTGTAGCCACAGTTCCTCTTCCTGTTATATAATCAAATGAATCACAATATATATATAGTAGTTCTTTGAATAATAAGATTTTTGTTTATTGACTGAGGCTATGGTACTATGCATATACGGATCAATATTTTGGTTTACAAAATCCATATATAGTCAATCTGAACCGTTCAACATGATTACCATATGAAAAATGTAAAAATGTACTTGCTTACTAATTTAACATACTTTTTAGAATTTTATTACTATTTTTTTAAATGGTAGATATTCATTGTTTTTGAATAGAAAATTTTTATAATTTTATTACTTTTAATTACTAATTTATTACTTTTTAGAATTTTTAGATCAAGTGGTTTTCTACCCATCTAAATTTTTTTTTAAAAATGTATAATTTAGTCTCCAGGTATATTTTCATATGAAAATTATGTTTAATGGTTCAGACTAATTGTTTGAATTTGAAAAAAAAAAAAAAGATATGAATCCATAGCACAAATTGATCCGTAATATGCATATTACTAGAAAAAAAATCACTACCTCAATAATTAGAGAGAACAAAAATTTATAAGAAAATAAAACCTTTGTTCTGGATCTTCTTTGTCTCGGCTCTGTCCCGATCCCCTCCCCTGGCGCGGGTCCCACTTCCAGGGCGGATGCTCCTGATTACACTTCTCTTCACACCTCTTCTGCATGCCCATATCATAGTGAGGATGTGATCGGCATTCCTCCAAACACTCCGTTAGCTCCGGATCTTCGCTTTCGTCGGCCATTGCTACTACTGTCATGGAAAGAAAGAAACCAAAGAGAAATAAGAGGAAAATGAGAATGCTGGTTTTGTGCTGCATTGCCATGGTTAACTCTTTCTCTCTCACTAAGGTTAGATAATGAAGAGATTGATTGATTACTTGTTGATGAAGAGAATTGGATTGTGTTTATATATTAGAAGGAAAAAGTAATGATCACTGATGATCAGTTGATCAGTGTGTGACAAGGTAGTGAGTTTGAGTTGTATGTGGCGGTTCTTATTAGGCATGCTATCTAGCGATTCATTAAAACAAACATTTAAGACTAATTTTTTATTTCCTATAAAATTTTGTAATCACTTCCTCATAGTGTTCAATCAACAAAAATTTAGAAAATAGCCTATGCTTTTTACTAAAAAGAAATCCATTTTGGTCTTATTCAATTGAATATTATCAACTGTCTACACAATCCAACATATTACCCACAATTTTTTCAAAATTAGTTGACTTTAATCTCTAATTTACTACAAAAATAGTTGAAATATTAGCATATAACATATTAAGTACACATAAGAGCATGACATTTATATATAATCAGTACCATAGTGACAAATGCATTATTCGGGTTTGGTTCGGTGGGATAAAAAGTTTGTGATTCGGGAATAATTCGAGAATGATTCGTGTATAATTCGGAAATGATTCGGTCCCACAAGAAAGCAAAAAAAAAGACCCAAAAAGATAAAATAAAATAAAAATATTCGCGAATAATTTGTAATTCGTGTTTTATTCGTGAATAATCCAGTCAGCCGAATAATTGATTGTTTGGTTCGAAAACACCTAAAAAACGTTTTATTCGCAAATAAAACATGAATTATGTCACTATGATCAGTACAACTTCACAATGTGAAGTCCACAGTAACTCCTTACACAAATTGATATAGAAGTCCGTCACAGGAAAATTGAACAAGGAGTGAAGAGATAGATTAACGTGGCTAGCGGCGGGTACCAGCACGTGGCGTCTGAGTGAAGCGTACGGACAAATGGCGGCGTTCTCATCCAGCACCTCAATCGCCTGGTGCTCTCATTCAAAAGCTATCTGATCTCTCTCTATTCGCTTAAATTTCGGGATGCCTTCTGGAGATAAACGGGTCGGGTTTGGGAGCATCCACATCCGTATCAGCCGTCCGATGGAAATCTAGCGGCTCTCATCCAACACGTCAATGGAGGATGCCTATTGCAGAACGGGTCGGGTCGGGTATGGGAGGATTGACATCCGTTATATGTATAAGCCGTCTGATGGAAATCTAGCAAGAAACAAAAAGGAAAGAACAAGCGTTGCGGAAAGAAAGACATGCGTACGTGTCCGTGTCCGTGTCCGTGTTCGTCTCCGTGTCGTGCCGAGAGAGGATGGGTAAGAAAAAGACAAACAAATAGAAGAACAAGTATCGCGGAAAAGAATGACACGTGTCCGTGTCGTGCCGAGAGAGGAACTGGGCCAGTGCGCAAAGCCCATGAGCAACAATTAAAGCCTAAAGATTGAACTGCTTACAATGTGTAGGAAACTAATGGGAAAAAATTGAAAACAATTTTCCATATCTCTAAGGTAACTCAGAATTTGTATTTAAAGTGGCACGTATTTAAAGCAGTCCGGTGAATTGTCAAATTGGTTAGGATTCTGATCGAATGCTCCGGATTTCATCAAACCAATTTTACATTACCGTAGAGCAATTTTAGTCAAAGCCATTACTGCTGTTTTGCTATGACACCAAAAGAGAATAGAAAAAGAGTAACTATTTTGCTATAGTACATTCAAATCCCCAAATTAATTCAAAATTGAATTTAAATCCGAACCATTTGTTATAAATTGGCACAGATCTTGAAACAATTCTGTGAATTTTCAAATTAGCTCGGATTCTAATCAAACGGTCCGGATTTCAAACAAATTGTATGTTACTTCATAGAAATATCAGCTTAGTCAAAGCCAACTGTTTTGCTGTGACAGCAAAAAAAAAACTTGTCAATACTAAAATTGTCAGATTACAACATTTTGGTACTACATTCATTCATCATTTTGGTTATATGTTATTGATCTCCTTTTAGATTAATGGTGACTTTGGGCTGCAAGATAATTATATATGAACTTGAATTTATTGCTTTATCGGGAATTAATTAATTGTTTGGAATGAGAACAATATAATGGTTTCTGCTTTCTAGTGGTATTAATTGTATAAGGCGTAATACTCTAATTAATATAAGGTGCACTACAAATAACTGAGAAGTAGAAGTCTGTAATTCTTTCTAATACTGTTTATGAGTGTTTAAAAAAAACAAAAACAAAAATATTATGCAGACTTAATTGAAGTCCGACAAAGTCACAACAATAACTTTCAATAGGGTACAAATAGCAAGGGAAAGAAAAAAGTAAAAAAAAAAGCGTAGAATTTGCTTCATCCCCACTCTGGGTCTGTGGCAGTGCATCCAAAGTCCCCAAATTATTGTGGCTATTAAAAATAGCAACATTATGAGATCGAGCACACACATCGATATCCCACCAGCCTTCTTGATCCAGCGAGTAGGCGTGTCGGGAAGTGGGATTGCCATTATTCCAGCCGCCGTGCCCAGCAGTCCAACCAGCCCGAGAACAACGGCCAGAAGAGTTTCATTGTTGGGGGAAGCATCCTTCACTTCGTTGACGGCCACAACCTGAAGGATTGGCAGCAGAAAAAGTGCAACAATAACTGCAGCAAGTGATCCTGAAAAATTTTAACAAATAAAATTAAAATAGAAAAAGTACCTCTCTAGCTAGCTACAAGTAACAAAAGAAAAATTAAAAGAAAAATTAATTTACCAACTCGTCTTGATGACAGTCGAATATGGAGGTACACAGCCAAAGTCATTGCAATGCATCTGAGCGCATTGCCAAGCACCGCGAAAAGATTATTGTTGCTCACATTTCTGCAATAATGAAGAAACCAAAACATGAATCTTTGAAGGTCCTCTCTTATCTTTTGCTTCTCTTTTGATACTTAATTTAACTCTATGAAACATATGATCTGTATTATCCGATTGTACAAAAATTTCCAACTAATCAAGCCTGGTACAGTATGTACCAGTCAAAACCAGCATACCAGACTCTATTGGGCATCTCTGGTATTTAGTCAGCTTTATGAACAGACCCTTATATTTTCTAGTAATTTCAACTTTATCATGACATACCTGAGTTCAGGAATGAGCTGAAATTGTTTTGGCACGTAACCACTGAAGTTGTTATTTTCGATATTACTGAGGAGAAAATACACATGCTTAGCGAACAAATGAACAAATATTGAAAGATCTTAAACAAAGACAAATAAAAAGATAATAGAGGAGCATACAGATTTGTTAGAGGGAGATCTGCGAAAAAGTTGACTGAGCCTGTGAATTGGTTATGTTGCAAGTATCTACGAGAGAAGGGATAGGAGGGGAGAATATCAGTAGATTAATTATTATTTAAATGAAAAGGTAGACTTAAAGAGATAATACTTACAGAGAATGGAGATTTTTTAATGAACCAAAGGAGCTTGGCAGATCTCCTGAGAAGCTATTGAATGATAGATCCCTGAAACAATGTGTTAAAAAAGATAACATCTAAATATTACAAATGAAAATACAAATTAAATCTTTATTCAATGAATATGTACTTCAAAATTCAAATTCATACAATATTTCTCTGGAGATCATCCTGAGAAAGTTATCACATTTTGAATTTTCATTAAATAAAAACAGCTTCCAAGTTTCTTTATTTTATAAGGAGATCTTCCTTATGTTCCCTATATATTTTTGAAAATAGTGGAAGTTATCCCACCGATTTCTATTGAAATCGCAAAACTATGAACAGGTACCTAAATGGTACCTAAACATAGCGCATACCAGTACATCTTACAAGTTCCTTCTTACAAATTAATCCTTCAAAAGATCTAAATTTGCTACTATATCCCTGCAACTAAAACAGATGGAGCCAAAATACTCAAAATACATCCAAGCAAACTGATTTAAACCAAACAAACATCTAAGGTAATAGCATAAACTCCAAAAGAAACATAGAAATATAATACTTGAATCATTCTAAGCTCCAATTTTCTGATATATGTAATGATAGTTTGGAAAAGAGGTTAGTCAAATTAATTTATAATTTGATCCAAAATGAAAAATGAATGCAAAAGGGCTGAGAACTCATTCTGTTCAAATTTCACATGAAAAATGTATATTAAATAGTGGAAGTATCCACCGATTTCTATTGAAATCATAGAACTATAGTAGGTACCTAAACACAGCTGAGTACCAGTACAGACTACATCATCTAACTTTTACAATTTAGTCCTTCTAAAGATACTAAATCTAGCTTACCCCTAACTGCAAATGTCAACAGCTAAGAACAGGGTATTCAAAATACATCCAAAAACTAACAAGTTTTGCTAACATACAACCAAAAGAAATAACATGCAGGTTTGTAAGAGAAGGATTAAGTTAAAAGAAGGATTACATGGACATGATAGAAGAACCGGAGCAAGCGACACCTGTCCAGTTCTGGCCACATGGGTCCCCTCCAGTTGCCATCCAACCAGTTAGCATAGTTGGCTGGTTCAACAACCCATATAAATCCTCCAGTGATTTTACTGGACACAGCAACATATAAAATTAGAAGTTAAAACACTAGTATAGTTATACCTCATGTGTATATTGTTTGCTTCTTCTAATTATGATCTACAAATAAGGCAACTAAACTCTTAAATGGTGTGAATATGTAATTGGCCAGAACTTGGAAACAATTATACTAAAATATATAGATTATAGGTACAGGATTTGGGAATCTCGTATCCAGTTATACTAAAATAACTAATTGATGAGAGCTTGGGTTCAATCATACTAAACCCTTAAATTGTGCGAATAGGTAATTGGCCGAAACTTAGATTCAACTATACTACTAATTAATGAGAACTTGGATTCAATTAGATTAAACCCTTAAATGGTGCAAATAGGTAATTGGTTAGAACTTGGATTCAATTATAATAAAATATATAGATTATAGGTACAGGATTTGGGAATCTCGGATCCAATTATACTAAAATATACTAATTGATGAGAACTTGGATTCAATCATACTAAACCCTTAAATTGTGCAAATAGGTAATTGGCCAGAACTTAGATTCAACTATACTACTAATTATAGAACTTGGATTCAATTAGATTAAACCTTTAAATGGTGCAAATAGGTAATTGGCAGAACTTGGATTCAAAATTATACTTAAATGTATAGATTTTAGGTACAGGATTTGGGAATCTCAGATCCGTTCTCATTAATTCACATTTCCGCATCCTTTATCACTAATTCATCATAGGTTTACTACAAGTCTCTAATAAAAGAGTAGTAGTAGATATTATTACCATCTAAGGGATCCGTGTAAGCTGATGCAAAGTAGAAGAGGAGAATCACATTTGCAAGGAAGCTGAGAGAAAAAAGATCACATCTTTTTCTTGTAGACATCATTCCTGGATCCTGATTTTTAAAATGAAGATTGAACAAAAAATTTGTAAGAAATTATCACTTTATCAGTAAAATTTGCATCGGAGCTCAACCTAAAGCATCTCAGGTAAGTCTTTGAGAGAGATCATGTTGTATTCAGTAAAAAATGCGGAACAAGAACATTTCTTTTGGAAATGCGGAACAAGAAGCTAACAGATTGATTTAAGTAAGTCACAGTTAAATGCGGAACAATAAACTATTCTATTCGCTAAATAAGTCACAGTTAAATCAAAATCAAGTTCTTTTCAATTAAGCTAACAGATTGATTTAAGTAGAAAAAGACGAAAGAAAAACGAGAGAAACAAAAATTAACCTCAAAGGAAAGAGAAGCGATTGAAATCGAGCTCAAACAGAGGAGTTAACAATCGACGAATGATGACAGTTTGCAATTAAAATGAAAAATAGTTACAAGTTTGAAGATCGATCGCTATACGGAGTATTAATCTTTGATTTTTGTGGAATAGTTCGACATTTGAATCTCAAACGGAGTTGCGGAGGGAAGATTGAACAAGTGAACTTAAGCTGCTATTTGCTACTTGCTTATACGGAGTTGCCGAGGTCACGTGAGGGCCGTTGCGTTGCGCAGAGCCGACACGTGGACCTCTGATATGGAATATTATCCTCTCAGTTAACTCAATGTTTTAGTTAAGTTTGGAACCGTCCGATTTAGATCCGCACTAATATTAGCGATTCCTAATTCTGATCGCACGGTCCATAAGTTAACATAAAGGTGTGTTATCGCAGAGGATATGGATTCCTGATAGAGGCCGAAAGTCAGTTATGCTGTCGGCCCATGCTGCCAGAATTTGATCCTCTGAGATAACTCAAATTTGGGTTAAGATCTACACCGTCCAATTTAGAGCCGCACTTATTATTAGTGTATCCGAATTCTGATCTCACGGTACGTACATTAACACAAAAGGTGCGTTATCGCAGAGCATTTGGATTCCTGACAGAGGTGGAGGTCGTTTAGCGCTGCCCCGAATTCATATCACCCAAGGCAACTCAAATTTTGAGTTTTGACCCCGCCCGTCAGATATGCTTTGACACGAATATTGAAGAGATCCTGTGCATTCCACTTCAGATCGGATTCTAATGGGATCTAAACTCAAGATTTTAGATAGCTCACGATACGCCTCTGGGTTGAAGAGAAATCGAAATAGTAAATTTGTATTTTTTTTAATTTTTAGATTTTGAATTTTGAATTTTTTTTTAAATACGAACACAAATGTGTATAAATCCGAATAATATAGATATAAATTGAATATTTGTTGAATACAAATACAAATAACGATCCAATTTGCATAGGAAAGTTAAAATAATTTAATTTTATGAAATACATCAAATTTATTATAAAGTAAAAAAAATTTATACAGATATCTATAACTAAATAATAAATATAACAAAATTATAAATTTATATTACATATTTAATTATGATAGTAAACTAAAAAAAATATAATAATTATACATTAGTAAAATTTAAATCTTTTTTATTTAAATATTCATACTTTAAAAAAAATACAAAACACATAATTAATTGAAATAACCGTAGAACACTTCAGTTAATTCAAATAACCGTAGAACAGACTTTAGGGGTGTAACTGTGTCCGCACACATCATTCGACTATACACAGTTATCATATTGTTTTGTAACTGTGTCGGCGCACATCATGCGTGTATGAAAAAGTCGATACATTGTACGTGGTTGCGAAATTGTGTCTATATATAATTAACATACATGATTACTACAAGTAAATAGTGTCAGATCGCAAAAATAGGCATTTGGACAGGTGATTTATACACAGTCATAATAACTATGTATAATAATAAAGGTTATATACACGATTTCTACATGAAAACTGTGTATGATTTTTGGTGGTTGTTAAATATAAACCGTGTGTATTACTCTTTGTTCACGATTTATTCTTAAGAACCGTGTATGATTTCTAATTTTCTAATATTCCATTTATAATTGGCAAGCATCTATATTTGTTAGTCATTATTCATGCAATATTACATATCCATAATTCAAGAAATATGAACAATTACAACATACAACAAATGATAATTCAAGTACCTTTTTTTTTAAGTATATGATTGGTTTCAGAACTCAATAAGCATATATTCTTTGCGTTGAAATTTATAGATGTTGTGTTTTTCTATTTACGAATCCTAAACTATACAAATCCAAACATTTTGAAATAGTTTTCTACAAGCCTGTAAGCAAACAATACTGTATACAAAAAAAAGTTGCAACTAATCACATATCAAACATTTAACAAGTAAAAGATATATTTGCCCCTAATTATTTATACATGTAATCATATAATTCTATTATTATGATTAGAAATCAAATTTCACGATATAAAATCGTGGCTCAAACAAAAATGAACAAAACATATTAATAAGCCCTCTAGCCGATAGCGAAGAAAAATATAGAGAAGAAAAACAGTGTAAATGATTGTTTGAATTTCACCCCATTGATTGGAAATTACAAAAATATATTGATTTTAGAAACTAACAAAGGAACTGATAGGAAAATCAGTTATTATATCTTATTATAGGTGTACGCGTGTATAATCTACGTTGTTGCATTGCATGGTATCGGTGTATCGATAGCTCCAAAGATCACGTTGTTACACGAGACATAATAGTTAGTCGAGTAAGCATTGAAAACCATCTCCAAATCGAGCACGGTAATCTCTCTCTTTTCCCAGAGTTGCTTATGTAGGTATCTCGGTACAGATACAAGCATGGGCACAGGAATAACAAACTCGTTCCACTTTTTCATATCGTAGCACGGGAGGTCGTCTTCGACAGCTCTTGCAATTTCGATATCATGATATGAGATGGTGGTTGAAATTCTATGAAGGCACATTTGTGTACCATTCTCGAATGCTTTCTCTACTTGAAATACGATGTGGAATACCTACTTTTCAAACAATAACAACAACAATGACATTAATTGAGATGATGAATATGAATACAACGATTTTTATTTTTAGGAGATAAGAAAGAAAAAAAAAGAAAGACATTAATTGCTATTTTTGTAAGTACCGGAGATAACGAGGTATTGGGGTTGAGTCCAGATACAGGCACAGATATGATGGAGACGCGAATTTGATCTGGCACGGATACAGATATGATAGACAAGACGATCATAGAAACTATATATATTGCGATTCCAAGAAGTACGATAATACCTATAGTGCAATCTATCACGTTTTCCCAGTTTATCTTCCGAGGTATAGGATTTGGTTGTTCATTGCAGTGTGTTTCCAGACTAGGATCTGCATGGATCTTCATTTCTTTCCACATCTCTGTTACAAACGCCCAATTAATTAATCTTTTCTTCTCTTGATGTTCTCAAGATATATATATATAATGAGATTCATCAGACAATCATTTTATAATTAGTTAAGCGAATTATTTTTAGTTTGCTCTTAATTCTAAATATATATAAATGAGGAACCAACTTAATTAAAATAGGAGGGTGCTATTCTTAGAGCAATAATTATAATATTGACTCTCTTAATATATACTTAATGTATCCTTATTTAAAGCTCTTCTATATATTTTGGTCTAAACTTGATTAATGTATATTCTCATGTCTGTTCACAGAGACTTTTAGATTCTTTTAAAAAGGAAATCCCAAAATAGCTTGTTATTGTTTATGGTGATGCTGGCGACAGGACAGGATCCCAGCCCCAAATCGGATCTAAAATTTAATTATGAACACTAAACGAATCGAAGAAGCTAGGGCCCACCACGTCAGAAAGACCAATCAAAGGAATTCAAAAAAAAAATGAATGAAGCCCATTCTGATTCTGTATGTAGGAGATTCGGAGAAATGAAGCCCAATATAATAAAAATTGTTAAATAAGAGATAAAGCCCACAATAAATAAAGATAAAAAAGACAGAAAGCCCAAAATTGTTATAAGAGAAAGGAATTTTTAGGAATTGACCCCTTCAAGTTTAAACATTCTTACAACATTTACAAGTCCTTCTGTCCTGTCCTTGACTCCTTGGGGCCTGGAAAGTTGCCGAATAAACCCTAAAAGAATTTTGAAATTTCTGAAAATTCTTATGAATCATCTGAGAGAAATTAATCATATAAAATATATGTCAACTTAAAAGCTATTAGAAGCTGTAATTGGATTTATGAATCATCATTTTCTATTAATCTCTTGATTACAATATACAATGGGTATATAAAGGAAAGTAAAGATTCCATCTATAACAGACATCTATAACAGAACCATAATCATGGTTGTTAACAGACTAACAACCATTCTAACTACCACTAACTAATTCTGTTATACTACATCCTGTATTACCCCCCCCCCCCCCACGCAAGCTGATGGGTAAGAAGAGACCGTCAGCTTGGTGACTAGATGTTGAAACCGTGGAGCCGAGAGGGGTTTGGTAAACACATCAGCGATTTGGTCCTTGGAAGCGATAAAGCTGATGGTAAGACTTTTGTTGGCCACTCGTTCTCGTATGAAGTGAAAGTCTATTTCGACATGCTTTGTTCTAGCATTGAACATTGGGTTGGCTGCCATGAAATTGGCCCCAATGTTATCACACCAAAGTGTGGGGGGAGAGGCAAGAGTAACTCTTAATTCGGTTAGCAAGAACTGAAGCCAGATGAGTTCGGAACAAGTGGAAGCCAGGCTCCGGAATTCAGATTCTGTGCTAGAACGTGAAACAGTGGCCTGTTTCTTTGAGCCCCAAGAAATGATATTCGGGCCAAGGTAAACACAAAAGCCCGATGTAGACTTGCGATCGTCAACCGAGCCGGCCCAATCCGCGTCACTATACGCATTAAGGGAAAATGATGAAACCGGTCTAATGGTGATGCCATGAGTAAGAGTCCCGTTAAGGTATCTCAAAATTCGTTTAACGGCATTCCAATGGGTCGATGTGGGGGAGTGCATGAATTGCGCAACCTTATTAACCGCAAAGGAAATGTCCGGACGAGTAAGTGTCGCATATTGTAAGGCCCCAACTATTGATCGGTAAAGGTGAGGGTCTTCGAAAGGATCTCCATCAAAGCGAGAAAGAGACAAGTTAGGCACCATGGGAGAAGGGCAAGGATTGGAGTCTAGCATCTTTGCTCGGCCTAGAACCTCCTTGAGGTATTTGGTTTGAGAGAGATGAAGACCTTGAGGGTTTGAGTGAACTTCAATTCCAAGAAAGAAATGCAAATCACCCAAATCTTTAATTGCAAAGCTTTGTTGAAGAGAAGCAATGAGAGACCGAATGAGCTCTTGGCTGTCCCCCGTGACGATTATATCGTCCACATAAATGAGAACAATGAGAATAGAACCTTTAGAAGAAAGAATGAAAAGCGAGGGATCATAACGGGAAGGTTGAAAGCCTTGAACGAGTAGCGCGGAACTCAATGCATGAAACCAAGCTCGGGGACTTTGCTTTAAGCCATAAATGGATTTGGAGAGAAGGCAAACATGGTGTGGCTTAGAAGAATCAATAAAACTCGGGGGTTGTTGCATATAGACGGTTTCTTGGAGAGTACCATGCAAGAAGGCATTTTGGACGTCTAATTGGCGAATAGACCATCCAAAGGTGATAGCAATCGTGAGTACTAGGCGAATAGTAGTTGGTCTCACAACTGGACTATATGTCTCGAAAAAATCGATTCCCTCTTCTTGATGATACCCCTTGGCAACTAATCTCGCTTTATATCGCTCGATCGAACCGTTTGCATGTCGCTTAATTTTGTAGACCCATTTGCAACCCACAACATTAAGGTTTGGCTGAAAAGGAACTAAGGTCCAGGTATTATTAGAAATGAGAGCTTGGTATTCTTTTGACATGGCATCTTGCCAATGAGGATGATCTTTGGCTTGGTGAAAGGTTTTCGGTTCAGAATCTAGAAAGGTGTTAGCCACAAGAGCAACATGATCGGGATATACTCGAGGCTTGCGAGTATTATCACGCGTACGAGTGGTCATGGGATGAGTGGATCTGGTAATCTGAAGAGAGGGTTGAGGAGTAGCAAGTGGAGTAGAAGAGGGTTCAGTTCTGGAAAAATTGGCGCCTTCAGCATTGGTTTGAACTTGGTGTGGATTCGGTCCAAGGAGGGAAGGACCCGAACTGGGCAATGAGCAGCTGGGAAATGTGAGTGCCGGATCTGCTCCAAGGGGGGTTGTACCCGAACTGTGATGGGAGCCAGTAAGAGGGGAGGTGCAGGGATCTGCTCCAAGGGGGGTTGTACCCGAAATGTGCTGGGAGCCAGTAAGAGGGGAGGCGCAGGAAATTGGCTGTGCTATTGGGCCATTGGTGGGAATCGGCCCAAGTAGAGAACTAGCTGGGCTGGAGTGTGTAACAGGTTGGGAAGCAGGAAGTAGCGCCAAGAACAGAGAAGTAGTAGCAGAGGCAGAGGGCACTGAATTTCCTGAAACATATGAACTTTGAAAGGAAAATTGAGTTCATCAAAAATAACATGCCGAGAAATGTAAACTTTGTTTGTTGGGATATGGAGGCACTTGTATCCCTTTTGAAAAGGAGAATACCCAATAAACACACAAGGCAATGAACGAGGTTGGAGTTTATTGTCATTGTAAGGTCGTGTGTATGGAAAACACAAGCAACCTAAAACCCGCAAGAAAGAGTAATCAGGTGATTTTCCAAATAGAGTAAAGAAAGGGGAAGAATCATTGTTGGAAGAAGGTAGGCGGTTAATCAAGTAAACGACGCTTGAGAAAACGTCATCCCAATAACAATCGGGTATGGAAGAGTGAGCCATAGAAGAAATAGCTAACTCCACAATGTGCCGATGCTTGCGTTCGGAAACCCCGTTTTGTTGGGGTGTGTAAGGGCATGTTTGTTGGTGGAGAATAGACAGAAAGGAGCGGGCAATCGGTTTATACTCGGTGCCGCCATCCGTGCGAAGGACCTTAATGGTTGAGTTGAGTAAATTCTCTACTTGTGATTTAAAGGCAGTAAAAACAGAAACAACCTCATCTTTGGTTCTCAAAAAGTAAATCCAAGTATAGTGAGAAAAATCATCAACAAAAATGATGTAGTAACGAAACCCGTTATTGCTCAATAAGGGGGCGGGACCCCAAACATCCGAGTAAACTATCTCAAGTGGAGAAAGAGAAGAAGAGGAACTAGGTAAAAAGGGAAGTCTATGAGACTTTGCCACACAACAGTTGTGACATAGGTTCAGCTTCTTATTCAAACAAGGCAATGCATGTATTTGTAAGATTTTTTGAGTTGTTGAAGGAGATGGATGCCCAAGCCGCATATGCCATAGATCGGCCGACACCTTTTCTCCCAAAAATGCATGAGGAGAAGTGCTAAACTGAGGAGATAAGGCATAGAGACCTCTAAGAAGCTTGAGATGAAGTAGAGGCGTCAAAGTGCGGCGCTCCTTGATTACACAAGAATTAGAAGAAAATTCTATGAGTATGTGGTTATCAAGTAATAATTTGGATAGGCTCAATAAATTCTTGGTGAAATGAGGCACATAAAGCACATCATGCAACGAGAGGGTATAATTGGAAAATGATAAGAAAGAGGAGCCAATGTGACTAATTCTCATACCGGAGCCATCTCCAATGTGAAGGGCATCAAACCCGTCATACGGCAAGTACGAAGATAAATTGTTGATATCGTTCGTCACATGGTGAGTTGCCCCGGAATCGAGATACCATTCGGAACCCGATGGAGAGGAAGAGGGCTGTGCACTGTTGACTTGGTAATTCGGCTGAATAGAGAATGCAGGTTGTGCCAAGTGAGCCTGAAAGGAAGACTGAGAGGGCTGCTGCTGAGAAGGAGGCACTGGATAGGGAGGGTCCATTCGGTACCAGCATATTTTTGCATTGTGGCCTCTTTTGTCACAGATTTGACAAATAGTATTACGGTCCGGGTTAGAAGCCTGCTCAGGAGGTGGAGGCCGATATGAAGGCCTGGGAGTGTAAGCGGGCCGAGTAGTAGTGGGCCTGGGAGGAGTAGGAAATATCGGGGGTCCAGAAGGATGAAACCCACGTGGTTTGTAGTGATTACCGGGTCTTGGCTGAGACTGACGCGGGTAAGAGGGTCTGGGACCCGATTTGGGATTTGTGAAATAGGCAGATGGATTAGAGGTTTGAGAGAGAGGGAGAGAAGAATGGCTACCGATTTGTGTTTGAAGGAGGGCTTCGTGAGCCATGAGCATCGCCTGTAACTCAGCAAAGGTCAGAGACTCCTTAGTGTTGGCCGCTGCAACGACCGAATTGTAATCGGATCCTAGACCGCCGAGTACATGTAATGTCAGATCATCATCAGAAACCAGAGATCCAATGAAGGCTAGTTCATCCGCTAGGGAGCGAATTTTCTGACAAAAATCGGACACGCTTGAGCCGCCCTTTGAGGTATTCTGTAAAGATCGCCGGAGTTCTGTCAAGCGTGCGCGAGAGGTAGCAGAAAATGTTTGCTGAAGAAGTTTCCATAGATCGGAAGCGGTGGTGCAAGACACGACTTGAGCAAGAATCGTATCAGTCAACGAAGACCGGAGCCAGGAAAGCAGCAATTGATCCTGCCTGCGCCAGCGAGAGTGTGCTGGATTGGTTTTCTCTTGACCTTCGACTGTCAGATGAGTAGCAGGAGCCGGTTCTTCAAGAAACCGGTACAGATCATGGCCGTGAAGAGCAGGAACAATCTGCGATTTCCAGGCTAGGTAGTTGCTGCGATGTAGCTTCGTGGCAATTGGTGTGTTGATAATCACCACTAAGTCAGTCGAGGTAAGAGAAGTCATTTGAGAAGTAGGGATAGAGAAGGGGATCTCGTTTTGAGATTGAGTGTTGTTTGAAATTGGGGAGGAAGGTGGAGAAGGAGGATCTGACATGACTCACGCCTCAGAGGGCTCTGATACCATAAAAGCTATTAGAAGCTGTAATTGGATTTATGAATCATCATTTTCTATTAATCTCTTGATTACAATATACAATGGGTATATAAAGGAAAGTAAAGATTCCATCTATAACAGACATCTATAACAGAACCATAATCATGGTTGTTAACAGACTAACAACCATTCTAACTACCACTAACTAATTCTGTTATACTACATCCTGTATTACAACTTCATATGTAGAAAGTTTGTTGTGATTATGATAAAAAAAATTTATATATATATACAAATTTGTAAGAGTCGGTCTCCGTACGTCCAGCCGTATCAGCTGAGTCCAGAATCTCTGAAGTAACTCAAATTTTGAGTTTAGATTCGGACGGTGGGATATCATTTAATTGGTGCCAAAACAGATCGGACGGTGGGATATCTTCTAATATTGGTGCATATAAACTCGAAATTTGATCAAATTAGCTTCCGTCCACAGAGCAGGGAATAGTTGAGCTAGCTAGCTACACGTGCCTCTCACGTGACCTTATTTCACTTGTTCAATCTTCCCTCCAAACATTCCACAAAAATCGGAGAACAATACGGGTACGACCTCTCTCCAAATCTTCTAACTTGGAATTATTCTTCAATTAAACTGCACACTTTGATTCAATTGAGTGTTACTCGTTCTCTGTTTTAGGAGGTGAATTTTTCGATCGCTCTCGTTTTTCTTTCTTCTTTTCTATTCAAATCAATCTGTTAGTTTAATTGATGAAATGCAACTTCATTTCGATTTGAAAATAACTTGATTTTCTTGTTCCGCATTTCCATTTAGTAACAGTGACTTATTGAAAAGGATAAATCTCTTTACGAAATCTATTTTCCTTTTTTTCCTCAAGTTACTAATTCTTACCTTTTACTGAATACAATATTGAGATGCTTTTTACTGAATACAAATTCGCTGATAACTTCTTACTGATTTTGTATTCATTCTTCATTTTAAAAATCAGGATCCAGGAATGATTTCTACAAGAAAATGATGTGATCTTTCATCTCTTTGCTTCTATGCAAATGTAATTCTCCTCTTCTACTTTGCATCAGCTTACACAGATCCCTTAGATGGTAATAATATCTAGTGCTAATCTTTTATTAGAGACTTGTAATAAAGCTATGATGAATTAGCGAGGAAGGATGTGAAATTGTGAATTAATGAGAACTGATCCGAGATTCCCAAATCCTGTACCTAAAAATCTATATATTTTAGTATAATTGAATCCAAGTTCTGGCCAATTACCTAATTGCACCATTTAATTAAGGGTTTAATTAAGGGTTTAATCCAAGTTCTCATTAATTAGTAGTATAGTTGAATCTAAGTTCTGGCCAGTTACCTATTTGCACCATATAAGGGTTTAATATAATTGAATCCAAGTTCTTATCAATTAGTATATTTTAGTATAATTGGATCCGAGATTACCAAATTCTGTATCGAAAATCTATATATTTTGGGACAGGAACAATTAAAAAATTTAATTTCTAAAAATAAGACGGGGAGAAAATATTCTTTGAATTTTCCCCGAAATTATGTGAAGTTTGATGCATTTTTGTGTTTGTGACAATTGTTTGTACAAAATTATCTCTAGCATATTCTGAAACTGACTAAGAATTCTCTAGCATACTGTATGTATGTTTTGATGCATTTTAATCTCTAGCATACTGCACATCTCAGTTCTGATCTCTTTTCTCTTTCTTTGCATGAATCTGAAGTAAAAAAATATAGATCACATCATGTTGTGCCCCTTTTTTTTTTTCTTTTCTGACTTTTTGCTTCACAATAACAGCAAATGTGCTGATGAATACTGTTTTGATCTTATGCAGATCAGTTGGAGTAAATCATAGTTTAATCCCTTTTGTCATTTCATATTAAGTCTTATAAAAGAAATTAGAACCCTTGCATATGTAATTTAATCATGTTTTCAAACAAAGTCTACAGAATTGAAGTGTCATTCACTGTTTTTTCAATGTTTTGTGTGAAAAAAGGATTTGATAAGGGCTCATTTGCAACTTTGATTGCATACTGACCTAATGATCATTTTTACACCTCTGTTATGTCATTTTATTAAAATTTTGAAAACATTCTCACAGGTTTTGTTTTTGTTACAAAGCATCTCATTATCACAAGTTTCTTTTAATCCTTTTTCTAATAAATAATATTAAAATCTACATTCTGTTTCGTGAGAGACCTATTTGCATATTTTATAAGTTTTAGCATAATAATGAATCACAATAAGTTGCATTATTAGATGATCAGTATATACTATATAAAAATCAGCATACTTAAAAGAAAAGTGAAATAGGAAAATTTATAAGGGCCTGGTTGTAGTTTTTCCATTCTCTGTTCACCCCTTGTCAGAATTCAATCCTTGCATTTTTTTTTCCGATCAGCCATGCAATTAGTGATAAATTTTCTACAAGGATGCATTACTTCTCTCAATCTTAATTTGATTCATGTTCAGCCTTTATGCCTTTTATAGATGAAGTAAGGTTTTCTTAATTTACCGCATCAATTCAATCTTTCTGTTCATTTTGATTGCTAACAAAGCCTCTATAAGATTCTTAAACAACATGATAATGAAGTAACTATAAATTAAAAATAATGAAATAAGATAGGATGAGACTGCAGCGAGAGAAAGGCAAATTGGGGGCGACCATGGGTGAAGTATCGCTGCAACTAGGTCCCACCAAATTAAATGAAACCTGTAGCCGTTGAAGGGTTCAGCCACTGAATAGAAGGTCCCATAGTATCAGAAACGGAGGTGAACTGGAGAAGAATTGAATGGAGAATAATTAGAAAGAATTAGTTAGTCATTTTAGTTTATTTCTGTTGGAATTGTATCGCATATATAAAGCGATTGTAACAGTGGAACAAACTACAGGAAAAACATTATCAATAAAACCAATTTCACCTTTATCTTTTCCAAGCTCTATTCTTTCCTTATTCTTAAATTCCACCAAATTCCTTTCTGTCTTTTGAAGTGAGTCGATACAATTCTGTCACCACCTGCTGCTGAGATCCATTCTCGCTGCAGAGACTGCTGGAACAAATAGAATTCGAAACCGGTACGAAAGGACATACAGGTACCGGTCTCAAGCAAAAGAAAAATGATTTTGTTTACATATGAAGAGATATCTCGTTGAACGAATTCTGAAACAAAATCAATCGGACTTCAATTAAAAAATAAAACAATTTAAATGATTAATGATTGTCAAAAAATAAGAAAGGAATCAATGCTGCCATTAAAGGTAATGGTTTTCTTATTAACCAAGGTAAGGTTGTCAAAGGCTTCCCTCACAAAACTGGGCCTCTCATCGGATCTAAAAAACGAACGAATTGAACCCGTTAATAGACCATACCCGATGAATATTGAAGCGACGTGGTGTAATCATAAGTCATAACAACGCTGCACGAATCTTGGTGCTGTTCGAAATACCAAGCGTTGGCGCTAGACGAGTTGAGGTACTGACGATGGGGTCCCACTCATCAGCGAATCTGAGAAAATTTGAATTAAGTAACAAAATTTTAAATCCGGACAAATAATTAATTAAGATCCGAGCAAAAGAAGACTAAATGAGGTGATCTTAATTCGTACTAAGAAATTGGTGTTCGGCAGAATTAAGCGACTAAGGAAGCTAAAGAAAACAGATTAAGTCTTAAGCAAACTTAATCTCTTGTTGCCGAACAACTCATCAGTCGGTGGATTTCTAAAAAAAAAGAAAAGAAAGTCTCATGTCGGTCAGTCTTGTACAAAGATTATTTGTAAATCATGTATAGGTGAACAACAGAAATTTATATTTGTGTGGGCTCAAGATGTGTAACATTTTTAAAAATTGAGTCATTATATATTATCTATGTTTACAATTTTCTTTCATAGTAAGATAAAATATAGTTGAGTAGGAAATCACAATAAAATTAATTAAATATATATCCAATACAATAGAAGCCCGATTCAGCCCAATTCGTTAAAAAAATTCAGCAGTCCATATATTTCTACTTGCTCAAATTTAATTAAACATACAGTCCAAAACTATCAATTTAATGTTCAGTTCGAATCCTAACTACGTTGCAATGATTCTGACTTGTCGTTGCATTTGAATATCTCGCTATAAGGTAATCAAACTTCTCTATAACATGTGTTTTTTTATTTGTATGATTGATTTGGATATTGGTATTGGGTATTAGATTATGATGACATATTTAACGGGATAGTAGGATTGAGGTTGGATTTGTTTTATGATGTGATGGAACTGTGTGTTGTGGAAGTTGGAAATCGTCTATGAGTAGGGTTCCAACTGTGTGAAATCTGTGTGAGTTGTTTTACAGATAACCTAGACTTAGGTGCTATCGTTGGTTAAATATGCATGCATAATTTGATTTGTACTTGTGTGAATTAATTCGGCATGTTTGAATGTTAAATTAAGCCAAATTATAGATAAGCACGTGTTGAATAACCGGTTATTGAGCTTTGTGCCTTTGTAGCTAACTCTGTTTTTTTTTTTTTTGTTTCCTTTTTGTTGGCGATGTAGGTTGACAGACTAAGAAAAGATGAGAAGATGCTTATATAATTACGCTCCGGATGGTCAAAATCACAAGATGCCTTCTAGCTACCAAATAGCAATAATAAATGACAAAATGGCAAGTAAAAGGAAAATGTTGAACAAATGAATAAAATCTTTCTGAAGCAATATTAATTAATTAAGATAGACATCAATACATTAATAGAGAATTAATGAAACTATTATAGAAAAGGCATTCACATACATAGATATTAATTATTCATATGTCAAGGTTTAGGGAATATATTACATACATTATACATACAAAGAAGTATGTAGATGTTGGTTTATAGCCTGAGCGTATCTAGCATGCTCTTTCCTTGTAATTTCTGATTCAAATACGCCTTCAGGTACTCATCGTAACGTATGCTTCTGTAATTGGGCTTACCATTGCCTACGACCTCTGGCAGAGGATGAAGCATTGCGGAATTGTCGGGGCAGTAACAGTGAAATGCCGCGAGAGAGATGCGCTCTTTCTCGGTGTTTATCATGGCTCTGTGCTCTATGCTTTTATATAATCCATTGCTTAGCACCTAATTAAGATGTAAGATTACTCAAATCTTTGAAAGGTAAAAGATTAAAGATAGATATTCATCTAAATAAAAACTTTAATTACCTCAGTGACATCACCCAAATTGACTATGAAAGCATTAGGCACAGCACTAACAGCAATCCATTCTCCATTATCTTTTCTAATTTGCAAACCTTGGACATCATTTATTTGTAGAAGAAATGTAAATCCAGTGGCGTCAGAATGCGGCGCAATGCCTATGACTTTATCAGCCTCTGGGCACGGTGGGTAGTAGCTAAACCTCATCCCCTGAGGGTGATCCTCGAACAATTTTGCGAAAACCTCTGGTGCAACACCTAGGTTTTTGGCAATGTACTGCCACAGGCAACTTGCCACGTTGGTAAGCTCAACAGAGTATCGGTCAATATTACCTCTGCAAGGAATTAAGTGTTATATATATATATATATATATATATATATAGAGGGTATATAGGGTATATATATGTTGTGCATAAAAACAAGGGTTAATTTCTTGTATATCCTCACAGACTCTTCTAATTTCTTATTTACCCCTAAAGCCTTTAATTTATCTAATTTATCTCTTAACTCCACAAATTCTTTCTTTTTTACCCATTACATAGTAACTATGGAGTTAACCATAGTTAAATCTCTAGTTAAAATAAAAAAGACAAAAATACCCTTTTCTATTTGTAAGGTAAATTATACTATTGGCCTTATATAATCAAGTGTGATGATTTATGAGTCTATATCTTGTTATAGGTTTATTGAATCTATATGAAACGAGTTAAAGCACAAGCTCAGCAAATTGTTTTAAAAGGAAAAGAAATTTTTAAATTTCAAATCATAAGCATTAAAGAACAGTTTAGTTATGATTCATACCTGTAAGTGGAAGGGCTAGTGGGCCAAAATTTCATATTTCGAAGAGGTATTGGTTGAGTGACGATGTAAAGCATGTCGCACCACTCGAGCTTTTGTTCGTCGGATTTTACAAAGGCTTGACCATAGCCTTCCAGACTTCCATCTATGTTTTGCTTGTATGCCATCTTTTCTTCCAAGGGTTTGTCGAAGAACTCAATGGTATCCGCCTTTAAGCCCTCGATTAACTCTTCCGGTACCCCATGGTTTATCAGCTACAGTTTAATTATATATCTCAGGATCAGCTAGCCTAGGGATCCATGATCCATCCATCAGTTTAATTATCTCAGAAATTGAAAGCTGACCTGGAAAAAGCTCCATTCTTGGCAGGTAGAGTGCAGCTTTGCAGCTTCTTCATTGGAGAATTCTGGATCAATCAATTTTACTAAATCTATGATAGGTAATTCAATTTCAATCTCATCGGTTCGAGCGATTGGACCGATCTCGGCTTCAGGCCTGAGATACCTTTCAGGGATGGTACTTGATAAATGAAGAGATCTGGCAAGAGCTTGCACATTTGGTACCGGGAGGCTGTAACCTAGGTTCAGATAGTGCAATTCTTCTTTTGACATTTTCAACCTACTCAGCATGCACAAGTGTTTCTGTATATTACTGGTAAAAAGTGAGAAGCTTTCTTTTCTTTGTTGCAGAAGTAATATATATATAGAGCTGGGCTACGGTGAGTTGTGAAGTAAGATGTCATTTTTACTTCACGCTCATATTTTCATTTTGAAATCTAAACAACCGATCCGAACCGCTCAACATGTCTCTATATTGAAGCTTGGAGACTAAATTTTATATTTTTTGAAATATTTTTACTATTTATTAAGCCACTTTGAAAATCACTGATCCGGTGGTCCAGAAATTTTTACTGTTTTTTACTGTTCACAGTGGATCAGCGATTTTCAAAATGGCTTAATAAATAGTAAAAAAGTTCCAAAAAATGTAAAATTTAGTCTCCAAGCACATTTCAATATAGAGAATATGTTGAGCGGTTCGGATCGGTTGTTTGAATTTTCAAAATGAAAATATGGCGTGAAGTAAAACTTTGTTTTACTTCACAACTCACCATAGTCTCTCTCTCTCTCTATCTATATATATATATATATATATATATAGAGTATGGCTAAATTGCTGCCGGCAGCATTCTGGCCAGGTGCTGCCGGGGGCAATTCGGTCATTTCCGGTGTTCAAACAACAAATCCGAACCGTTCAACGTGTTCTAAATATTAAAATGTACTTGGAGACCAAATTTTACATTTTTTGGAATTTTTTTACTATTTATTAAGCCACTTTGAAAATTCCAGATCACATGGTCCAGAATTTTGGTGCACTGTTATCAGCCAATTTCAAAGTGGCCTAATAAATAGCTAAAAAATTCAAAAAAATGTAAAATTTGGTCTCCAAGTAGATTTTAATATTTAGAACATATCTGTATAAAAAAATTTGTTGTTTGAACACCGGAAATGACCGAATTGCCCCCGGCAGCACCTGGCCAGAATGCTGCCGGCAGCAATTTAGCCATACTCATATATATATATATATATATATATATATTTATATATAATTGGGACTGAACCAATGAATTCTATACATCACCTTGTCGCTGTTAACTAGAGATAAGAATGATCAATTTCGGCTTAGTGCTTCCCAAAAGGTATATTATGTGGCGTATGGTATACACTGTTGTATTATTTTGTTAAAATAATAGAGGAGAATCAAATGACTATATTTTTTAATCTGTTTTTATTTTTTTTAAGATTTTAATAATATTTTTTGTAAAAATACTATGTAAAATATAATTTTAACAAAAGTTGAAGTACAAAAGGTGAAGTACAAAAGGTGTATAAATTTTTTTTTACAAAATATAACCCTATAAAAATAGAATATAACAAATGGTGAGATAAGACTATAAGAGTCATATACAACAAGATAGATGTAGAAGGTGAAAAGTCTCAAAACTTATGAGAGTAAATATGGAGAATTGGGAAGAAGAAGAAGAGGGAAGGGAAAGTAGAGCCTACAAGAACATTTTGTAAAGAATTTTAGAAGGTGAGTATTTTATTTAATAATTTTAGAAAGAAGAACATTCCAGTTTGTGGGCTCCACCTCTTTTCTCTTCTCTCTTTTTTCTGCATCGATTCAATATTCTTACCAAACATTTGGACGATATCCCAAATCTTTTTTTTTTTTTTGTCCAAAGATTGAAGAAGAAAACTAAGGTGTAGGCCCCACTATTTTTATCTGCATTGACTGTGCAGAGCAACTTTTCTAATTCTTCTTTTTTCTACACAAATAGAGAAGAAGAAAATTGTGTGGAGCTAGGGACCACAATGATAAACTATCCCATGTTATATAAGTACAATTGGAGAGCATATATATCAGATTCGAGAAAAGATATATATATAGAGTAGAACTAGGGTGCTCTCGAGTTCACCGAATCCTTGGTGAACTCAAGTTCAAAACTCATCGGATCGGCTTCAAACGACGAATCCGACCGTTGAAACCCGTCTACCTTACAAGTGATGCGTCTACATGCAAAAATTTTAAATTTTAAAATTAATTTTGCATAGAGTCAAGTGGTCAAAATTAGCAGGTTAATAAATTAATTTTAATGCATTTATTTTTGACGTTTTTTGACCACTTGACTCTATGCAAAATTAATTTTAAAATTTAAAATTTTTGCATGTAGACGCATCACTCGTAAGGTAGACGGATTTCAACGGTCGGATTCGTCGTTTGAAGCCGATCCGATGAGTTTTGGACTTGAGTTCACCAATGACTTGGTGAACTCGAGAGCACCCTAGTTCTACTCTATATATATATATATATATATATATATATATCTTTATCAAGTAGGCTTAATGAGCCTACTTGCAATTATTCAAAAGAAAAAAAATCAAGTGGAATTTTAGTGCTTAATTGCGTGCTGATTCCGTTAACTAATTTTGTTTGCTAGTCTAATAGATTGTATGTGTCAATGTCATGTTTTACTAATTATCTTGTATGATAATAAGCAATAGCATTATTTGTTTTATTATAATATGTGGGAACTTTATTATTAACACAATAATATTTGAATAATAATATAGAACATAAATAAGTTCCATAAGACATTTGCATAGAGGATATATGGCCGATATATGAATTTAAGATATCAGGAGACGTTTTCATATATCGGCCATGAGTAGAACCTATTGAATTGGCTTCAAACGATATATCCAAACCTTTGAAATCGATCTACTTCACGAGTGATGTATTTACATGTCAAATTTATAAATTTTCGAACTAATTTAGTATAAAGTCAAGTGGTCAAAAAAAGATGGTTTATAAGTTAATTTTAATGTGTTCATTTTTTATCATTTTTTGACCGCTTGACTTTATATTAAATTAGTTTGAAAATTTATAGATTTAACATGTAAACTCATCTCTCGTGAAGTAGATCGGTTTCAACGGTTTGGATGCATCGCTGCTATTATGAGGGCTCAATTTTAAACATTGAGCGCACATAAATTTCTTTCACAATTATGCCTTTAATTAATATTTTCCAAATTATTTTGTTTAACTTATTTTTTATATAAAGAAAAGTGTTTAATGAGAACAAAAAAATAGATGGCAAGTTGCTTAAAAGTAATATCTTCGTTTCTTTATGAAAATTACTATTGACAAATATATTTTACAGAGTATTCATTCACACAGTCACATGATGTTGATTGTGTTATCTCATCATTTAATTTGATCGGATAACTTATATTTTACATGCTTATTTTTTTATTTAGACACATCCAAATTTTTTATTTAAATAGGAAGATGAGCATGTAAAAATATAAGTAAACCGATCAGATTGAATGATGAGATAACACAATCAGACAATTAAGAACACAGATGATATGACATTAATAGTAAGTTTGAAAACTCAATTATCTTATATATGTACTTTATTATTTTTCATTAAATATTACATTTAACATCATGTGAGTGAATACTCTATAAAAATATATACATTTATCAATAGTAATTTCTAAAAAAAAGAAGCAGGTGGTCCTTTAAGGAACTTGCCATCTATTGTATTGTTCTTATTAAACACTTTTCTTTATACATAAATAATTAAGTTTAATAAAAACAATTTAGAAAGTATTAATTAAGGACATAACTGTGAAAAAAAGTTCTTCGCGCTCAATGTTTAAAATTGAGCCCTCAGAATAGTAGCGCCCTTTTATATATGGATGCATTTAAATTTTAATAGCATACAATTAGCCCCTTTTTTTTTTCTCTCTCTCTTCATGCACATTACCTCTAAATATAGCTAGTGCTTAATTGAATAAATGCTGGTACTGTTTATTACTGGCCGGTCAGTTATATATGCAATGACTAGAGTGGAAAAAATGGCACGGCGGAGCCGGTTCCGTCACGGAACAGTACGGTTACGGCACATAACGGTACGGCACTCGTGTCGGTTACGTGTCGTGACTTGCGTATCCCGTGTTATGACTATTTGCGTGCTGTGACATCTTTAGAAAATTTGGCATGGCACGTCACGCGAAAGATCTAGTCACGGCACGGCACGTAATTATGTGAGTCACGTGTAATTAGGACTATTAGACCTTGACCAAAGGGTGGATCTTGAATAAACTAACATAAATTATGATTAAATGGTCACGCGAGCCACGTTTGGTCATGGTACGTTTGAGTACAGCGTGACCATTTGTGTGGCATGACCACTCTTTGACATTTTGGTCACGTCATGACACGGCATGAGATCAAAATCACAATGTATTAATCACGGTACGGCACAGCCCGACACGTTTTTTCCACTCTAGCAATGACATGAAAAAAGAAACCATCATAGGTAAGTCCCTGAATTTGTCATGTGATTTCACATCTTAATAATTAATTCAATTCAGAAAACAACATATATATAGGAAACGGCATTGGATGACAAGTTCGAACAAGTATTTAAAGGGTTTCATTGGACAATGGACATTTTTTTTTCACTAGCCAAATAGGTGCTGGTAAGGTCAATTAATTTCATTCAATTTTCAAAATTCTCTTAAAAATGTATTAAATTTCAACTTCCTTTGAAAACAGTATATATAAAAACAACTGCCTCTCGTGTCTTCTTTTTGTTGCGTAATTCGTTCGACATGAATTGGAATTCTCCGCAATCAGTGGTGTCAACATACTGTGTGGCTTTTATAGGAACAATATTTACAAAAAATTCATGAATTGTTCACAATTATTTTATTTTTAGTTCTTCTCGAAATATTTCTAAATTATTTATGAATTTTTACTAACTTTTTTTTTTTCTCAATATACTTGGAGTGGGAAAAATGGCACGGCGGAGCCGGCTCCGTCACAAAACGGCATGGTTATGACACGGAACGACACGGCACGTGTGTCAGTTACGTGTCGTGACTCACATGTTCTGTGCCGTATCCATTCGTGTGCCGTGACCATCTCTTAAAAATTTGGCATGGTACGTCACGCAAAAGATCAAGTCACGGTATGGCACGGCACGTGGCACGCGAGTCACGTTTAATGAGGACCGTTAGATCTTGACAAAATGGTGAATCTTGAATAAACTAACCTAAATTATGATTAAAAATGGTCACGCGAGTCACGTGAGTCACGTTTGGTCACGGCACGTTTGGGCATGGCGTGACTCGCGTGATGTGACTATTCGCATGCCGTGACCATCCCTTAACATTTTAATCACGGTATGGCACGACACGTGAAAAATTAACTTACTAACACGGCACGTTTTTTCCACTCTAAGATACACTCATGATATACTCGCAAAAGGACTTTTTTAATTTATTGGACAACATGCTCATATATATATTCTTCAACACTCGTACAATTTTCTGTTTTTACATGAAAACTTTCAAATTTTTTAATTTTCCGTCAAAACTTGGTATTCTTTGATTTTCCTCTTTGATTTATCAATTTGTTAAAGAAGATAATAGAGGATGAGATCGAAATGAAATAACTAAATAGAGAACAAAGAGGATAAATTAATAATGAAATAATAAGGATAAAATTAAACTGGGAAAAGACATGTGCGTTAAAAGAGAAGGAGGCATTGCTTCTTAAATGGATCATTATATTAATTGAATTATTAAATTTTAATTCCTATATATTGTTTTGAAAACATATACTATTTTTTCAATTTCTTAACTTTGCATACGATAAAATCATAACTGGTCCCAATCCCAAACAAAAAAAGGAGAGAAAATTTTGAAAACTATCAACATATAATTTCGGCAAAGAGTTCTATTTTTACCACAATTTTACATTTTTTTCTATTTAATTAATACCTCAGCACAGCTCAAGAAAATTTTGAGAAAAAAAAAATGAAGTTTACCAAAATAGAAACTTGGCTTTGTTCAAGAGCAAGAGCCCCTTTGGACCTGTTTATAGATGTTGAGCCTTTCAAAAATTCACAAAAACATATAGCATATATGTTTTTGCCATTGTCAGGAAAGGATATGGCTATTGGTTCCAATGCTACTAATAATGAATGTTTAATAGAAATTAATTAATATACCCAGATCACCTGAGTATTTATAAAAATACCCCTACCAGCTTTTCTAGCCGGTACTCTATTTATTTGCCTACCCGCCATTAAATGGCTGGTACCCTTAATTTTTTATTTTTTTTAGAGACACTATGAAGAGCAAGATGTTGAAATCTAACACTAAAAATTCGAATTTTTAGTTTAAATTATTGGTTAGATTACTTCTTTTGATGTATAATTAGCATATTTATACTAAAATACACTAAATTACTTGAAATTACGTTAAATTATGCTGAATTACACTAAATTACATTAAATTACGCTAAATTATGTTAAATTACGCTAAAGATGTTTTTGCAATGAAACATCGATGTTTTATTAGTCTTAGCATTGGTAATTAAGTAGGGTAGTGCTAAAAAAACATCGGTGCATCGCTGCTGTTTTTGTAATGAAATATTGATGTTTTATTAGCCTTAATATTGGCAATTAAGCAAGGTAGTGCTAAAAAAACATCGATGTGTCGCCGATGTTTTTGTAATGAAACATTGATGCACTTCTGCCGTCGTTAAGCCGTGCATAAAGTATCAGTGTGTCATCGATGTTTTTGCACGAAAGCATCGTTTTTTTTTTTAAACTTTAAACGGCTATAACTTTGGCTAGGAAACTCGGATTTACATGTACGACCCCAATTCGGAGAGCTTGGGACGAGACGGGGGGTAATAGCGCCCTCGGGGTCATCCCCAGGGGGCCGAGGAATCAAAATTGCAAAAAAAACGTCGTTTAGTGCCTCAAAAATTGAGTTAAAGTTTTTTATTATCGGTAGACACACAACGACCCGTATGCAGCTAGTGACAGTGTCGTATGTGGCTGATGATTAGGAAGGATAGGAAACATGAATCACATTAAAACAACTGGATCAACCTGAACCAGTGAAATTGTTAAAACGTTTTGAATTAAATTTTTTAATGTGTAATTGATAAAAATTTGAAATTTTTATGTTAGTTTAAAATTGTCGTTATAAAATTTTAATTCGTTTGTTAATTAACTAAAAAATTTAATTAGTCTAAATTGTAATTTGTTAGTTAATTAATAATTTTGGAATTCTCAGACTATAACAATTTTGCTTATATTTCATTTCTTTTGAATCATTCCCATGCAGCTAATTAATGAAAGAAATGGTTGAGCCGGGCGAAGAATTTTGATGCCACACAGAAATCGTCTAATTGCAAATCCCATGGAGGGACCCACACAAAGAACTCCGATCGAAAGTTTTCAAGGAATCAAGGTTTTGTGATGCAAGATGACTCAGCTGTGGTTGATGAGTCACCAGAGTTTGCTGGTACTTGTGTTGATGCTAAAAAACGTAGGCGTCTCTTTGATAATTAGTTTAGATGTGAACATTTTTTTGGGGTATAGTAGTGTTTCTCATGTCTTCAGGGCGGGCTCGTATCCTCTGCGTTAACTCAAAAGGAAATTTTTTGAGTTAATGAATCTCAACCGTCTGATTTTTAAACGGATCTAGTTCTTGTCTATAACATATGGGTCTTTCAATATTCGTGCAGATGTAGTCTGCACAAATCTTAAAACAAATCGGATGGTCGAGGTACATTAACTCAAAAGATTCTCTTTTTGAGTTAATGCAGAGAATACGAATTCAATCGACGAGCTCTGAATGCTCTGCCATGTGAGAAATTTGCTTGTGTATATATAGTAGTTATTTTCCTTTCTATTTTTCATTTTGCAATCAACACAAGTCAAAAGTTACATTTTTTTATGAGTAGAACTAGGGTGTTCGCTCACCAAGTCCCTTTGTGAGCTTAATTCAAAAACCTATTGAATTGGCTTCAAACGATGCATTCAAACCGTTGAAATCGATCTACTTCACTAGTGATGCATTTACATGTCAAATTTATAAATTTTCAAACTAATTTAGTATAAAGTTAAGCGGTCAAAAAAAGATGGTTTATAAGTTAATTTTAATGTGTTCATTTTTCATCATTTTTTGACTGCTTGATTTTATAAGTTTATATTAAATTAGTTTGAAAATTTATAAATTTGACATGTAAACTCATCACTCGTGAAGTAGATCGGTTTCAACAATTTGGATGCGTTGCTTGAAGCAAATCCGATGAATTTTTGAGTTAAGCTTACAAAGAGACTTGGTGAGCTTAAGAATACCCTAGTTCTACTCTTCTTTTTATAATGTTGAATATTTCTTAAATTTGCAATTGGTTCCAAAGTTATAAATGCTTGAAGATGGCAAGGTCAGGATAGCATTGCTTTAGAATATGAACTTCTTTATCTTAGCATGACATTTTGCAATTAATTAGAGTGGAGTTATCACCTCCCTTTTTTTTAGGGTAAATTTCGCTGGAGGTCACTAAACTTTGTTTTTTGTCACGAATTGGTCACTCAACTTTGATTTGTCCATTCATAGCCACTGAACTTTTATTTTGTCCCAATTAAGTCACCCTATAACTTTTCCATCCAAAATATTAACGGAATATAACTTTTCCGTTAGTATTTTGGACGGAATGAGCATATTCCGTTATAATTTGGATGGAAAAGTTATAGGGTGACTTGATTGGGACAAAATAAAAGTTCAGTGGCTATGGAGGGACAAATCAAAGTTGAGTGACCAATTCGTGACAAAGGACAAAGCTTAGTGACCTCCAGTGAAATTTACCCTTTTTTTTAAAAACTCGAAGATTGTGGGTTAATGTTGTTTAACAGTTTAATTAAAAAAGCTGGAAAAAAAAAAACTAGAACGCCGATATTTATACAAATATTGTATTGATATTGAGCTCAAGATTTTGTTATACTAGTCAAGTACTAACAATTAGATCATCATCTTTTAGTCTACAAATGCTATAATTATGTAGAAATTTTGTAGTCATAAAAACAGTATGCTTGCACACAATATAAATGATATAATTAAATGATTATTGTGTGTTGTCTTATTATAAGAATGATTCTTACACACATAGATCATACCATATAATATAATAAATAGATTCTTCTATTTATTGTTCGTAAGTTAATAAGCTGCTAGAAGTTTTCTAATTAACTAAATTCAAAATATATGACTTTAAAGATGTCTTTAGTGATTAAGATATTTGAGAAAATCAACATTGAAACTCTTGATATATTTTACTTCCAATTGACAGGTATGATAATATTATTTGTTTTATTTGAGAATTCAATTGCACAGTCTTGATTAGTTGAGTGGTAACTCATTTTAATATTTTATTCTAATTGTAACTGGATACAGAGAGTCTAATTCAATCTTAATTCATTGAGTGTTAAATTTTTGGTTTTTATTTCTAGGTAAATTCCTGTCTCTCTCTTCTCAATCTCTTTATTTCTTTTAATTTTTTCTCTGACCGTTCATAATACAGTTTTAATTCTAAATAAATAAGCAAGAATAAAGTAGATATACTTAACGGAGAATAATGTCATATTTTAATTCTTAAAAAAAAATCTCCTGGTCCATATTTGAAATGTTTTAAATCATGCAATGTCGAAAGTCAATTGCCTTAGGCTCATATTTGAAATTTCTCATTTTGTTAATTGTA
The DNA here is from genome assembly GCA_025461045.1 of Carex parvula. Taxonomy (NCBI): domain Eukaryota; kingdom Viridiplantae; phylum Streptophyta; class Magnoliopsida; order Poales; family Cyperaceae; genus Carex; species Carex parvula. The sequence continues at coordinate 697,069 of JAJGRW010000121.1, read as the reverse complement.
GGATCGTGCAAATCTATCTTATATATTTATTTTGGATCTCAGAATGAACAGTATCATCTACAGTGTGACAGATAGGTGGATCCCTCGTATCAGCGAAATATCTTTTTTCTATTCTCAGCCTTGCCCTTTCGAAGGTTCCCCACCAAAAATTCTTCAACTTTCGTTCTCCTACCGCATTCAACCCTCTCTCTTCCGAAAAAAAATTGCCTCTTCTTCTTCCTTTGTTTCTCCGTTCTCGCTTTTCCCATGTTGCCTCATCTCTCAATCCATCATCTCGCGAGCTTGGCCCCGCTCGCCTCACCTACTAGCATGCTCACCTCAACTCGCACGACTCACCTGCTGGTTTGCTGACCTCTCCTCTCACACATTGTCAATAATTTGATTAATTTTCAGTTTATTCAATCCCAAAAAATAGGCTCAACATGTATTAGATCGAAATTTGATCGATATGAATGTAACTATGTATTTTTTTATGCTGCAATTGATTCTTAAGATTCTATTATGAAGATGTTTCGAACTTTTTTGTTATTTTTTTTATGATAAAAGTTTGACACAATCATAAGCTCTTTTTTGTATTTTCACTTGACTCAACTTCTAATATCTAAGCATTTGCTAAAAAAAAATACGTTTAATAGTCTATTTGATTTTGAAATTTAATTTCCTAGTATTACTTAGTTTGTGATTTTCATTACAAAACAACAACAACAACAACAACAATAACAACCAAGTCTTTAGTCACAAACAAGTTGGAATAGGCTACAAATGAAACCCAATCGGAGTCACAAAAGTCAAAATAGATAGTAATAAAATAATAATAAGAGAAATCACTTAGTTTGTAATTTTCATTAGGAAAAAAAACAATAACAAGCTATTTTAGGATTTCCTTTTTAACTGTTCACAAAGATAATATACATTAATCAAGTTTAGACCAAAATAGCTAGAAGTAAATAAGGATACATTAAGTATATATTAAGAGAGTCAATATTATAATTAGTGCTCTCAAAAATAGCACCCTCCTATTTTAATTGATTGGTTTATTTATATATATTTGGATGGGCAGATTAAAGATAATTCGCTTAACTAATTATAAAATGATTGTCCAATGAATCTCATTAATTATCTCATTATATCTTGAGAACATCAAGAGAAGGTTAATTAATTAGGCATTTATAACAGAGATGTGGAAAGAAATTAAGATCCATACAAATTCTAGTTTGAAAACACACTGCAATGAACAACTAAATCCATGCAGATTAAAGATAATCCTATACACAGAAAACAATTATTTTTGGCAGATACTCCCACTGTGTAGCTGCAGGAGTTAATGCGTATTTGGCTTTCTTTGGTTTGTGCTGGAGCTCTGGTCCGTATTGTCTAATACGGTCCGTACCAGAGCCTTAGTCGGTGAGCTGCAATTTTCCGATCGACCCGATTCTTGCTCTAAATGATGTAAAATAGCTCCAAAACATGATTTCTATACTAAAACATAAAATAGGGCAACATTAACCTTTTTTCACATAATAATTAAACATAAATGTGAGAAAATAAGACAAAACTTAAACCAAAACTTTACGTAATTCACTACCAAAATGAGCTTGATCAGCTATCAATACACCGATACCATGCAATGCAACAACGTAGATTATACACGCGTACACCTGTAATAGGATATAATAACTGATTTTCCTACCAATTCCTTTTGTAATTAGTTTCTAAAATCAATATAATTTTTGTAATTTCCAATCAATGGGGTGAAAATCAACAATCATTTACACTGTTTCGCATAGCCCCACAAATTATTAATGATCACATACAATTTATATTTTACAATCATATTTTTTAGATAAAGTTTTCAAATTTATATCATGTTAGCAATTAAATATATATTTTTAGATGTAAAGTTTGATTTAAGAATGTTATATAATTAGTTCAACACTCCTAACACTTGGTATAGGCATAGCCGTCTTATTATTCGTCAATGAATGAACTACCAAAATGCAAGAAGAATGTTTACTCGAGTCTCCTCTACCTTCCTGTTTTTATGTCTGGGTTGCTTAATTCTGCACCGGTTACCAAGTGAACGACTTAAAAATAACAATCCATTGGCTGAAATCGAGCTGGATAGAAAAGAGATAATAATGTACCATGAAATTCAGAGAGATGAAATCCAACAAAGGAAAGCGAATGTGAGACGGGCCGGGCACCTGTTGCGTATGCAACCATCGCTCCTTTTCCTTTCTTACCAGCACCATTGTATGTCCCTCCTGATTCTTGAACAGATGAACTGTGATACTTTGTTATTGTAGTTGTTTTTGTTTATTGTTTTTTGTAACCATACAGAAAGTGTTGAGAACGTACACGGAAGCACTCAAGGAGTAATTTTATCGAACACTTTGCGGGCATACACTAATACCCGATCAAATGAAGAAATATGCAACACAAACAAGCAATCAATCACAGAAAATAAAAGAGAGATATAAGATTTTACGTGAAAACTCTTTCGGAAAAAACCATGGGAGCACACGGCGCAACTTCATTATATCAAAGAGTCTTTACAATACAAGAAGATAATCAAGCCATTAACACTTACTCTAACACTCTCTTACAGTTTCATACACTAATTTGAGATTTCCTAGCGTATTTAGGTGGATTGATTCAACAGAGCAAAAATCGTAGAATGAGCTTGAAGAAGAGAAGAACTCACGGCTTGGATAGAAATTCACTCTGTGTCTCCGCTTTTTGTTCCATCGGAAATGAATTTCCGTTAATTAGCGACATGGGCCTTGGCCCATTTGGCTTTATACGATAACAGAAAGGCTTCTCAAGGAAGAGGCTGGAGTGACATTTTTGTCTCTGTAATTAAAGGACTAAGATTTAATTGGAGCGTGTTAAATATAAAAGAGAAGGGTTCAAATGCCTTCATTTTTCATGCCTCCACCATGTCTCCATTTTTAAAAACTTTAATAAATCAAAATTTAAAACTTAAAAGTCAAAATAAAACCGTTGGATATGATCTACATCATTTTATCTATGTGCTCATAAAAAATTATCGCATTTCGATTTTGTTTTTATGTGAATTAATAAGTTGATCAACGTTTAGAAACTATCTACATTAGTACGTTTTACAAGCTCTTGATGACAACCAAAGCAAAATTGAAATGTCATAATTTTTTACACGTGTATAGATAAAATGATGTAGATCATATCCAACGGTTTTATTTTGATTATTAAGTTTTAAATTTTGAGTTATTAAGTTTTTAAAAATGGAGGCATGGTGGAGGCATGAAAAATGGAGGCATTTGAACCCTCCTCAATATAAAATGAAAGGGAAAGACGCATTAATTAATTTGTTTTTGGAAGAATGGACTTGTAACAAAGCTTAATTAGAATGTATGTATAATTGTCATTTGTTGGCAAATGCCAATTGAACAATAGAAATGTTTAAATTTCTTCATCAAAACATAACAGCATCTTAAATTTCTCAATTCAAAATGAAAAGATTTCTCTATCATTCCCGTCTAGAAAATTTTTGAGTTTATTTTAATGTGAAGATTGAGTTTAATTTATTATTCACATCTGACACAGCTGGCCTGTTGCGGGTCAATATTTAGTCCTAAGTAAAGGTAATTAGTATTTGGGCTCAGGTTCAAATCATAATGGGAAGGCCCATATATAAATCAGGCCCTTTTTCTTTGTACAACTTAAAAAGATATGTATTATTTTTTTTTTCAAATGCCTTAATATTAATTTTGTTATTTTTCATCCGTCAGATTATCAATATTTTACTATTTTTTTTATACGGGTCGTATTTGATCTGATCCATTACATGTTCAAATGCACGAGTCATGGGTCCACCTAACCGGATAGAGGAAAGATATTAAAAATCATATCTAAATTGTTTAAATGCTTTTATTTTTTTATGTATTGATTACGTCTTTATTTCGTAAATCTTTAACGGAGAAATTATAAAATATTACTTACAAAATAAACCAAAAGATTTAATCTATATTACTCCCTAAAAAAATTATAACTGTTAGCATGCAACAAAATTTTAGTAATTCTCTTAAAATGAAGCTACATATATATTTAATTTTCATTTTCTTCTTTTTTCGAAATTTTTATAAACCTCTTCTACTTGCATGTAATCCTCCATTTTCTTAAGCACGGAATATTTCACTAGTCGGTGTGATGCGTGTGCATCGACCTACCTAATTGATGAATGAAAGGCGTGATATCTTATTTTCATATCCAATTTCTCACTCATGATTATATTGCCTCGGACACTTAAGACCAAGATGACCTGAGACAATTTTATCAACGTCTAGAATAAATTTTACATTAAAAAGGAAAATATATAAAACATTTAGAAACTAACTATTTATAATTCTCGAACGAATGTCTATAAACATCTTATGCTGTACTAATTTGTGTACAACAACTCTGAAATGCAATAATCGCAATACTTTTAAATTGGTTTTCTCCGATATC